>WBMV01003366.1:0-134967 GCA_013396655.1 Campylorhamphus procurvoides
ACAAAATCCATTCATTTTTATACTTTTCTGTTACATAAGCCAAATCTTAAATTTAACCTTTACAATGACTGGTTCTGTTACTTATGTAACTTTATTCTAAAACAATCATCGATCAATTCTACTGAGGTCTATTGTTTGGAATCCTTGATACTGAAATCAATACAAGAATAAGGGGGGTTCCTAACAGCATGCATGGTCCAATAACTTCTTGATGAAGCTTCTGTAGTTGCATACTTCAAACACAGCACTCCTAACAATCCTATACATTAACCTTCACAATATTCTAGCTTTTAATCACTTCTATATGATCCAATCTTGATTATTTTATCAGACTATTTGCAACAAAACTTTATCGTATTTGCAAAATGTGATGGATGGAGAGAGATTTTGGTATTAAATCCCCAGCACACCCTGACACCACAAACCCAAAGTTAAACATGAGGATGTGAAGAACAGTGGTTCCTGGCAGAAACTGGCACAGGTAAAAAAGTGGCATACAAATGCCCTGATAAAGGAATCAAAAAATGAAACTACAGATAACTTATCTAAAGCTGTTGAGCTGCCACAGCTGGCCTAGAAACATGACTGACAGTCAATCACTTTATACTATAGCAGCCCAGTCCCACTCTTTTGTTTGGTTGGTTTTTGTATGGTTGTTTCGTTGGTTTATTTTTTTTGGTTTTGCCAAGTGGACAACATCCACAGTCTTTCCCTCATCCATCTTGTCATAGAATGAGACCAGGACCTATCTTTCATAAACCCGTGCTGGCTAGGCCTGTGTAGAAGCCTGGGCAACAAGGAGTCAATGCACTGCTTTGTCTCGAACACCCATAGTCACCTTTGTGCAAGTGTGCAAGTTAGAAAAGGATGTGGCAGGAGGGAAGGAGCTGTATGGAGGCAGAGCAGCACTTTTCTGTGGCCCACCTCCCTGTTCTGGCCCATGGAGACTGCACAACACAAAAGACAGCACAAGTGCAGAGGTGGAGTCAAGAAGCAGACATGAACTGTTGAGACCAACAAAGACTTTCAAAGCTCCCCAACCCAATTCCAGAAAGGTCCAGAAGAATGGACTGCACATGCTAACTCATTTATATGAAAAGTGAGAAACCTAATCCCAGAGAGGGGAAAACAACCCATAAAAAGGTAGCCCCAAAGCTCAGGTGGCACCCCCCAGGACCTTGGACATCCTGTCAGCTGGATCCGCACCAGACCCCGGACTGATGATCTCCTTTCCAGTCCAGTCTGTTGTTGGGGAAGAAAAACAATTATTAACAGAAGGAGACCTGAAGGGATTGTCCAGCAAGCCCTGGGCAGCAGATACTGAAAGGGTTTCCTCCCTTTGATAAGACAGGAGCCTGCCATGAGAGATTACTTTGAAGACCAGGACTGTTTCCAGCTATCTATGTGTATAATCCCTGTCCTCCCTTGCAAGATCTGGAAGGACATTTACGAGATGTTGCAAGACCTGCAGAAACCCTTTGTTCCCCTCAGGTGGTCCCGGTGTGGAGAAATGCTTACCCTTATGTTGAAATACAGTGACTGGATTGCCTAAGTCCTACTTAACATAGTTAGTCCCCCTCATTAACATGTCCTATCTCCTCATTAACATACCCCATTCCTCGGTTCTATATATTGTAGCGCGAGTGATCAATAAATGGTCTCAGTTTCTACCCCAAACTGGGAACATCTAGATTATTGACCGACCAACAATCTGTGCTCTCTCCCTCTCACCCCCTCCCTTTTCCCTCTTTTATTCTCTATTTCTCTTTCTACTAGAAGATAAGGGAAAAACTTATACCAATTTTCATGCCAAGTATATTATTTACTAATAAAACTTTGTGAGATTTTATGGGCCCTCGGACATTTGTTGTTTCTTTTCAACCATGGGCTTCTACAAATCTTCCTCTTAGGAGTGGGACATGCCAACCTAATCCCCTCGTTTTCCTGCACGAGCTGTATGATGGCATTCAAGATGTTCTGCTCCATGACCTTCCCGGGCACCTATGTCAGGCTGAGTCCGTCATTTAACCTTTCCAGTAGATGGACATGACATTTGCTGACCTAGTAATTAATCTAAAGGAATTTATCTAGGGAAGTATAAGGGGTTGCAGAAACTAGAACAAGGATTAAAAGGCTACTCAGAGACTAAGGTAACGCCAGCAACAGAGAAAGAGCATTGGCAGTGACACAATCTTGTAGTCTTCTTCTGGACAAAATATCCAGCACACAGCTAGACAAGTCCATAATGGATTTGCATGGGCAATTGGCTGCCCAGTTGGGCTCAGAGTTAACAGTAAGTGAGGTTACATCAGGCTGGCAGCCAGTCACCAGTAAGGACCCACAGGGCTCAGTTTTAGGGCCAGTACTCTTCAATGTTTTTATAAACAATCTGGACACACAAGTCTAATGTACATTAAGTTTGCAGCTGATACTAAATTAGGAGGAGCTGTGGACTCCCTCAAGGATAGAGAGACCCTACAAAGAGGTCTAGATTGACTGGAGAGCTTTGGTAATCATCAACTGTATGAAACGTAACAAGAACAAGCGCTGGATTCACCAAGTGGGACAGGGTAATCCTGTTATGTGTGCAAATAGGGGGACTGCAAGGAGCTAAAGTGCAGAGTTCCCTGCCTGAAACACTGTTAAGGCCAGAGAAGGAATTTGCCATAAGGTAAGGTGCAGGATAGCCACCACAGCTGGAACTTGAGATAAGCACAGAAGGGAGGAATTTGCAACAGGAAGGAACTAATTCCTGGAGGAAGTGAGATCTGGTTAGCACATCCTGGTTAATGCGTCTGGACAAAACTTCCCACGGTGGCAAACTATAAAAGGAATTAACTGCTCATGCATATATCACCAATCAAAGATGACTCCAAGTTATGGGACATAACAGCATCTGTGATCACCAACAACCACCAAAGCCTCTCAACATCTTGAAGGAAGTGTGCATGGAAAGAGGATACACCCATCCTTGCTTCACATGTAAATTAGGAATACAACTCTATAGATACTCAGAAGTTGGAGAGTATAAAGGGGGTACCTCCAGAAGGACAAACCCAGATTCCCATCACCGAGAAGTCCAGGGTGAGGACAGACCAACGGGACAACAACGGGTGGTGGATCTTCTGCTTGATCTCTCTCTCTCACGCCCACCCATCTCTTTTCTATTTCTATCTCTTTACCTTACATTTATTATCCGTATTGTTGACTTTGGTGTATGATCTCATTTGCACCTTAATTCAGGCAGAGCCATCTCTCATTAATAGGATTGTAACAGGGATGAGAGACTGAAGAACAGCCCCCTGAAAAGAGATCTGGGGGTTTGAGTCAACAGCAAGCTGAGTATGAGTCAGCACTATTCACTGGCAGCCAAAAGGGCCAACCACATCCTGGGCTGTATATCAAGCACAGCATGGTGAGCCATTTGAGGGAGGTGGTTGTCCTGCTCTGCTCTGCACTGGTGCAGCCTCACCTCTGTAGAGGGAGTTTTGTGTCTAGTTTTGGGCACCCCGATGTAAGAATGACATCAAACCATTAGAGAGCGACCAGAAGAGAGTGACCAGGATGGTGAACGGCCTCAAGGATAACCCTTACAAAGAGTGGTAGAGGTCACTTGGTTTGCTCAGCTTGGAGAAGAGAAGACTGAGGGATGATGCCATTGCAGCTGACAACTTCCTCGAGGGGGATATCATGAAGGAGTACTTTGGCCACTTAAAGAACCACACCAAAGGTACTAGCAAAAGAAGGTTTGAAGATATATTTGTGAAAGAGCAACAACAGAGTTCAATGGCAAGGTTCACTGTGTTACTATATAGATAAAGCATATAAAGGAAAGCTGGATCAGAACCTGTTTTAAGTAATTTTCACATAGTCTGGGATACAAAAGGTAAGAGTGCTAAAGGATAACGGAGACCCTCCCACTGAATCATAACATTCAGAATGGACCCCCTTGCCAAACTTAGCTCCAGGCCTGCTCGATGGTTTTACATCTAAAGGATTTAGACGCTTAATCATTAACTAATTTAACACTAGAAAATGATTCAATAGAGTTTACTGTAAGCACAGAAATAATTTAATTATAATTCTGACATGGCAATATTCATGCTATACTTGCTATAGGATATTTAAAGCCACTATGTACAAAGGTACCTGTTAAAAATTCCACCACACCACCCTCCCCAGATCAGGAAAATACTTATGTGGAATGTCTTTGCATCTCTCAACAAGTGAAGGACTGGCCCATGAAGAACAGGTCTGTTTTCAGCTTTCAGTGATGGTCCTCCAAGTATTACAGACTTACCAGCTGGCAAGCTCTGAGAGGCATCCCACCCACACTGAGAGGCTGGCACATGCAGCCCACTGGGATCCAGGAGATCTCCAAGGGTCTCACTTCAGACTGCTGCTTATAGGGTTACGAAATGCATGCCTTCAGTCAGCTGTCAATCTCCAGGATGATTCAGGCAAGTAACATTCCAAAGCTGTCACAGGATGGCCGGCTATCTCTTGTCCTTTGTTAAACAACAGAAGCTCCTGCTGTGGACAGTACCTTCCTGCCTTAGTCATGCATGAATTTCTGTTAAGGTCAAGGAAAGCTTCATTGCCTAAGTCATTACACAAGGCTTAGTCCTAATGAGAATTCCTGGGACTGCAGGGCAGCCTGAGGAGGGGAAGCAGTGCACCACCACAGGGAGCAGTGGAGTCGGAGGTGCTGATCATCTCTCTGTAGTGACCTAGAGATGAAATGGAACGAAGCTGTGTGAGGTAAGGTTCAGACTGGACATCAGGAAAAAGTTCTTCATCAAGAGAATGAATGGCCAGTCAATGGAACAAACTCCCCCAGGGAAGTGGTTATGGCACCACACCTGTCAGAGTTCAAAGAGCATCTGAACAACATCCTTTGTCATGTGGTTTGGCTTTAGAAAGCCCTTTGGGGAGCATGGAGTTGAACTTGATGTTCCTTATGGATCTCTTCTAATCTATGATTCTGTGATCCAAAAATCAGTTGCCACAGAGCTGAATATTCTTCTCAACATGCCAAACAGGTTTCATGAGCCCAACAGGTGTAAGTGAAATGAGGAATTAAAAGCTTGTTTCTTTATTAAGACAAACTCAATATCATACTGCCTTTCTAATTACCCTCGTATTTGTATGCACACACTCACAGGCACTTCTCCAGAGAAATGAGGAGTCTTACAGCAGATTGGCTTCAAGTGCTTACCCTGTAATGGTTTTCTTGTTGCCCAAGGCTTTATGGTTTCTTTGCCAATCACTGCTTAATCTTTTGGGGATCCTTGACCTTTGCCTTCTCCAAATTCCAAGTTATCAGAGCATTCCTCCCAGCCCAGTGCTGTTCGCCTGGCATCCCTGCTCCTTCCTCCGTTATCAGGCATGGCTACAGTGAGGTGTGACCAGCAGGACAATGCAATTCAGTCTTTCAGTCAAATTATCTGTTCCTCAGGCTGAATTTTCTCACCTTTTGTAAGCATAACTGGTCTTGTCAAACAACTTCTACAAGAGAAGTTGCTTAACGAAGAAAAGAACTTTGGGTTTCTTATCTATGTAAGATTCATGCAAATAAAGCAAGCATTGCTAAGATTACATCACCCAAATAAATCTGCATTTGGTAGGTGGAGAATATGTATTATATAGGCAGGTGCATTTGAATTTTACAGTGCAAATTTAGTAACTCTTTGCCCCTTGGTGTGCTTGAGTTGTGGAAATCTCCACCTTGCACTCTGAATAACAATGTTTATTTCCTAAACCAGACTCTGTCTGTGTTTAGAGAGCTCCTAAAATCAGCAACACAAACCAGAATCAGGTGTAATGAGCTCTGGTGTGTGCCACGGCTGGACAGTGGACTGGAGAGCACTCTAAAAAAGTCAGGGAGTCCATGAAACATAATAAGCATGAATTAATTATTGGAAGGTGGTGTCAGGATGTAAGCTTGCTTTACTTGAAGACTGATACAGCAATTATATCAGTTACACTGCACTGGGCCAAATTGCCAAGGTAACAGTGTTAGAAACATAAGGCTGAAAAAGAACATCAGGAGTAGCAGAATAAAGGCAAATTTGAAAGAATATGGGGGGTGTTCTTTATTTGGGAGAAATCTGGACAAAGACAAGCAGATATGTATAGGGACAGTGAAAAGGTGGGCTTGGGGAAAGAGAAAATGGGTAATTAGATATTATATGAGGTAAAGAAAAAAGAAGGATGGGAGCTTTTGGCACTAGGACTCAAAAACGGAGGTACCATGGACTAAATATGTCCTTGTTTCAATTTCGGTTCTGTCTTGGGGTCACACACATTTTAATCTCAGTCCATGGCATGTCCTGTTCATATGTTTCAGCTCATCTAGATGTCCAGATTCCATTATAATTCTTCTATGTTATGTTGATTTTCTACAAGATTGAGTCTTAATAAACTCTCTAGGTCAGATTACTATAATTTTTAGTCCACACAGTTGATTTTCTTCCAATCAAAACCCACCATCAGTAACAGTATTGTTCCTTGCATCCTGAAACACAAAAAACATTACTGATCCATTTCACTGACTTTTCATAATTCTCAGAATAGTGAAGGCAATCAAAATTGTTATTTCCATGACCTTCACCAATAACAGGCGGAAAATCTGTTTTCAGTGAAAGAAACAGTGTTTTGATTGCAGAGATGCTGTCAAACTATCTTTTTTCTTATTACCTAGTTCTACATCATGGATCCATACCCAGGACCTGTCCCAGCCATCCTGGACCTATACCCGACCCTAGTTCCTCTCACTGGCCTGACCCTGACCTTAATCCATGGGCTGACCTCACAGCAGTGCCCAATGCCAGTCATTGACTGCTCCCACCTGCCCTGCTCCCCATCTTGGGGGGTTGGGATGACCCTGGCTGCCGGCCCTGCCTTGCTGTCCATGGGAAAAGCAGACAGTCAGGGAAGGCATCCCCTTGAGGCTCAGCTCAAGGCTATCCTTGCCTCCACTTACACTCCTTTCTCTTTGACAGGAGATTAATGCGCTCACATGGCTGCACTCAAACAATTCAATGTTGCAGTAATTAGAATCTGGAATCACTGTGAACTGATGATTATCAGCAGGCACAGGATGTTTGCTTTGTGAACTAAGACTAAATCATGCACACCAAGCCCTGTCCTTGACTCCTCACCAGTCTTCCAAGTCCTCACCTTGCAGTGGATAACATGGCTATCAAAGGGATATAAACCAGCAGAATATTTTTAGTATTCTATATGCTTCAAATTATGGCATTCCATTGATTTTATATGACAGAGTACCCATCCTATTTATAGTGACAGAAGGACCTCAACCTTTATCCTGCAAATTGTGTACTGTCAACAACTTCAAACACAAAATTACATCCCCAACCTCTGCATATGCATATATTCAAAGGGGCACCTTCACTTCTGTCATTCCTATTCTTGCCATTTTTCATTCTGTTTCATAGCTCTGGCCACTCCTGATGCAACTCGGTTATCCAGGTTAAAATATCCCATTCTGAAGGAGTTTCTAGTGAAGGTAAGGGCATAACGAACAGCATCTTCATTGCAGGAAAGGGCTACACAGAACTAAATCCCAGATGCCAAGCAACCTGAGCTTCCTAAAGCTGTCAAGATCAGGGATAACTGGTAATTTCAGTTCTTCCTGCACTTTTTCATTGTCTTCTGTAATGCCTCTCTAACAGTTCTCATGGTTTTCATGCACAATTTGTGCAGTCAGGATGACTGAAGGTCATTCTGCACTTGCAGCTGTTGCTTCATCCTCAGACCTGGTCAAGGTCACTAAACCCTCAAAACAAAGGCCTCCAGCTGAATGAGTAACTTGTGAAGTCACACATGTAGGGTATATTTCCAATTATCATGTTAATGCATTGTATGTTTTATTATCCTGTCTCTTCTTTTCCCTTTCCTGTTTTTCTAATCTTCATGTTTCTGTTGGGCACTGATGTTTGCTGTTCCTCATTGTATCACATGCCTCAGCCCGGCAATCTCTCTAACAGGCGTAACCACCCCTCTTCAATTCATTTTCCTAATGCTCTTTCTCTGATGAGCTTTCACATGTCTGATCCAGAAATGGTTCCTAGACTGACTCATCCATTTATCAATCTCTTTACATAGATCCTTATTTGAAATAATCTTCTCATCTCCTGACTTTCACCACATTTTGGCTCAAGCAAATATCCAGAATCATATTCCCTGGGCACAATAATCTGAATCTCAAACCACTCATCCTTTTATCACCTCATGACCTCTGAAATCACTTGCAGGCCTGCATACTGGGATTACCTGCCCAGAAGTTCATCCCCATGGATGTTCACAGCTATACATCCAATGCACTTAACACTAAACTTCTAACAGTCAGCAAAATTTTGCTCATGTTTGAAGCATTCATGCTTCAAAATCTTCTACCCACAGGGTATTCTTTTACAATGTTTGAGCATTCTTGTTTTGGTCCTTCATTACTAAGGGCATGGTATCATAAACTCAACAGAATCAGGTTTAAACTCATACCAGTACTATGCCCTAATTAGACAGATATTAAGGGTAAGCAGTTGTAAAACAAATGTTGTATGCACATATTGTATTATCATTGACATATAAAGTGAATTTTGAAGGTTTCTAGAACAGGGAAGTATCTAGTCATTAACCCTAGAGGAGAACTAGATTGGAATGTGCGCAGACTATTAGGACTCTACATCCTGATCAAGCTATCAAAATACTATACACTGAAGTATGTCAAGCTACATCAGAGAAAACTATGCCACTAGGTTATCTTGATAGACCTAAAACTTATGGAGTCACCAATGGAAATGCTGTCAGGAAACTGTATCTTGACCACGCAGTCTTGAAGCCCAAGTAAAGTGGTGGTGCCATTGTTGGTGCAGGGGCTGGAGACTGCAATTTAGTTTTGTACTGCTTCAAGGCTGAGATTTGTCAATGGTTTCTTTGTCTGAGCGTGTTTTGGCCTGTGTGGGGGTTTGCACTTGTTTGTTTAGCTGTAACAGCAGTTGCCTAACAATCAGATTACATGTAATATCTAAGTTGTTTTAACATGAGTTAACTTTGTGTAATTGTATGCTACTCTGTTATAGTAGTTTTTTATGTAACCGTAGTTAATGCAAATAGGTCATTATTCTGTGCCTGTGACCTAGAAACATCTGGAAGAGTAGGAGTGCAGGATGATAGCAGAGGCCTTGAAAGTACAGACATCCAATGATACCAGTGACCCCAGGGTCATAAACAAGTCACCAGTGATCAATTACCGGTCACTAAAGGAATGCAGCCTTGGGAGCTGGATAAAACCGGTTTTACAGAAAAAAATAAAATAGAGAAGGAAGAGCAATTATCTAACAAACTAAACTACAGACAGTGAATTACATAATAAGGAATTGTGAAGCAATAAAAAAAGAGGAAGATGTGGTACAAGTTACAAAATATGTAATAAATCCAAGCATAGAACCTAGAGTGAGGAAGTCCCCACCAACAGCATCAAATTTCTCCCAATAAAGAACAAGGGACACCAACAAATCACCATAACTCTCCTTTTTTACCTTCGACCTTTGAAGCCAGAGGGGTAGTGGAAGGGCAATGCTTGCACCAGAGAACAGGGGTAGGTACGTACTAGGAAGCTTCCATATAGCTGTATTAACTGCTAATTAATGTAGGGTTTTTTTGTAATAACGACATTAATTAGGCTATTAATGTTGGTACCATTGCTACCAGACTGATTGCAATGCTTTGCTGTTAAGACTTTAGTTATGCAAACAATAAATTGTCCTAGTACAATGTATTTCTTTAAGTCCACACCAACAATACATGTTGCAGTTCAACGTTGAAGAAAACCAAACCCCTGTAATCCAAACACTGCATGAGGGACCTGTGACTTGATCATGGTAGAATCTGTTGAGGATGTGTATAACCAATGCCAGAACTGGAACGTTTTTTAGACCCACACCTAAGACTGCAACAACAACAAAACCTACATACCACTAGCAGGCTAATGGTTATAACTCCACTCTAATAATAACTATAAATGGCACAGGCACCACTGCCTCAGGGTGTGCAGAATCAATCGCTGCCATTATAGAGCACTGTGTGCTTCAGTTTTACCTCAGTAAGGGCAAATACATCTCTGATGTTTGTGTTGCCTCTGATTACTTCCACTTGAAGCCTGTTGTAACGTGGGTGCAACAGTGAGACAAGAGATGAGTTTTCTAGAGTATTTGTTTGTTCAGGAAATACAAATCTAGAAAAGTCTGCTTCCTGCCAGTGATTCTGATAACCTATGCCTTAAAGGGGTTGTCAGGATCTTTGACCTGGAATATTTGTTTTGTCCAAACGTTTCCAAACATGGACTATATCACTTGATTCACTGCAGGGGTTTTTTTTTTGTTTTTGTAGCGGGGAGGTTGGACCTGGGACCAGCTTGCCTTTCTGACATTTTTTGTGGCAAAACTATTGCCTGTATAGTGAGCATGTTGGCTAAGGAGGATATGTTGAATCTGGCATTTTTACCCTTGCAGCTTGAGAAGTTCTCAATTTCAATTGTCTTACAGCCTCTTCCTACCCTGGACCTCTCACAAAATGAGTTAAGTCACTTAAAGACTCACCGTCAAAGGTAACAGCAAAACCCAACTATAATATGAATTTGCAAAAGCACAACAAAGTTTGATGGCAAGGTTCACTCTCCTACTTACTACATGGATAATACATATAAAGGAAAAGCAAATTAGAATCAATTTAGAGTGATTTATCTGGGCAGCAGAGATTTAAATGGATTAAGGGAGGAAAGGGTAAGGGGGACCCTTCATTGAGTCACAAGATTCAGAGTGGACCCCCTTTCTTTCTAAACTCCTTTTCACAGAAGAGTTTGGGTGCAGCTGGATCCAAACTTAAGCTCAGACTTGGTCAATGGTTTACATCTAAAGGATTTAGCAGCACAATCATAGAAGCTCTAAAATGCTAAGTGAACCAAGAGTCAATTACAATCATGACAATAGTAACAATTATGCATTCAAGATAATAACATGTATACTATAGCTGCTATAGGGTATTCAACTCAATAAACACACATATATGCACACACACAAAGATATGTATATGCACAAAGGTATGCCTATTAAAAAACTCCCTTAAGGATCAGTGAAATACCCACATGTGATGCCTTCTAGCATTTCTCAGCAGGCAGGGTCTGAGCCTTAAGTAGTGGGAATATTAGCCCAGGTGTCATCACCAGCCAGTGGTCCTCCAGGTTTTGCAGACTTGAGAGTTCACATACTCTGAGGTGTCCCGCTCAGAGGGAGATGTGGGTGCAGCCCACTGCAGTCCAAAAAGAGCTCAAAGGATCTGACTTCAGAATGTTATTTATGGGAACATGAGCTGGTTGGCTTTAGTCACGAGTAAGTTTCCCAGCTACGGTCTGGGTTAGCAATTACTGAAGTTTTAAAAATTCCAGTAACAGTAGTACTGTTCAACTCAGCCTACAATTCAGATAAGGGAAGTTTCCAGGCTGTCAGGGAATGACTGATTATTCCCACTGTCATCTCTCACCTTGGCCAGGCAGCAGGAATTCCTGGTAAAGTCAGTGCTGTCCCCACCTTAGGCTTGCAAGAGTTCCCAGTATAGTCAAGGGCCATTTCACTGCTGAGCTCTTATATAAAGACCAAGGCCTGACAAGAATTGGTGAGATCATGGAGCAGGTGCAAGCAGGCCAGAGAAAAGTGGGTGAGGATACACCACCACAGGGCCCTATTCCCACTCATTAAATCCGCCTGTTAGGATTGAGCAATGGTCACATGGTATTCATGTGATTTAATGATTGTGTAATTAATCAATGTGTTTAATCATGAGCACATGTGCAGTATTTTTTTCTGTCAGTGTAAAATACTGTGTGTCTTTGATCACCAATTGCATTTATTCTTCCTAGGAACATTTATTAATATGATATGGATATTAGGGTGTATTGCCAAGGGAGTTTCCAAAGCTAAATCCACATCCCAAATTTAATTGCTATTGGGGCTGATGAATCTGTGTTGTGAGCAAAGCACTGTAGGAGTGCAGGTGACACCAAGCTGGTCAACCTCACCATGGATAGGGTCTGTGCAGCACACCATGCCATAATCAGTCCAATGACTAGACCCCTGTTCTTCAGTTACATTCGGGAGAATGTGTGGATGTTCCACCATGTAACTTTCATTTTCTCTTCATTATTTCTAACCCTGTTTATTATCAGCCAACAACTACAGCTCATCTGAGAGAGTCTGTGGTCTGCCCAAGGTTAGTTGCATATGACAAGGAGGACAAGAAGTATCAGCTGAAGTGTGGTCATCATATCTCTCTTGACTGGGAAAAAGCAACTGGTTTTTGAATGTGATTTTCACTCTTCAGGGTACTTCTGTAGTTCACAGTGATTGTAATCTTTTATTTTTTCATCCTGTCTAACCTTCCTGAACTGATAGACTCCTCCTTGTGTCTCCCTCTCCAAATATTTTATGGATCAAATCCTGTTCTTTATCTTCCTTCCATTATCCACATCTTCAGCTCTGTCCTTCACTTTCCTAGTATGCTCACTATCAGTCAGTCTGTGTGATTCCTACCAAAGAATGGATTCAATCACTTCCTTTCACAATTAAGAGTCAATGGTGGAAAGATTTCTTCTTGCCTTCTCACTTTGGATTCTCTGCCAACTTATGTGGCATTTAAGGAAACAAAACTCAGTACAAGACCATGTAGGTATGGAAAGTGATTTTTCTTTAACTTCATAAATTGGCTGACTCTGTTTACTCATTTTCACCAACAGAAGTATCAGTATATGTGTGTGCAAGTAATCTGGCCAGGACAGTTTGTGCACAACACGTAGGACAAGACATGCCAGTACTGAATCCTCTATACATATCCTGAGGTCCTTCTCGCTGCTAAAAACTAACTACATTTGATAACCTTTGTGAGTCAAGATTTACTGTGATCTTAGTATCTAGTTTCACTCCACGTGAGTCTTAGACAACACTGCTGTGTCAGTGCTCTGCTTTTGTTTTCCCTTTCTAGTTACATTCTGGCTCCAGGCCAGTTCTTCTATCCTCCTGTCATCCTAACTTATGCTTTCATTTTCTTGCTTTCTGGTTATTGAATGAAACCATTCATAGCTTGTGCTTTGACCCAGGTGAACTGCCAACATTAGATAACAATATATGCCATTATGTTAGTCCTTGTTCTACTGTTTCTTCTCATGTTTCATTTGCCCAAGCAGATTTCCACTCTCACTTCCAAAACAACCATATTATTTATGATGCAAATGTCTGCTTAAGTTCTAAATAAAAGGTTAAGGGTTATTTGAAGACTACGATTTCAAGGAATGCTATCAATCACACATCATGTATGCAAGTTAAATTGCTAATTGTATTTGCTTATTCTGTTGTCAAACAAGTTCTAGCTGGACTCACTACAGGAAAGCTCTTTGCTTCTGTGATGTTTTGTCTGCTATGCTTTCCAGTTCTTCTGTATATTTTTAATAAGTACAGGCTAATATATTGTAATAAAATTTGCTAAGGCATGTTCAGTATTTGTGGACCTATCAGCCTAGGATCATGTAGTGTCTTTAGAGCTGCAGTTTATCAAATAGCCTAAAAGTAAGCTTAGATTTTTCTTGACTTACCCCTCTAAAGAATGTGTGTGCCATGCACAACATTGCAGAGAACTTGAAACTTACAGAATGTTTTGCTACAAAAAAAGAGCAAGGCCAAGCTAGTGACTGTCAGCTACAACAGTCCCAGTGTAGTCCCAACTTTGGATTCTATCCAGCATGCAAGAAGCTGGTTCACACAAAGTTATTTATTTCATATCTGCGCAGAGATGGGTACTAGGTTGTAAATCCAAAGGTAGCACCCCCTCAGTACGCCAACTTCCCAGTTTTATACACCTCAAACAATGAAAGATAAATATTTCCCCCATACATAACAGTCTAAACCTATAGCCACTGTGCATATAGCTACTCACCTTCATTTAAAGGCACAATACCCATTTATTTTTACCACACATGCTTTATGGGGAAGGGGTTTATTTGCGTAAAGGAATACTACAGCCTATAGGTATGTGTTTTACTATGCAAATGACTAAAGGCTAGCTCAAAAGTTCATGCAAAAGTCTTCTTTGGCCTTATCAACACTTTGTTTCTGTGTTATCTCCTTGTTTAGAGGATTTATGGCATCATCTCCTACTCATTTCTTCTCAGTGGGGTCATGATTCTTGGTTTCTGATGGTTATCTTGCAGAGACAGGATTTACTGCACATGCAACACCAGTCACCATTTGTACAGCTCCTTTTCTTGGGTTTCCATAATTTTCACAGGAGAGAGTCCAAGTGACAATAGGGTCTGATGGAAATACTTCATCCCAAAGCTGGACCGGTAATGCCTTGCCTGTGCAGGGCCAGGTTCAGAGGTAACTTAGTGATCTGTCCCTTTGCTGCATACAAGCCCTCTTTAAATGTACTTGATTTTTACCTAAATGCTAATCAGCATGCTATCTTACAAGGCTCAGCTTGCAACCCAGTTTATTTGCAAACTGGTCTCTTGAGAGAAGAGTCTGAGGTTGTCTGGAGTACCCCAGCTCTGAAGGATACCTTTGCCACTTAGTCATTGATTCAGAAAGGCTAAGCTTGGCTCAAGCATTTGTAGAGGGATCTGTGGTAATTTAAATGTTGCAGTTACTGTTTCCTTCCAAGTTTTTCTAATAGTTTGATCATGAAAGTGTGTTTTATAACGTCCTTTTTAACAAAGTTTAATTAGTTCCTCTGTGATGTATGACTGGATTGTATGAAAATTATTCATTGGAAATCATGTATTCTGTCAGGTAAGGAAGGGTATGAACCTCCATGCTATCCTTTCTAAGAGAGTTTCAATCTAGTTAATGGTTAATTTTATCAACAAAGACAAGTAAATAGTTATTTCTCCTTGCTAAGTTTGCAGGGACCCTGCATAAGTGATGCAAATGTCATGGTGATGACCAAGTCTTGTGGTACTGAATCTTTATTCTCCTTTGACTTGTTAAAGCTGTGGTTTATCTGATTAATTAAGCCTTGGGGCACTGAAGGTCTTTTGTGTTTTTTTTCCCCTCTTTAGCATAGGTATTTAGTGAGGGAGGTTTGTTTGTTTGTTTGTTTGTTTGTTTTTTCCCCTGAGCATAGGTATTTAGTGCTTATTTGGAGGATTTTCAGGATTGCTGCATTAATTCCCACCTGCTATGGCCAGTACAAGTAGCTTTCTTCTTCTGCGAATTTCCTGCACTTCTGTGGGGTTTTAAAACCATCTGTTATGTGCACTTACATTATGTCATACAGCACATTTATGATGAGTTCTTTTATATCATTTGATTAATCTTATGGTGTTTGTCACAGGCAAATTCAGCCACAAAGCACCTGCTTTAACCACATAACTTGAGAAGATTTAGGCACAAAATTCTGAGTAGATGAGTACATGGAGGTGTGTGTAGGATATGGCAAGCTGTTTTGTCTCTTGCCATGCAAGTAGTTTGCATGAGAGGTGCCTTGCTCTGAAGTCACATCAACATATCCTAATCATGGTCTGAAAGGGGCTTCCTGGAATCCATAGTGATTCCTCTCTCCTTCAAACACAAGGTTAGATAAAGTTATAGAACCCTTAGTTGCCCCAGGCTCTAGGCTATACAGGAGTTTCATGTTAAATTACTGACTGTTTGGTCACTGTAAACATATAAAATTCACATGACTCTTCATAATCAGTTACTCAGTAAATAAATATCTCTATGACTATACTAAATTTATGCTATGAAATTTCCAGTATAGACTGGCTTTTGCATGTAACCTTCTTGATGGCCATAGATGAAGACACAGAAGGTGTTTACCATCTGTGGCCCACTGGAATTACAGCCTAATTACAAACTAATTACAAAAAGAATTACAAACCTAACTGATGTGGTGCACATATAGAGCCTGATGGACCTTGTATGTCCAAGCTAAAAAACTTCCTCTCATAGCTGTTTGTCAACAGCTGGAAACAACTGCAATTGCAGACTTGCTGGCTCAGAAGCCCAGGTTGGAATCTAAATCTTACCCCTATTGAACCGAAAGCAAATTCACCACTTCCATCCTATTTTTCCCAGGAAAGTACCCTCATTCCCACAAATGTATTAATTTCTAAGCAGCAGTGTAAATGCTGAGCTCACTCTCCCTTGAACATCATCATTGTCCTAATTTTCTAGACACTGTAGGAAAATTTCTTTCTTGTGAGGCTGATGCCTAAAATCCTGGAAAATAGGCACTCAGACAAACATCAATGGAGAAAGATAGACAATACCTTTATNCTTTTCTTTTGCATTTAGGCCTGTGCCCTTGGTGTGGATTTCAGCTGTGTCCTGGCTGTCTCAGGTCCATACTGTCATGGATGGAGTGATGCACTTTACTTTGCAAAAGAGAAGCAAAGTCATACTTTATCAATGTAAAGCAGCGAGTTAAGAATGTAAATGGGACAGTGGTTTAACAAGATTCAATAGCAAGGTACAATTGGTTATTTATTGCATAGAGAATGGGGTCAGACAGGGAGATGCCACACACGGGACCTTGACTCCATTCAGCACAAACAGGACAGGGATAAATTCTCCTCACTTTACTGAGATGAGAAAGTGAAGCTGGCTCGCTCTCACTCTCTAACACTATTCATCTCTTTGCTGAATGCTCAGAGATTTCAGCCTTCAGTCACTTGTCCTATGCTGTAAGTTTCTTTAGATTGGATTTAGGTGATCTCCCAGGTTCTGGGGACCCAGTTGTCTGGAAAATCAGATTCATTACCTGGTGTGCAAAAGGCCAATAATTACACACTCGAGAGAGGCATTGATTATTTCCTTATTTCAGAATTGTGCAAACCTGGATGCTCAGTGACGTGATTTTTAGCATTGTAATGAAAAGAGTTCATCTATAGGATATATGGACCTTGAGTCTTTTGACAAGTTAGCATTGTATACATAGACATATAACAGCATCTTGATTTACTGCATTCTTAAAGCCTGTTAGTTGCAAGATGTCCTTGACTAAGGGATGCTAATTGCTATCTGTTCTACTGATACACAACAGCACCTGGATTTACTACATCCTTAAAGCTTGTTAGTTCTAGGAAGTCCTTGACTAAAGCATGCTGGCTGCTGCCTTTTCCACTAATTAAGTGTACTTTTGTGCTGGTTAGGCTTGGAAGTATGCAAAGATCATAAGATCATTTTGACAGCAAAGAACATCCTAACTTAAGAAAATTTTGACATATTTTGCAACAGCTTTGTCAGAGGAATTCCTGAGGATATAGGCCCTACTTGATGGAATTGAGAGCTGCTAAATTGACAAACAACTGACTAAAGATACACTGCTTTGTTCGAAGTACAAATCCTGTTTTACTGTTGTCTCCCAAAAAGGGTTTAGTACCCACTGTGCAAAGACAATCTCACACACAGAGACGAAATATTTGGTCTATTTCATATTTGCACAAAGGAGGGTGCTAGGTGTTAATTCCACAAAGCTAGCACACAATCTGAAGAATATATGCATAAATATACACTTCGGATCTGCCTATCTCTCACTATCTAATACCTATTCATTGTTTACTCATCACTGATTTGCTGCACATTTGCTAACTAGCCCCACATCTGACATAACTGTACACCTTTTCAGTCAGAGACTTTCTTGAATCAGTAGCCCATGAGTCAGGGGTCACAATCTCCCACTGCTGGAACCACTTTTCCTTTAAGGATACTGTTTTTGAGCCGAAACAGTTAATTAGCTTGTTTATGTCCTTGATTCAAGATGGGCCTTTCAGCCAAATTCTGTAGGCTAGACTTTGAAGTCACTGCTCCTTGGTACGTTTTTTAATCCTTTACTGATCTCTTTAGGTCATCTTGACTTTCTGGCATAAAACACCACTTTTTCATGTATACTGAGCAGCAACTATTTTAACCCATACAACCAGCAATGGTTTTTAAGGAGCCCTATAGCTAACAGCATATGCTTGTATACAGTCTTGGCTGGGAAATTATCAGGAGCGAATAGCTCTGCTTTTGCTAGAATATAAACAGCTCAGTAGGGTACAGCTAAGTTAATTCATACTTAAATGTTACATCAAAGCACAGTGTAAACTGTCCTACCTTGATAAATGAAAAAAAAAAAAAAGAAGAAGGGATAGAGACAAGGTCACACAAAGGAGCTTCTATTTAGTTGTATCTCATGGGAACAAACAGATAAAATCCCAGCTTTCCTGGATACATATTATCATTGAATATATTTAGGGAGGCACTGCTATCAAAACAATACAGTTCAGTAACAGGACATTTTCTCATGCATTTAGTCGGATCATGTGGAAAGGAGAAGCAGCCCAACAATTTAAACATAGATTAACTAGCCAATTATTCCATGCTAAAGTGTGTTTACTCATCTCATCATGTACCTAAAACTTTTGCCCCTGTTAATCAAAGGTCATACATTGGCAGAATGCCTGGCATATATGCTAAAATCACGGAGTTACAAAATGGGTTGGAAGGGACCTTTGAAGACTGACTAGCTCAACCAAAATGTATCTATAGCCTCAGTTTTCACAGTCCTTTACTATCTCACTTAACTAATAAGCAAGATATTAATTGTTCACCTCTGCCTGGGATTGTGCCTAGGTTTTCCCATGTGACTAGGATGGTATGAGCCTGCATCAGGAGCTGATCACATTGAATTATTTTCAAGTTAGTGACAGAAAAAAAAAGGGGTGGGCTGACTCATGTCTTCCCATTGAACTTCTGCTCTCAGGCCACCCATACCTTTTCCCTGCTTTAAAGAGAAACAATGCATGTTGCTTCAGTACACCACAGAAATGCAGCGGCAGACAACAATGCAAAAAGTTTTGCTAGAAAAAAACCCAACAAACTTATTAACACAAGTTTGTTGAAATCTCACCAGCGAGGATCATGTTTGTTTATCTTTCTGAAACAAAGGGCTGGATGACCAGGGTGGAGTATGTCTGGAAGAAAGGCCAGATAAACAGAATTTTACAGGATTTAATCTTGCTTGGCTTTAACAGTTTTGCTTGATGAACTTAAGAAGTAAAGGCCAGGTAAGCATGGGCAGGAGGCAGAAGGCAGGGAAGGAGAAGGAACATTTAGATTTGCCAGCGATTTGCAGACTAATTTGTAAATGAAATAATAAACGCATAATAAGGATATTCAGGAATCTTGAGGAATTTGGGAACTCTGAACTGGCATACAAGACAAAGAAGCTATTAGGGCTCTCTGGTGTAATAGATGGATTTATAATTTGCCAAAATCAAACGAATTAAGTATTTTATATCTTTATTTTACTGAAATAGAGGTTTTAGGAATAGTTTTAGAATTAACCAAATGTTGAAGTTTGTTTAGAATAGATTTAACCTAAAGTGTTATCTTCTATCTCTCTCCCTTCTTTGGTATGCAAACAGAAAACCCTCGGTTTAGATTAACAGTTGAAAGAAGTCTTTGTATCTCTTGTTAACTGCCCAGAAGGAAGAGAAGCTAACTTTTTTTATTTTCTCAAGGCAGCACTAAATTAAACAGAGCTGTCCTTTGCTAAAACCTAATTGACAGATTTAAGGGAACAGCATCTCAGGTCCCCAGTTCTGCTTCTTTTAAAACCTTATCTTGTCTTTTCCTTTGATATTCACCAGCAGACCCCCGAATCTATGGTGTTTGTTTCTCCCTCCCCCTACCTTTCCCTTATCTCTTACAAGCGGCAGCATTCCTTCCCTACTCCCTTTTCTTCTACCTTGCTCCCCAAAAACTCTTCTGTGTTCCCCATTTCTTAATGCTGGACAACCCCAGCTTCTGACGGGGGCTATGGTTCGACAATTCCTGTTCCCCTATCCCGACCCTGTTTCCCCACTCCCCAGAACTTAACATTCACTGAGAATTTGTGTATTCAAACACCCCAGAGTTCAAAGCATGCTAATTTCTGTTTCCCAGCCGAGATTAAAACGACCTACCGGTTCCCGTAACCCCAATCAGCCTGGGGGGAGCCCGTTCCCAGACCCCTATGGCCCGGTCCCCTTTTCCGAAGGTGGGAGACCCCCTCTGCACCCCAAACAACAAGGGCGACCCAGAGCTTTATAGAAAAAGTTTTCCTTGAGCAGGAACACATGGAAACAAAGAGGGAAAGTCTCCTTTTCCCTTTGTGGTAAACAGCTATGCTTCATGCGTTCCCCAAACACATCGTGTTTAACTGAGATAATGCAAACCCCGACACGGAATCCCAAAAAGCCCCCTAAAATTCCTCAAACCCTTGCATGACGCCTAAAAACTTTCTGAATTCCTTACAACACCCCGGCAAGATCCCAAACCCCGGGCTGCTTCTCAGTTTGCCCAGAAGCCCCGGGCTTTCCCTCCCAGCACCCCAAAAGCCATCTATATCCCGTGTTCAGTTTAAAAGTGTATCCAGTGGTTTTCTCACATCACTGCAGTCGTAGCCTGGGATTTCCTGAACTGTGAACGGCAGGAAAACACCGAGCCAACAAGTTTTTGTGAAATGTGTCAGCGTTTGAATCACTTAAGCCAGCCCGAGCATACAGCAGCAGCACAATAGGGGTGTCTGAGCCCCCGGCACCTTCTAACTGTAACCAAGTCGTCTTAAAGGAGCAAAGACACTACTACAGACATCACTTCTGCAGAGCCTTCAGCGTCAGATGGGACTCCATAATCACCCCAAAAGCGAGACCCCCTTAGGACTGTGGTGCTCCCCCCCCCTCAGGAATTCNGTGGTGCTCCCCCACCCTCAGGAATTCGCCGGACCTGGCTGAAACCATGAACTGCTAAACTGAAGCCTGAATGGAGCATGCTCAGAGAGGTGTGGTTTAGGCCACCAAAAGTGAATAAAAAGCAGGCGCTGGAAAAGAACCAGTGCGGTTCAGGTATTGACCTGTCTGCCCGGCTGAAAGAGCCGTTGCCATGGGCTTACCCTCAAAGAACTGCTACCACTGGCAGTAGAGCTGAAATCACTGAGCCGAAATCATTCACTGCTTTTCCTAATAAAGTTCACTGTTCTTTCTTTATTTTCCTTTTTATTTTCTTTTATTTTAATACTCACTGTTCTTTTTATTATTTTCCTTTTTATTTTCTTTTATTTTAATAAAGTTAATAATTGTTTTATATCAATAAATAAAATTAATTGCTGAAGCCACTCACTGATTCATGCCTATAACATCTGGAATCACACTTAGGAAAACATCCCATCTATGCAACATCTGCAAGACTCTTAGTATGCAGAACTCCAGATCTTGATCAGTATTGCTACATACAAAGCATTGGCCTATTATTGTTGGAAGGAACTGCTGCTGTCTTCCTTTCCACAACTGCTGCAGTGCAGCATTTCTTACCTCTCTGTTCAGGCAATAAAGGGCATCACAGCTTGTTCTCCCACATATCAGCCTGGCAGTGGAACAAGAAGCCACTAGTCCTTCATGAATCCCAGGGGAGCCACCATCAACACAACATTTCTTTTTTTATGACCAGAGTGTGACCCGAGGATACGGCCCTTCAATCCTCAGCGTTTTCACCAGAGTAAATTTATGTTGGCATTCACTTTCTACACCAAGTTGGTGGCTGGGAAGAACAGAGTAATTCAACTGCGTTACTGGGTGAGGAGAGAGACTGACCACAACTATTTTAATAATTTCTGTAGACTGTAATATGTAAGTACAACAACTAAAGGGCAAGAGCAGATAACAATTCTGACTTGGCATTATTCTAGTATCATTACCTCATAGATATCTTGTAGTTAAAGTGAGATAATTATGGGATACATACAAAAGAGCTCCCATAACAAGAACACGACTGTCTAATTTTGAGGCAACTATAACAAAAGCAGGCCATAGCAACAATAAAAGAAAGGTGAAGAAAAGTTGAAGACAATTATATATAGTTTATATAACTTTCCTCGAGAGTCATTATCACTCTTCTAATGATACTGCTGAGGCTCATTAGTTTCTGTCAATACACTTATGTCAACCACAAAGTAAATAAAAGTGCCCTGGTGCTGAACACTTCCTTGGGACAGAATAAAGGCCTGGCCTTAGGTCTTACCTTTGCAACATAATTAGGTGACAACAACCATGTCCATGAGTTTAACTGTGAGAACTGTCATAGAAAGGCTAAAATTGGTGTCAATGGGAATGGGAATGTCTGGGTGCTGAGAAAGCCAAGCAAACCATCAGGGAAAGGGACCTGTGTTAACCAATCAAAAACCATCCAGTTTCACAGGACAATGAGACCTGGAGACAAAGAACTGTAATGACTCATGATGGTGCCCAGGGAAAGGAATATATTGATCACCGTTAAGATATGGAACTGCAAAAAGACATATCCAACCTTGTCCATGGCCATCAACCTAAGGACCAGATGAGTAGGACTTGACACTCAGCACCTCTTGTACTTCCTGTTTCAACAGATCTTGAATACAACACCTGAATGCAAGCATCATATTGATTAATTGGCGGTCACACAGCTTGAACAGGCAGGCCCTGGATTCTGGGCAGATTCCTTGGACACCACGCACGCTCTGGTACCTGTGTGGGGTGAGTCATGTCCATGTCTGGTACATGTGTGTGCACGTTTGTTCCAGTTTGTTCTGGATAAAGTCACTTCCTGTAAGTTCTCACTAGAATATTTCCGATGCAGTTCATACAGTATTGCACTAGTATTTTCCTTACCAAAGCCTCTTCAGGTCAGTCCAATCTTTTGGCTGTCTCCAATTTAATAGATTGGAGAGGAGCTCTTTTCCATCCTGATGGAACCATTGTTATTACTACAAATGAATTTTTACATTTACCCCCCTCAGTGTTAGTTTTAGTATATTTCTTGTGTCCTTGCTGTGCTTTTGTTGTCCCAAGCATGGGCTCATTACCTGCTGTGCAGCCAATTCACGCACCAAGAAAAGGTATTTCTATTTCCTTATTTTAGTTTGTGCAAAGTAGGGAGCTGTGTGGTAACCCCCAAGAGTCTGGCTCTCCATCAACAAAACTTTACACTCTTTATGCATTTTAACAAACAAAGGCATCAGCAGACTCAAATCCTCATTTGCTAGTTGGCCTTGCTAATTAGTCCTCATGCACAGTTCTTCCCTCCATTTGAACTGGGGTCCATTTGGAGGAGATGGTCAATGGGTCAGTGGTCACAATCTCCCCTGCCAGAACTATTTTTCCTCCACTCACTGCTCAGTCCTACTGCTCAGTCCTACTGAGAGCTCATGGTGGCTCTCATCCAGATAGCCCATTCATCTTGGGATCATGGTCCCTTTTCCTTAAAACAAAGGACTAGCCAAGCCTACAAGCTTCAGTAAGTTTCACAATGCAGCTTCTTATTCCTAACTGCCTAGACATAGCTACTGATTGACAACAAAAAAATCACAGTTTGGTTCAACTGGTGAGAGACTAGATAAATTTTTCCATTGTTATCTCACGACTTTAATGTAAAATGGTTTAAAAATCCCAAACCAACAAATTAGGGACCGCACTGAAATCCCTTATACTAGTCAAAGAACACAAGGACTATTTATATACTTTATTTACTTTTTTGTTTGTTTGTTTGTTTAATACAGTTAGTCCTTAACACATTACACAAAACATTAATATTAAAGCAGCTGTATTGCTTTGCTGTGACTCACCATGTTTCTAAAATCTTTGTAATGACTTGGGAATTGACCTTATCAAAGGTTGTTCACCTAATTGTCCCTCTCTAACCTTTTTCACTGAAATTCCATTGCAAACTGATCCCCTATCAGGGACTCTATTGGTTCCCAGGGTATTCAGTGTATCAGAACATCAATATTAAATTTTTAAGCCTTTATTAAGATATTAAACTGGGCTAGGAAACACAGTGCTGTGTGCCAGAGTGACATGGGAAAAGGTTGATTTGTATTGTGGATGCAAAAGGAATAGGAGTATATCAGGTCTGTAAAATGTTCATAACAGTTCTAAATGCTCACATCCATAGTTCTGATTTTTGTAAGACTGAGCCCAGAAGAATCCACCCCTGATCTTACAGTGAACTCAGTATTTCAGCAGAGGGATTCTTGGCACTAAATCAATTCAGTGAGCTCATATGATAAAGGTCAGACACAATAAAATTGATAGTTCTTCTCCACATTATTAGGTGTCAGTTGTTTGATTTAAGGTGACTCAGGCCCTATAGATCATGACTGAAAAGCAACTCCCCATTTTTAGCTATTACTATATGTAATAACTGTTAAAAAGCAATTAAGAAACTTATATTAAAAGGATTAATTATTAAGGTATTATTACCCAATAAACTCTGTGCTGCAACTCAGTGATTACAGTTCCACTGATTAATCTTGCAAGGTTTTTTTTCAGTATGAATAATTTTACTTTAACAGGTGAATAAAATGTCTAACTTCACCTACTACTTTTATTGTGCTTACAATGTGTGAAGCACATCCATTTAGAAACCAATTAGCTAGCAAATCAGGTCCACTTTCCAAGATCAAGTTAAATATTTGAATATTCTGTCATGGAAGAGGAATACACCTCACTCAAAGGAGAGAAGCAGTAATATGTAAAAACAATAAAAACAAGGAGGTACAGCTGGATCCTGTTTTAGTCTGAGATGCAGTCAATGGTTCACATCTAATGGAATTATCCACACTATAACACCTGAGTAATCAATAATGCCTCACAGTGTTAATTCAGCATGCTCTCAGTCACTGTATGAGTGTCTGCCATGGGTAAGGGATGTCTCAAGCTCAAGGAGTAGCCTTGGCAGCCATCTCTGCTCAGGGAGATATCATTGCCATGCAGCTTGCTGCTTCAGCAAAAGAAACTCAAAGCTTTGTAAAGGCTGCCCATGCTGGTACAGTGAAGTAGTTGGCTGCTAGTCAACAGCATAGACAAGACATATTTTAATTCTCATATCTTGTTCTGTAGTTTTGGTTAACCTGAATCTTCGGGTTTTGAAAACATCTTTTTAAATACTTTTCCAAAACGCCTTCACTCCCGTGAGCTTTACAGCTTGTGAGTGCACCTCAAGGACGTGAGGCCTTGTTGCTTCTTGGTCAGTCTGAACCAAAGTGCAGCTAGTGGTCAAGTGTATCCATCACATTATACCATCACTGCAGAATATATCAACCTGAGAATATATCATACTAGATGTAGTATAATATAGCATAGAATAGAGAGTATAGAATATAGTATACTATATGGCTAAGGAAATTTCCCTGTCTGATCATGCAGGAGCCATTGTTGTCAGTCACAATCCCATCAGTCACAATCCCACCAGTCACGCTCACACCACCAGAGACTTTCACTGCTGGGACTGAAGCCCCTTCACACTGGGCAGCTGCAGTGAGTTAATGGGTCCCCACTTGACTCCCTACACACCCCACTCTCATACAGTCAGACGAGTTTCCTCACCAGTTTGGCCCCAAGTTTCCCTTAGCAGAGTCACATCTGGTTCCTTTAAGTAATTCAGTTGTGATGCAGCAACCCAGGAACAGCTTGAGCTGGAGCCTCCGGGGAAGGACCCCAAAGGAAGGAACTCTGGGCCTTTATACCCTTCCAGTCTATGTGCATAGCCCGAGGTTTTGGAGTCCTGCTGTGTCTCTGGGTCTCCCTGAGGTGCCCTTTGTCGAGCAAAAGGTCATGGGGCCAGTCCACATCTCATTGCCTGGGACTCCTGCCACCAGAGCACAACCTGCACACTGATCTACCTGCACTAGGTGCATCCCTCAATATTTGTACTCTCGTAACTTAAGAATACAATATTTTTGGTGATTTTTAGACACAAAGCATTGCGACAGGTAATGTGGTTTTGCACAGGACAAGATAAGACAGTAGATAAAGCAAAGTGTGAGCAAGTTGTGCAGAAAATTCTCCTTGCCAGCAGTTAGCGTCCACAAAGGAAACAGAGGAATTCTGTCAAAGTAACTTTATTCATGAATAAAGGGAGTTCACTGAGTATACCAAGTGAAAATATCTCAACTAACTGGAGGATGGAGCCTCCTTTTTATCCTGTTTTTTTCCGCAGCTATATGCTGCCCTCTTCCTTTCCTCCTCAGCTTAAATACTAGGAAGATACAACTTCCCCAAAATACCTATTACATAAAAACAGTCATTTTTTTCTCACTATTCTTCTACAATTGTTTCTTTCAGTTTTCTTCTCACCTACAAATAGTTATTTCTTTATGCATGAAAAGCCATTTCCTCATCTACAATTATTTTCTTTCCCACCAATAACCATTTCTTTACCCACAAATAGCCATTTCCTTGCATCTGCAAGCAGATGCACACAGTTTGTTTGTAAAGACACATTCATGTTGTTCTTGTCAAAGTGGTTAGGAGTCATAAGACTAGACTTTTCTAAAATCAGGTTGACTCAATCTACTCTCACGCAGATTTTTCCATTTCTTTTTGTGGTTAGATTTTGTAAGTTAGATTTAGTCCTTAAATTTTTCTCTGTTCTGCCTCCCCACCAAAGAGGAAGACACTTGAAACAAACTGTTCTTAACAGTTTCACTATTGTGTAACTATGCATCTAGCAGGAAGTTTCTCCTTATTTAAATTAAAAGAGAGTTAGACTATTTCTTACAGATCTCATGAGGGCCCAAGCAGCCAAAATATATCTCTCTGACCTTCATCCTCAAATGTCTACCACCTGTGATTTCTTCCCATGACACACTTGATTGTTGTCTCCTACCTTGGGCATTGACAACCATGTTCCAACTGCTTTTCCTACTCCAAGCATTAATTAAACACCCTATGGAAGCTGTTTCTGCAAGCTTTGCTTTAAACAGAATATCCCAGACACCAGTCAATGTTTAAATATGTTTGCATTAACATCTGGCACAGAATACACATTTCTGTATGGCATGAACAGTCATCATTCACCTTTCCCTGTCTTTCTGGTATGGTATTTCTTCAGCAGCAAGTGTTAAAAGCTTGGTGCCAACTTAATAGAAACAAACCAGTCTGGATGTATGATTGATACTTATGCAGTTTCTCTTAATTACATAACATATACGAGCTAATTGGATTTAAAAAGGGAAGGCAAGGACAGCCACGTTGACAGTCTCAAAGGGTTAAGCTTAAACTAAAGAAAAGCTCTTGAGGCAAAGCAGAGAACAGGGAAGTAGAAGAAGGGGGAGTGCAGAAATTCCTGATGGATGCCACCCTCAGAGAAGGGGTGAAGTTGAAGAGCATATTTCTCTGCTTCACATGCCATTTGGTGAGCCAGCAAAATTTGCCAGCAATTTCCCTGCAATCACTTGTAAACTCTAGAACGTTTGGTGAAAGTTTGATTTATGCTAATTTTAATTAAAGAACAGAATTTTATTTGCAGGAATTTTCAAGTCTTGTAATCTTTGACAGTTTTCAAGTGAAGCACAAAGACCAGAACAAGGAAATTATTTTCTCCAAGTACTTTGATCAGAATAAGTCACCTGCAAACAATATCAGGTCCTCAGATTGTTCTTAGACATGTTTTAAGAGGTGTAATTGTAGAGCAACACAGAAGAAACCCTGCATTGCTCCAGTTATTCTCCACTTCCTTCACAGACTTACATGGTAGGCCTTTCACGTTTTAACTCCTTCGAGAATTTTAACTCCTGGATCCTTTTGCAGTGTGCCAAATATTCAATCTTCTTTGACTTTTGCTTGCATAGTTCCCAGCAGTAGCCCATACCCTTTCCCAGCAGGTGTTTATTTAGCACACAAGGTGAACAGCATTGCCTTGCTTTTGGTTGAGATTTGCAAACCAGACAGAAGATCTACATTTGCCTCACAGGGAGTTTCGTTATTGCTGCCTGTTGTCATTTGCAAAAACCTGAGCAGCAGGGCAGCTTGTTCAACTTAAGTTAACAAGCTTCATAAACAACCACAGGCACTTAAACATTGTGACACCAGTGGAAAAATTAAGAAGTGTCTAGGCACATCTTAACCTCAGTCTAGCAGGCAAAACTTTGTTTACTGCTCAGAAGTGGGAACCTCTGTCCACTAGCTGGGCCCACGACCCAAGTCACTGCACTCCAGGGAGAAGAGTGTCTTGTGAAGCTGTCCCTCACACTCCTGGTGACAGGCACTTCAGCTCCAGCATTTATAGCACCACACAGAAGGAAGGAGAAATATGTCAGCCAGCTTCAAGCCTTCACTGGACACCACAGATTTTCTAAATCTCATAGGTATTAATCTTTCCACGATGCCCCTTCTCACATCTGTCGCATTTACACAGTTTTGCTTTAAATTTGTTCTCCTTTTACATTACAGCCAGTTACATTATTATTCTCAGTGGTAAAGCTCTATTTCCTACATCCTTGTTAAAAATCACAAGAATTATGAATGGTTGTAGAGATTAACTCCCAACAAACAGGTTCAAACAAAATCTAAACATTTATAATTGCAGACCATCAAGATTATTGTAGTTGCCATCTTACCATCATTTCAGAGACAGTGTCATTTCCTGGACACAAAACAATCAATGGACAGGGGATATTTCCTCTGAAATATTGTGCATCCCGAATACAGAAAAGGCTTGTGTTTATATTCTATAGTTTACATACATATTCATTGATTTTCCCAGAAGAATTATACATATGATAATAATTTCCCTCGAAGTTATTACTATATTTCCCCTCCCATTGGCAAATGCATTTTCTTGTCCTGGGTACCCCTGCAGTGATCTTTGGCGAGGAGTTATCCTTGACCAATCAATGAACTTAACGTTACCTCCCAAATATGAAGCAGAGTTGGCATAACTGGCCCAGTTCATTATTTAGGAGTCTTTAATCAATGAAGTGTATCTTCTTGTTCCCCTTCTTGGTTGATGTTTAACATAGTTTTAATCATGCAGTTCCATAGGCTACTGATTTTACAAAATAGGCATTGTATTAACACCAGCTGAGTAAATAGTTTTTCATCTGGCAACAGGGGCTCATGAAAATGAAGTTAATTATGTATTCCTACCTGGACAAAACAATTGAGCACTTACAGATATTTTTTGTGAATGACCTACGTGTTTAGGGGAGGCAGAGCATTTTAAGTGAAGGCTACAGCATGAGTGGTCAAACACCTGCAGATTTAAAGGAGACAACAACAGCTGGAAAATGTCTGTTAAAGAAGATGCACAAGGGTGATAAATGCTGATTGCACCATTATGAGATTATACAAAATACAGCACTGTGTGTAGGACCACTGGAATGAGCACAAAGCTGTAGAAAGGAGATCAAGTGCAGCACATCTCCCATGTAGCACTGGGAAAATGAGTGAAAAGGAAACAAGAGAGAAAAGCTACTCCAGGAGCCTCAGCTCCACGTCCTCTGTACCACTTCACCACAGGGACACCACTCACTGCCTCAGGATGGCTGATCAGCTGCTTCCCCAGCAAAGCCCTCCCTCACAAGCCCTGCTCACAATCCATCTCAGTGCCACATTTCTCTGTGCTGCTGGTCGCATCCAGCTCTTCAGCAGCTCTTTGGCTCCATGAACTATTCTTGCCCTAATTTCGTACCTGAACTCTTAACATAAACAATCCAGGGTTAAACAATTCATTAGTGCTTGGTTTATTATTGTCTGCTGTGTACTAGTGAAAGACATTGGCATAAATTCTTCTATGTAAAACTGCTTTAATGCAAGGTTCTACTGCAGAAACTCGAGTCCCAGTGGCTTTATATTGGGATTGCAAGTCAAATGTTATTTACTCAATCTGATTGCAAATTCTTGTCAGCATATTGAGTGAGTTTCTTCAGTGAAATATCCTAGCCAGCCCTATGCAGCAGCCTGTCAAACTCCAAATCCTTTCCTTAAAGCCTTAGGTCTCTAAAACACCTCAGGTACAGTTAGTTGAAGTGCTCTTTCTTCTCCTTCCCAAATCTGAGCTTCTGCCTTCAAGTATCCAAACCTGCCTCCAGCCTAGGTCTTGGCATTCTTGTGCAGAACCCCCATTTTACCTCACACATCTGGCTTCACTGTCTTCCATCTTTCAAAAGCCTCCAGCCATTTATGACCACTTATCAATCTCTAAAAGGCTTATGCCATTAACAATATCCAGTTGAGCACATTTTTTTATGCTGCAGAGAGTGAATAACTATGCTACTGCAGAGCAGGCAGACTCTTCAGTAACACAGTGATTAGCCATTCAAATCAGCTTCCACACTACTCAAAGAGAAATACACAAAACACAGCCTACCTTCAACACATCTTCCACCTCAAATTCCATAACATCACACTTTCCTTCTCTGCACTTCCTCCTTGTATGAAATAACGAGGTTCTCATATACTCGCCGACATAGTTCTGCTTACTTTTTCTCTTTAGGTCAGACCATTTCTGGAATTGTTGGAGGGAAAAAAAAAAAAAAGGAAACATTGGTTTTACTTCACCCACCATAGAACTCACTGCACCCCAGCGCTGCTTGTGGTCTCCTATGCCAATATTATCTCGGCTCCAGCTCTGAAATGAGGGCTGTACTCTTCCTGTTACCTGCCCATTATCTGCAGTAAGCAGGACACAAGGTCTGCTGCCTTACTGCTATGTATCAAGTCCAGTTTCAAGCAACAGAGTCCACTGATCAGACACAAACTGCACTGGCTAAGAACAGTAGATACTGTGTCCTAAGAGCCGGAACGCGGCAACTACTTGGAAAGATGATTCTACAATTCATACAGGCTAATGAACCAGAAAGCAGGAACAGTTAGTGACTGCTAGGCAAAGAAACCTGGCATCAGAGATAAAGTGTATGCTATATAATCTTTAACTATCAGGAACTTGGAGTCAGTGCAAGCCAGCCTAATAGACCTCAAGAATTAATAGCTTGATTAATAATGGTACACATTGCTGTCTTATTCCTAGGTTATGGAAGTGTCCAGAAGCTGAGATGATTTATCAAATACATTATCTAACTGTTGTAAGCTATTAATACAGACAATAAATGTATAAACTCACAGTGAGACATTATGGAAGGGGAATGTGCTTTCATTTTAAAAATTATTTCACTTCTACACAGTCTTTCATACTTCAAGCAACAAAGATGTATGTATCAGAGTGGACTGACAGGTTCACCTGCATGTCACAAAACAGCTACTGAGACTTCTCTGCACGTCTTGGACTTCTTCTCTTGATTAACTAAGACAGGAGTTTTAGTTACTTTTTTTGATAGATCCTGTAGTAAACTGCAGTAATTCTAGCAAGAGCAATTGATTGCCTCAGAACGCTGCTCCCTCCAGCATCCTTATACCTTCAGTAAAGTTGTTGCTTATCATCTTTGTTTTCCTATTTTGTCACATTTATCCTGACAAAAGTAGGATTATCATCATTCTTGCTTTCTGAAATCACTTCCTAATTGAGCTCAAGTCAGAATGTGGATTCAGTGGATTTAATGTAATCAGGACCAATGAATGTAGTTTTGCATGGACTGGAGAATATGGAGCTAAGAAGATATGCGAAACGATGATGGATCAAATTAGGACACATACTAAGAGAGCAATTGTAGCCTCATAGGAAGTAATCAGGCACAGGGTTACCTTTTTGTATTTTATATTACAAACATATAACTAAGCTGACTTCAATTAGTTATTCAAGCACTGTCTTGCAAGGATGCTTTTAAGGATGCTGAGGACTGCAGTCCTTGATTCATCAGGCCAACACAGCTGCAGGCATGTGGTTTGCATTAACATGAACTGTGATGAACAATCCATGGAAGCATCATAAATAGTATTTTCAAAATGAAATTATGCAGTGAGACCACTCTGTTTGACCTCAAAGAACGTAATTGAACATGTTACAGTGGCTGCATGACTCTGAAGAACTCAGGGGGGTTTTTTATGGGGTAGTCCAAGAAAACCAGAACTTTCATGGGAAATTGGAAATTCCTATATACATGCTATGGGCTAAAAGACGCTATGTAAGAAAAATGCTGTAATATATAGATAGTTAACGGTCATAAGATTTGTAGTATAAAGAAATTGGAAGCCATTCTGAAGGTTTCAAGCTGAGTATGAGAGATGAATGAGACATAATCTGTGGTATAATAAAAGTCTGCCAGATGTAAATAAATAATCAATTGAAAATTACTTTGGGTGTCTGAACGCATCTTCTTTGCAAAGGGGCTATTTAGCCAGATGTGCTTATCTGTGTATCTTATTCCAAGAGACAAAAACATTTCATCCTTTAAAACAAAGTATTCCTGGCACCTTGTCTGTGTGATGCATTAACTATGAAAACTGCAGAGATGTCTGTGTGGGTCCCTCATTATGGCTGTCATTCTGAAGCTTTGCAGCTGCCTGAGGTGGCTACAGCTCTCAAGGGCCCTCACTTGCTTATCAGATTCAGATAAGCTGTTTTTAATAATCATGTCAGTACTGCAATCTTGCTAGCTTTCTCACATTCACAGTCCTACTCTACTAGCTGGATCCCCTGGCTAAATATCTGCAGCCATAGCTTTAACAGCACAATTTACTTGGAGACAGGAAAAACAAAGGGAATTTTCAGTTGTTAACCAAAATACACATGATTCTGCTAGAGCTGTTCACTTAGAGGAAAAGTTTTTGGAAACATACTCTCTCATCTTCAACACAAGAATGTGTGTTCAAAATGATGGAAAATAAAGTCCTCACTGAGTGAATCCCATCATTTCTTGTGCATGAAAAATCAAGCTGTGTCACTAAATTAAAAAACAAAAAAGCTTTCAAACAAGACAGAGTATAAACAGAGCTCTGAATTGCAAATGAATTTATGACTACTCAGTTCAACATTGGTCCACCTGGTATCAGAACCTGAAGGGAGTCAAATACCTTTAAGTAAACCTGATACATCAGTGTGACAGTTAACACTGTCATAATTAGACAAATAGTAACAACTATAATGCAAAAGCATTGTGTGTGTATATATATATATATATATTCACTAAAAAAATATGAACAAACCTTGGGCAAGAAAGGGTGCACAACCTATTCACTGACCCTAAAACAAGAATGTATGTTATGCATAAGTACATTATGCATGGCAAAGATTGTCAAAATGCCACATCTGGAAAACACTGTCTATTTTATTTAAAAAGTGTATCTTGAAGGATGTCTAAGAGAGAAAGGCACTGCCTGTTGGAAAATCAGCCAACCACTGTATGAGAGTCACATAACTTTTGGAAAAGAATATTTGTATAACTGTTGGAAACAGCATGATCTTTATGTTCCAAAATGAAGCAGTTATGTGGGCGCCACTGTCTCAGAATTAGGTATGCAGAATCTCTCTGACATTCTTTAATGCTTTGTTTGCAAGTGTTATCTCGCTATCATTAAAGAAAACAAACCGCAAATGTTTGTGTAGGATCTAGTATCCAGCTCTTGAGGCCAGTCCTGAGAGGTGGGCCAACATCCCCTGGGCATCTCCCCCCAGTTTTATTGTTCAGCATGATGTCATATGGTATGGACTATCCCTTGGGTCAGTTGGAATCAGCTGTCCTGGCTGTGTCCCCTCCCAGCTTCTTGTTCACAGCCAGGCCCCTCACTGGTGGGACGATGTGAGAAACAGAAAAGGCCTTGACTCAGTGTAAGCCCTGCTTAGCAACAACAAAAACCCCAGTGTGTTACCAACATTATTCTCATCCTAAACCCAAAACACAGCACTGTACCAGCTACTAAGAAGAAAATTAACTCTACCCCAGCCAAGTCCAGGACAGGATCTCCAGTTTTGTACCTAGATGTCAGTACAGGCTGCCAGGTGATCAGATCGTGATAATATTGCAATATACCTTTCCAACCATTTCAGCTCTTTCAAACTACTATTCCAACATGCATTCTGGTACCTCATTCCTTGCCAACTTAATTGGCAGTCACGTTAATACTGGGCAATAACACGATTTAACACCATTGCAAATAAAATCTAATAGATGCAAAAATCTTCCTTTTTAGCACAGCTAAAAGAGGCAGTGAATAGCTAGCACAGAATTTTTTTGCACTCTTGCTTCTAGATCTACTGGGACCTTCTCGTGGGATCATTGTCAAAGAAGCTCTGGGAACTCTTTTGGGAAGCCTTTGAGGAGCTTGATGTTACCTGCTGCTGTTGGGGATAGCTACCAGAGGTCTTGACTTTCAGCAAGGTCTAGCAGAGCTAATGAGCTCTGCCAGCTGTCTTTGTTTCAAGGGCCCTTGGAGGCTTTGTTTCAGCTGACACTGTCTAGGGAGCATCTGGCACCATTTCCAACTGAGGGCTATATAAGATCTGGGCCTAAAACACACAGGTTTTGGGGGCATTTGGTAGGGGGAGAGCTAGTGCTTTATCTCATAACAGAACACACTTCCTCAGCAGTGGTCGGGGTGTGCTATAAGCTGCTGCCCTCAACAGCTGGTGGAAAAACTTTTCCTGTTATGCTAGAGGTCTTCAGACCAAGACAGACCTTCAGAAGGAGGCTGCTAGTGTGGGGCAGGGGTGGTTCCTTCTTTAGCCTGAAATGTTTTATTAAGCAAAGAAGGTCCAGGAGGAAGTTAGTGTGCTATGCTTCATCAGAGGTTGTGAAAGAAACTGAATCTTCTCTGAGATTCTCCATTTTCAAGAAACCATGGAGGTATGTACTGAAGGAGGGGCAGGCTGAGTCTCAGAGTGGGAAGTAAAAACTCTCAGGATGGTGAAAGCTGGAAGCTTGTGATTGCTGCTGCTAGGGCGAATGCTTATGCACTGCCTGATGATTTGTAACTAGAAAATACATTCAGCACTGTGCCTGGAGAAAAGAGATTGGGAGCTCTCTCAAGGGAACCATCTGAGCTGGCTGAGCCTGATTCTTGCAGGAGTATAGCTGTATAGAATAATTAATGTAGCTTAAAACTATATGGTAAACCATGTAGCTTGATCTACATAGCTTATCATTGAAGGCCGATGGTCTCAGCAGAAAGGAATTTTTGAAATCACAGTCTCATTTTGAAGCAGAACTGATAAAAGGCACGCAAAGCTAGCAGGCCCAGTCAAAACTGTCCTTGTTCTCTAATACAGTCCAAAGGGTACGAAGAGGTACCAAAGTGAGAGGTCAAGAAAAGGACAATGTGAAAAAAAGTACAAAAAACCGCCAGGGAGTCATGAAGGACCACTGACTAAAAATGGGAAGTGTGTCAAGGGGAGGAAGAGGATTAGGTAATGTTTGAATTGTTAATTAGGTAACTGAATAAAGGCAGAAGGCTTTTGTAACTCAGGTATGCACAATTTAGAGAAAATATTCGTAAAAGAATCCTTTTTTCCCCTAAAAAATGGTCTTTGAGAGTTTCTCTATACCTGGGTTTCGGGGAACAGGAGCACCAGAAGGAGGCACTGGGGGTTGCTTCCTTGATGCTGACCCCTCTGCTCTAGGGAACAGGTCTGTCTGCTGACCTGTTGCTTGGGGGACTTTGCTGCTTTTCACAGATTTGGATTTATGATATCATGGAAAGCCTCTGGTGTGTCCTCAGCCCTGCTGGTCAGCTATGATGGGGGTTTGTTTTCCATGACCGTGGCATGCTCTTTGATGAGTGAATGTCTCTTGGAAAAGCTGGGATACACTGGACTAAGGTAGAATAGCATCTTTGCTAACAGGATAGTCAACTTGGTAGAAAGAGCTTTAAAATAAGAATGATGGGAAAAGAGAGGATGACAATCAAATGAAGAAGTTGTGGATGAGGTTATCAAGCAAAGGTGAAATGAGAGCCAAGCCTGAAAAGAATTAACTGAGTCAGTAAAGTACCAGGCTGTGAGGAATGAAGCCTGTGTTAAAACATAACATGGTAGCCTGTTCTGTTCTGCCTACTGAAAATGCTAGGAATGCTACATTGTCAATATAAGTAGGTATAAGCTAAGATAAGGTGGGCACTTGAGGGAAGCCATCAGCCAAGAATTTAGATAAATGAGGATTTGGCAAAGAAAGGAAGGACATGAGTCAAGAAATTTCACAAACATCAGCAACCAGGGTGAGAAACAAAGAGAGCTGAGAAGGTCAGAACTAGGAAGAGCTGACAACCCCCAGAATAAGATGAAGAACTGGAACCACCACGGACAAAACCTGCCAAAAGAAGATTTGGAAGACTCCGTCCCAAGCTCTGCCTAAACCCTGCCTGTTAGGAATATGATGATTAGCTGTTGAAATTGCATGGCTATCTATGTTAAGATGTTGTAATCAGGTACGTAGACTGTATAAATTAGCTCCTCTTCCACTGGAACCTAGGAACTAGCATGCCCAGTGTGAACTGGCTAGTTCCCCAACGTTGTCAATAAATACATTTTGCTGCTTAAGGACAAATTGTCTCTAGGCAGTTCATTTATCCCATGCTTTTTTGGAATCAAAGGACCGGGGCTTATGCAAACAGAGGGAACATCATCGTTGACTTGGGTGTCACTGAGTATATGCTTATTCAGAAAGGACCCCCTTGCTTTCTAAACTCCTCAAAGAGGAGTCCAGGTGTGGCTGGATCCAGTCCTAACCCCAGATGTGATATGTGTAATTGATTCCATATCCAACTTTGTCCTGGATGAGTAAATATCATGAATGAAATATATTAGTATGAATACAGTGGATGTTTTAATTGTAGTAATGATGATCATGCCAGTGATGAGGAAAAAGAAAAATACAGTCACCAGAGTCGTCTATTACACAATATAGATAGTTATAACTAATTAAAGTGTCGTACTTATTAATGCAACAGTTTCCAAAATGTCTTAATAATTACCAAATAGATTGATGTTACCCATACTGATGACTGTGGGCAAATATATTTTGCTCAGGCTCAAGAAGTAAACTTGAAGGGTGTCCCCACTCAAGGGAGGAACCTTCACACACACTCCTAGAACTCCTCCCTGCTGGAAAATGGGACTGTGTCTTGATAGTACAAAGTGATTGGTTATCAGTCATATGTTGCTAGGCTAGTCACTGTCATGCCAACTCAACAGAACAAGCTTTATTTTTAAATAAGATGTTGTCACGTGTTTGTTTTTCCTCGTTCTGTAAACCTCTGTTTTTCACATCCTCAACAGTGTCAGTCTTTGTCAGGAAACATCTGTCTTTCATACTCCTGTGATGGGTTTCATTTAGGATTGTTGGTCAGGCTGGTCTCAGCATTCTTCAACACTAAAAAGAGTGTTTTTTATTGGAAATGAACTAATTGAAATGGAGTTCAGGATCTCAAAAGAAGGGAAGAAGGCAAAAGCCAGGACTACTGTCATGACCTTCAGGAGGCCAGACTTCAGCCTGTTCAGGTATTGCCTGGGTTGAATTCACTTTGTGATCCTGAAAAGAAGACAGGTCCAGAAGAGCTGGTTGGTTTTTGTTTGTTTGGGGTTTTTTTACCCCAAAAACAATCACTTTCTACAAGCTTGACAATGAATGGTCCATTTTGGTGTGCAGGAAAACCTGCAAATATGTCAGGAAGGCCTCCAGGGATGTACAAGCATGAAAAGAAAGCATGCAGGAGATGGACGCAAGCACAGGTGACTCAGAAAGAATAGATCCAAGTGTGCAAGAATGGGGGTTAGGAAACCCAAATTCATCTGGAGTTCAGTGTGGTAAAGGGATGTGAAAAATAAGGAGTGTTTCTACAATTGAAAATGTGGACCCACTCCTTGGGGCCTGGGGAGTGAGGCTGAGACCTTGTGAAAAATTATACTGCAGTGGGCCACCACTGAAGGTATTGGAAAGAAGAGGGTGATTTCAAGCAGATCTTGGGAAGAATTTAACTAGGTTTTGATTGTAGATGTGGATATGTTAGTATGAGGGATTGCTGAACTTGAGCTTACACCATGTACTGCCACTAACAATGTGTACTTTTTGTAAGTAACTGTGTGTACTTTTTGTAAGGGCTTGTTCCCACGGGAATGTGTAAAAGCGTAATGCTTTCAGCAAACCCCAGTGTACCCTCTAGAATACTCAGTATTGTACAATAAGAGACTGATTGATTTGTTTTACTTGGAAGAATACTGTGAAGATGTGATGAACAATGACGCTATTGAAGCTCCCCACAAAGAATTCTGCACAGCCCTGGCTCTACTAGAGAGGACTGTCCAGGTCTGCATCATTGTGTGTTTCCCAGCATTGGAAGAGACACATAAGACTTCCTATTGTAACTCCTAAAAACACCTTTTTCTCTTAAGCATCTCAAGGTTTTGTTTTTTGGTTTGGTTGTTGTTTTTCTGTTTTTTGGTTTTTTTGAAGTCTACCAGAACTTCACACTGCAAAGCAGACACAGAAAGGTTGAGATCCTCAGTGCCTTATTTGCCTTAGTCTTCATAGAACAGTTTAGACTGAAAGGAACCTTTAAAGGTCATCTAGTTCAACCTCACTGCAATAACCAGGGACATGTTCAACTAGGTAAGGTTGTTATTGAACTTGACCAGATTTCTATCCAACCCAGTATGGACTGAATAATTGTGTGGTGAGGTAGATTGAAAACAGCCTCAGATTCTGAGTTCAGAGGATCAGCAGCACAAAGACAAGCTAGACACCAGTCCCTTGTGGTCAATACTAATGTCATATCACTTGACATCTTCATTATGTTACACAACAATGGGGTAAAGTGCATGCTCATGAGTTTGCAGATAATTCAAAACTGGGAATAGTGGTTGATGTACCTGATGATGTCCCTTTGAACACAGACATCTGACAGGTTGGAGAAATCAGCAGATAGGAACCTAATGAAGTTCAGCCAGGTCCTTTCCTGCACCTAGGGAGGAATAACCCCATATGAAAGTTGAGGCCCTGGCTCTTTGTGGAGAGTCCATGTTCAAGCACTTCCTGAGTCACTGTTTGTAGCCTGGTGTTTTATCAGTAGTTTCTCACCATGTTTAGGCTGATGTGACTGAAGCCCTTCCTGCAGCTGTCTGCAGTCAAACCAGTATAAGAGCAGCACGTGTCTGGTTCCTGGGATAGCCTGATGCCAGTTGGAGATACAGCCTGTGTGTGTGTTCTCGCTTCCCCTTAAGGGTGGCTTGTCACAGGTGTGTGAAGTTTGGCAGTTCATGAGCTGCTTCACAAGCAACTCCTGAGGTTAAACAGTTAAAGACTGTCACTGAGCTAGTAATTATTTCCAGCCCAGAAGGTGAGGAACAGCAAACCTACCCCTAGCATTGCCAGACTTACTGATGGGAGAATGTGATGAAGTGAATTGCATGAAAAAGAGTAAGAGAATTTACTGCTCATCAGCCAGGTACTGTGTGCTGTTTAGATCTGTCACACAGGCACACACAATTTGTCAGTACCACACGGTTTGCTGCAGCTTTATCTTGTCTTCTGATGCCAAGAAAGGGATCTTCAGGAAGGCCTGACAGAGCTCCGTGCTCAACCCAGCACTACCAACATGGGAGTTCCTGCCTTCCCAATGCTAAAATGTCACTCAAGGGAGATCAGCTCTCTTCTGCTTTTTTTTCTTTAGGGACAAATACCCCTGCATGGCAGCCAAGGCCAGCCTGCTCCTGGAGCATTTCTGGTGCTCAGGCTGCTCGAGTACATCCTGTGTGTGCTGTTGAGAGGAAAGCTAAAACCAGGTGCACTCTGATGGCCCTGTGTGCCTCCTGCTCCTGTCACAAAATTCACAACTGGCCCATGATGACTGAATAGCATATTTCATTTTGTGCATAAGATGTCCCAGTCAAACTGGGCACATGCAAGCAATTTTTCATTAGGGGGCTTTATAGCTTACACTAAAAAGGTATGATATGAATAACCCAATTACCTACTACTGCATATTTCAAATTATCCAGACACACAGTGTGTGTTCTTGCAGGATCAGCATCCTTGTGGTTTATCTGTTAATGTAGACCTTCCAGTTGTTGACTTTAACAAAGTTATCAGGTGTAAGCAGCAACCTCCTCTTAGATACGGATCCTTCAGCTGGTTTTGTGAGAACAGAGGTTTCGTTTTGATATAAGAAAGCCATTTATGTATTAGAATATATGAATTATTAATCCATTTATATACTTGATATAAGAAAGCCATTTCTATATTAGAATTTATGAATTGTCTAACACATAACAGGATGTCTGCAAAGGTGCTTTTGGTCACGTAAATTAGAGGAGAAAGGATATATATATTACTAACTCTATTCACTATAGAATCTTTGTAACCAATCAGAATGTGGCAAAAAGAGAAAAACAGGATGCCCTGCCAGATGGAATTGTCTAAGTAGAGAAACAGTGAAAAAAAGTGAACAGAGCATGCGTCAAGACATAAGGTTGAAAGTTTACAGTGATGAAGACTACTTTGTGAGACCACCGAAGTGAGGAAGAAACAGAAAAGACCACCAGAGTTCTTTACTGCATTCTCCAACAGAAAGACTGATGTAATCAGAAGTGTAAAATGATGCGAAGAAAAGAGGCTGTCTATTCATAGTTTCCTGTTTATTAAAGTGTATAAATATGTAAGTTTTGTTCTGGAAAGCAAGCGAGTTTAGCGAAGCTATTTGCCTCGTTCCCGGTACTGTGAATAACAAATACCTTCTACTCAAAGATGCAAACAAGTCTGAGTGGTTTTTATTAGCCAAGGTTTTCTGGCATCACCTGTATGGCAGCCAAGGCCAGCCTGCTCCTGGAGCATTTCTGGTGCTCAGGCTGCTCTAGTACATCCTGTGTGTGCTGTTGAGAGGAAAGCTAAAACCAAGTGCACTCTGATGGCCCTGTGTGCCTCCTGCTTCTGTCACAAAATTCACAACTGGCCCATGATGACTGAATAGCATATTTCATTTTGTGCATAAGATGTCCCAGTCAAACTGGGCACATGCAAGCAATTTTTCATTAGGGGGCTTTATAGCTTGCACTAAAAGGGCATCAGAAGAATAATCCAATTACCTACTACTGCATATTTCGAATAATCCAACTACAGTGTGTGTTCCTGCAGTATCAGCATCCTTGTGGTTTATCTGTTAATGTAGACCTTCCAGTTGTTGACTTTAACAAAGTTATCAGGTGTAAGCAGCAACCTCCTCTTAGATACGGATCCTTCAGCTGGTTTTGTGAGAACAGAGGTTTCGTTAATCAGCCGATCACAGGGCAGAGGTGGCGGCTCTGGGCTGAGGGCAGCCCTGCAGTGCGGACACACCAGCGATGCCGCTGGCGCCTAAGGCCGGGGCGCTCCCAGTCCGCACCACACCACCCAAGCAGCAAGGTCCAAACACACAAACAAACAAATAAACAAACAAAGGATCACGGGCAGACAGACCTGGCGGACAGCACAGTCCCTGCGGCGCCCCAGGACTACATCTCCCGTCATGCCGCCCGGGCCCGGCGCCGCCATCTCCGCACCGGCACCGGCACCGCGGGCTCGGGGCGGCGGCCCGGCCCTGTTCCTGGGCCCTGCCGCATTCCCGGAGCCCGGCCCTGTTCCCGGGCCCTGCCGCATTCCCGGAGCCCGGCCCTGTTCCCGGGACCGGCCGCATTCCCTGGGCCCGGCCGTGTTCCTGATCCCAGCCGCATTCCCTGGGTCCGGCCGCGTTCCCGGGCCCAGCCGCGTTCCTGATCCCAGCCGCGTTCCCTGGGCCCAGCCGCATTCCTGGGCCCGGCCGCATTCCCTGGGCCCAGCCCTGTTCCTGGCCCCGGCCCTGTTCCTGGGCCCTGCCGCATTCCCGGGCCCGGCCATGAGCCGCCTCAGCGGCGGCTGGGACGGCGCTGGCGAGGAGGTGCGGCTGCTCCTGGACCTGTGAGTGCCGGCGGGCCCGGAGCGGGAGGAGGGTGGGAAGGGGCTCGGCAGGGCTTGGGTGGCCGGGCAGAGCGGGGGGCAGCGAGTGCCAGGGCCGGCAGGGGCTGGGGGAGCTGCAGCAGAGGGCATGGGGGAGTTCAAGAGCTGCAGAACAGGGGACAAGGCTTGACAGATGTGACAGGGTTTGGGGTGTCAGGGTAGGTGTCAGGATTTGGCAGAGGTGACAGTTTTGGAGGAGTTACAGGACTAGGGACAGGATTTGACGATGACAGGGATTGGTAGGGGTAATGATGTTTGTCAGGTAGGTACCAGGATGATCCCTGACAGGTCTGGATGTGGAGAGATGGCTGAGGACCCCTGTCTTTGCTTGACCCCAGCAAATACAGAGAGTGGTGTTTTGCTGTGTGTTTTTCTTTATGTCAGATTCCTTTGTGTTTAGAATGGAGTTAGAGACAACGTGGGGATAAAATATTTCATTCGATAGATAAAAGAAAAATAGCTGTAAAAAAGTATGGTTAGTCTATGATTTTTATTCTTATCTTAAAGCATTGAAGATAAGATTATAGTTGCCCTCATGTAGCAAATAAGTGTTTTATTATTTCCTATAAAGTGGAATAACAGTGGAAGTATAATTTGAATGATTATTTAAACTGCAGATTGGTAATGTACTCTGGGAATATCAACCAGTTTTTTGTAAAGAATGTGATTAATCTTAATCTTTTCATTCAAACTGAATTTAATATTCTGTGGCAAGAGACAGTTAAACGTAACAAGTAGGCTTGGCATACATCACATTGATTTCCATGTATCTGCGTTGGTTTTGGAGTATTTTCTGCAAATTTGAACTAAGTAGTTGGTCTAGATTTGGAGCCCAAAAAGGCCTGATAGAACTGTTTAGAGACAGAGTTTTTAGCCTATAAACAGTAAAGGTATTTATTGCAACGTTGGGGAACTCCCAGCTCCTGCTGGACAAAGAGTTCCGAAGTTCTCAGTGAAAAGCAAGACTATTTATACAGTTTTATGAAGGATTACAACATCTTCTCATGCATATTCATAATATTGCAACATCTGAATATAATATTCATACTAGGTGGAGAGGAGGTGGATAGTAGGTGGACCTTGGGTGTGGTTGTCTCTTTTGGGGTGTTTTGTGGTGGGAGATCCTGTTGCCTTCATCTTCAGGGGGTTGTATCCTCACTCCTCTTCGTCATGAACTTCTCAACTTGCTCTGTTTTTGCTGATTCTTGCAAGGAATCTTGTACTTAGGCCCTTGTTCCTGTCTTATCTCTTTTAGTGTTCCTGTTCTGTTCTTCAGTGCATCCTCCCTGTCTCCTTTTATGTCCATGTGCACATTTTTTAGGGACATACTGACCTTAATTTTGTCTGTAACTAAGCATTTTCTCAGAGAGAGTTCTCAGCGTCGGTATTTTAAGCTAACTTTTAACTCTTGGAACTCTTGCTCAGCTTCAGATTGACAGGCCACTTAATGCCTTCAAGGGAAAAAAATTAAGTTTCCATGAAGTTTTCAGATACAACAGGTTTAATGTACTACAGTACATTACTATACTACAGTATACTACAGTACAGTACTATACATTAGTGTATAGTAACAATATGCCTCCTTTAGGATGAATTGCCAGAAAAGTTCATTTACCCAGTGCCCAAAATATAGGTGTCATATGATAAATGCATATTTAGCACATAACTGAAGTGTGTGCCCTTGTGTGACAAAGGCTGCTGCTGACCATTCCCATGACACCAAAGGCATCCATCATAGATGAGGGAACAGTCACATGGTGGGTCACATGTAGCACCCCCAAAAGACTCTGAGCCAAAGGTAGGATGCTGTTTTGCACCGAGGATTGGGATCACAGTAGGAAAGGCATGGGTTCTCAAAGCTAGTTAACTGGTTTATTCTGTAAAGAATAGTAGCCCTACTAAAGGTAGCAGCAGTCTTTTATCCCTTCTGATGCTGAGGCACCTGGCTGTCACAGCGCGAGACAACCCCTTCATAGTGATCAGCATGCTGCACAGATCTTGCCTAGGGGCATGGGGGTTCACATTTGTGGTCCTTAGAGCCTTGTTAACAATTTTCTTAGAAGTAAATATCTATTCTTCATTTCTACAGTCAAGTGAAGGAATGTTGCATATAGATAAACTGGCTAATCTCAAGGCAGAGAATGTGGATGGTGTAATCTACATATACTGAGTGAGAGGCTAGTACAGGCTTCTCTGTGGTCGGTGAGCCAAGTTCATTTAGCAGTCACTGAGGTTCTATGAAGGCATTGCATTCTTGCGCATCTCAGGATGAGTTAAAGGCAGCCTGGTGTCTGCTTAGGTTTAGTGTTGCTCATGTTGACAGGACACATGGGTCTCTGCAGGCCAGGCCTGATTAAACTTTGTCCAGGTTCTGCTTGAAATCACTATTGTCTCCTGCTTAGTGTCTTCTGCAGTGACCTGCTAGAGATGTCCTTATTACACTGTGCTAACTTTAGTGGGTTTTATTTTAATGTGCTTCCATGCTGGAAATCTTGCTTCATTCCTTGTTTAAATCTGTGCTACAATTCAGATTATAGAGCCTTAATATTTTGACCTCTCTGGAGTTTTTACTTGTTAGGAGTTTAATTTGCTGTGATTTGATGGTATTCTGATGCCAGACAACATTTTTTGGCAAAAACAGTTGTCTAAAGNTCTCATGCATATTCATAATATTGCAACATCTGAATATAATATTCATACTAGGTGGAGAGGAGGTGGATAGTAGGTGGACCTTGGGTGTGGTTGTCTCTTTTGGGGTGTTTTGTGGTGGGAGATCCTGTTGCCTTCATCTTCAGGGGGTTGTATCCTCACTCCTCTTCGTCATGAACTTCTCAACTTGCTCTGTTTTTGCTGATTCTTGCAAGGAATCTTGTACTTAGGCCCTTGTTCCTGTCTTATCTCTTTTAGTGTTCCTGTTCTGTTCTTCAGTGCATCCTCCCTGTCTCCTTTTATGTCCATGTGCACATTTTTTAGGGACATACTGACCTTAATTTTGTCTGTAACTAAGCATTTTCTCAGAGAGAGTTCTCAGCGTCGGTATTTTAAGCTAACTTTTAACTCTTGGAACTCTTGCTCAGCTTCAGATTGACAGGCCACTTAATGCCTTCAAGGGAAAAAAATTAAGTTTCCATGAAGTTTTCAGATACAACAGGTTTAATGTACTACAGTACATTACTATACTACAGTATACTACAGTACAGTACTATACATTAGTGTATAGTAACAATATGCCTCCTTTAGGATGAATTGCCAGAAAAGTTCATTTACCCAGTGCCCAAAATATAGGTGTCATATGATAAATGCATATTTAGCACATAACTGAAGTGTGTGCCCTTGTGTGACAAAGGCTGCTGCTGACCATTCCCATGACACCAAAGGCATCCATCATAGATGAGGGAACAGTCACATGGTGGGTCACATGTAGCACCCCCAAAAGACTCTGAGCCAAAGGTAGGATGCTGTTTTGCACCGAGGATTGGGATCACAGTAGGAAAGGCATGGGTTCTCAAAGCTAGTTAACTGGTTTATTCTGTAAAGAATAGTAGCCCTACTAAAGGTAGCAGCAGTCTTTTATCCCTTCTGATGCTGAGGCACCTGGCTGTCACAGTGCGAGACAACCCCTTCATAGTGATCAGCATGCTGCACAGATCTTGCCTAGGGGCATGGGGGTTCACATTTGTGGTCCTTAGAGCCTTGTTAACAATTTTCTTAGAAGTAAATATCTATTCTTCATTTCTACAGTCAAGTGAAGGAATGTTGCATATACATAAACTGGCTAATCTCAAGGCAGAGAATGTGGATGGTGTAATCTACATATACTGAGTGAGAGGCTAGTACAGGCTTCTCTGTGGTCGGTGAGCCAAGTTCATTTAGCAGTCACTGAGGTTCTATGAAGGCATTGCATTCTTGCGCATCTCAGGATGAGTTAAAGGCAGCCTGGTGTCTGCTTAGGTTTAGTGTTGCTCATGTTGACAGGACACATGGGTCTCTGCAGGCCAGGCCTGATTAAACTTTGTCCAGGTTCTGCTTGAAATCACTATTGTCTCCTGCTTAGTGTCTTCTGCAGTGACCTGCTAGAGATGTCCTTATTACACTGTGCTAACTTTAGTGGGTTTTATTTTAATGTGCTTCCATGCTGGAAATCTTGCTTCATTCCTTGTTTAAATCTGTGCTACAATTCAGATTATAGAGCCTTAATATTTTGACCTCTCTGGAGTTTTTACTTGTTAGGAGTTTAATTTGCTGTGATTTGATGGTATTCTGATGCCAGACAACATTTTTTGGCAAAAACAGTTGTCTAAAGGGACCAGAGCTGTGGTTTTATGCTAAGTCGAATTTGGTGTAACTCTAGGTTGCTGCTGCCCTCTGCACTCAGCCACTTGTTCTGGCAGTGTTGTTTCTGTGTCCTCACGGTTTTAGTCAAGGAGATTTTCAATCAGGTCAGATCCTGAACAGCTCATACCGCAACTGAGAATTCCAGAGACAGCATGAGGAAAGCACAGTAAAAAGTGGTTGAGGAGTCAACTGCAGTATGGAAAAATAGCCTTTGCAACTTCTGGACTTTACATTTGGTTAAAGTGGTATATAGTGACCACATTAATGGTATTTAAGACAATGTATTACCCTACATGTTTAACCTTAGATCTTAAACCTGGTAACTTCTCCTCACCTGTGCTGTAGGGCTTGATACCAGAAACAATTTCTACTTTTGATTGGTTAATAATCTTTTTTACACTACATTTTAAATACTGCTGCAGTATATTATAATGTAATTATAATATAATTAGTAGTCCCTAAGACTACTACTACTTGAAGTTATAATTACACAACTTTTTAACAAATGTGTTTAATTTAGTTGTTTCTTAATGCCAGTCAGGTGATGGCCATCTGCTTATGCCAGATTGCACTTTAAGCTTCTTACTTATGCTAGCCCTTAGGCTTATTGTTTAAGTAGCAGAATTTACAACAGAAACTAGACACCAAAATGTATCTGTTTGTGGAGTAGTCCTTTTAATAAGGTCATTATTTTTAAGATCTCCAAACCAAACAAAGTGCATTTATTAAGGTGTTTCTGGTCCGTGATTGTATCTGCTGCTCGTCTGCCACCTGATGGCCTTTGCCCCCTGCCCCAAAAGAGGAATTAAGACTCTGAAGGTCATTTGCACAAGAAATTCATATTGAAAATACTTAGAAACGTTCTTTTTTTTCTCAAGCTGTGTATTGTATTAACTTATCTTTCCTAAAGTTATTGCTCCCAAAATGAGAAATGACCGGCTTAGACAGGCAGTCCTAGATGATGCGATTTTAAGGGCAACTTATGTCAAACTTGTAGTTCATTTACATAATTCTACTTGACTGAAAACTGATGGTGTAGGATTTGTGGGGCCTGACAAACAGTGGATGCCTGGCAGCAATAACACTTACTGGAGAGGTGGAGGGGGCAGCTGGGGCAGATAAACAGATTTAGCTGGTGTTACAAATCTCTCAGTTCTGACAGGTGTTGTAAGATGACTTGTTCATGCTCAGACATGAGATCAGAACAAAGGGAGTTTCTACCATCAAACATCAGACTCTTAGAACAACACAAATGAACGATCAGATTTAAAAATATTTTAATTAGTTACTACATGATAAAGCAAGCGTGCTACATGTGTAAATCATCACGAGAGTGTGTGGTTAGCTATTGTTTAGGATTGCTCCATGTGTCGTTGATATATAGCTCTCTTTTAACAGAGGGTCAGCCTATTGCAGACCAGTGTGTTGATGACTAATGTGTCAGTGTCTTGGAAAAAGAATGTCTTACAAAAGCATCAGAATATTGGCAGATTGGTATAAAAAAGCTGAGAGCAGAAGTGGAACAGCAACTTCAGAGCTTCCTTTTGTGGTCTGTCTATGAATATAAATTACCTATTTCTAAAGAATGCAGAAAGATGAATGTATTTTGTTATTTGTCATTGAACTTCTTCTGGTGTATTTCTTCTGTGTCCTCTTCTAACATCTGTTCTGCTATTTTGTGTTGTGTGACATAACTTAGTATAAGCACCCTCATGTAAGTTAGACTATTTATGGAATAATTAGTTGTAAGGATCTAATTTCTGTTTTATGTATTTGAAATATAAATATTTGCCCTATCATAAGGCCTTAAGGTTAGAGATCACATACTTTTTTCTGTTCAGCACCTCACAACACATTTGGAACAAATGAGTGTGCCATTTGACACTTGATAGACAACTCTGAACTATAAAGGTCTGGTGTTACAAGTCCGATAATGTGGAGCAGGGAAAAGGTAGCTGGGGCTTCTGCAAGAGAGAATGGTCTTTTATCAAGCGTTGCAGGAGTAAAACACTACTCAGTTTTCCCTGTCCCTGAAAAATAGGAATCATAACTTCTTCCATTGAGTTAAACTGGGACAAAGTGTGTCTGCCCTGTGATTACATTACAGTCTTTACTTACCAGTCCTAGTTACTGCTGTGTGTACCCAGATCCCATGAAGTCCAGATTCCAACTACGGCAGAGAGAAATACTGTTGATTCAAAGACATTGATTCCCAAAGTGTAAGTCACGGAGTGCCTTTGTTACACACTTGCAGGGAAGCTGCTAACATGCGGTTCCACGGAAGGAAAGCTTCACCCTCCTTATATAGTGATTTTGATAGCCAAATGGTCTTGGTTATACATTGCTACCTATCCTTCTAAATTACACCAATCACTACACATCCTTCTAAACTACACAAACATCTTGTAGATTACCTAAGACATACATTTTTAGGGCTTAGACAAATGGTTAAAAGACTACATGTCTTTCTAAGTTACATAAACATCCTGTAAATTACTTAAATTTGTATTTTATGGTTTTACTGCTGTTTTTTCAGAAATTCCTGTCTCCTCCTTATCTTTGATAGAAAACATTTGTCTTTTCACAGGATTAAGGCCAGTTCCTTACAAAAAACTTCTAAATTGCTCTAAGCAAGTTACAATACAGCAAACTTTGCTTCAGTATTGTAGTGCTTTTTAAACTTTTGTCATTTCCTAAACAACAAAGTGTTAGCTATTTGATTATCTCTGGATGTTGATTTAGCTTCACTCTAATTTATGTTCCTCATTTACTCAGGGACTTTTGAGTGGTGACTGCTCTGAAGGTCAGTATGTTCAGGATGCTTAGAAGTTATTCCTAAACTCTTCCTGGACTTGCCTCTGGTGTTTCATTGAGCCTGTGATTGTAATTTAAAGTTGCAGAGGTTGGAACATTAATATATTATGTATTCTATGGTACATTGAAGTGCTTTAGGAATCTTAAAAAGACAGGATTGCATGATTAGTGTCCCTCTGTGATACTTGATATTGCAAAAGTGAATATTCTTCTGTATATTTGACCCTGAAAAGCATTATTTCAACTGTTCCACCTGGATACTATTCTACATGTAACTGGATAATATTGATCTTTGTTTTATTTTGCTTAAGTAAAGTTTTTAATATTTCTTCCCCAAAAGCTCTCTTCCATCTAGACTCTCTTTAGAGACTCTGACTGAAATGATGCCTTTTCTTGCATTCAACACGGATAAAATTCTAGGATTTCAAATCCTGTCTTAAAGCATTGGCCAGCATTCAGTGATTCTAGTAAGCCTATTAATATTTACTTCTGCTTAGTCCTTCCTTTTTATGGATGAATACTTAAGCCCTGTGTGTCTTTGAGATTTGTTTTTTAATTTCTCATGCAGCAGTATCTCATAATGGAAACTTTGTGTAAGACGTGTTTCGGTATCTGGCCAAGGGAGCAGATTGCTCAGAACAGGGCTGTTGAGGAATGGTTGAGAGACCAAGGGCATGGGTGTCTGGAAGATTTGATACAAAACAGTAAAGTTTAGATATTGATGACCATGGGAAAGGACTCGAGAGAACATCATGCAAGAACAGGATGAGAGATCAGAACAGAACAGGATGAGAGATCAGGACATAAAAGTTACAAAGCATGCAGAACTGACCCTGTGAATCTGTAAGCTATTATACTGTGAGAATAATGATTAACTATGCAAGTAGCCAAGAAGATTATGTCATGCATTTTGAGAAACATATAAAAGCCTGCTTGTAGTTCAGTAAAGTTGAGACTTGCTTATCAATCACATTGATTGTGTGACTTGTCTCTCTCTCTGTGACACAGGGAAGCAATTTTACCCTAATACAAATGTTGCCCAGAGAGCAGGATGTTTATGATGTGTAGAAAATGCAGTATGTGTTGGCATTATTTTTAATTCAAAATCTCTAGCCCAGTGTATGCAATAGTCAGGCTGTTTCCTTCATGTTGATAAATCATTCTGATGAATAAATATGTAGGGTGGGAGTAGGCCTAAAATACTGCTATTAAAAGAAAAGGAATTTGCTATACCAAGTTAAACAAATCCATGTTTCTGGTTGTGATTTGATTTCAATAAGCTGTTTGAGAATCTTTTTCCTCATCTTAGGGTAGGTTAATTTCTTGAATAACCATTGCTGGTGATGCTTTTTCAATAACTTGAACGTTCACTATTCCCTATATATTAAATTTTCTGTGTGTCCACTTGTTATTTTATATGCCTAATGTACTTTCTAGGACTATGACTATGAGCTTGTTTATTTCAGATTTCCTGGACCCCACTAAGACAATTTTCTGCCACAAGTGACAATCCTGTGATCAGATCTAGTTTTAAGCACAAAGATAAAAGGGTTGAGCACAGGGTTACACAACACAATTCAGATTAAAAGAGTACTACAAACCAGACAGTGTACAAAATACTACACTGAAAATATCTCCGTAATGTTTTTATCTGAAGGGAAAGAGAGGTGTCCCTTCCCTGTATCTACTTGTACCAACCAAAGATTTTAGTGATTACTTAGTAGAGTTTAGATGGTGAAAAGGCTTTTCTTGAAGCTGGTGGATGTACTACCAGCAAACTCGTTTGGTAAGTGGGGCTGGTGACTGCAGTGAAGGAGGCTAATCTTTGCCTACAAGCGCTTGGGGAATGCTTTCACAGAAGGATTGGTTGATTGACCCCAAAGGGCAGCAGCTGAAGTGGTGGTAGCATGGAACAGCTGGAACTTATGAGGTCTGAAGGCACCATAGCTGCATGCAGAAGATGACATTTCATGACTTGCTCACTCTAGTTCTAACATGTAATGCCTCTTTTTGACTGTGCTGTAACTTTCCTTTATTTCAGGTGCCTTCAGTGTTTGACAAAGAACCTTTCCAGATATGCTGCAGATATTAAACCGTTGCCACCCAACATAAAGGATAAACTGATTAAATTAATGAGTAGGCAAGGGCAAATAACGGATTCAAATATCAGTGAGGTAAGAACACATTCAAACTATACTGTCTGTGATAGTTTACGCACTGGACTAAGTGAACTGGACTAAAACTGTTTACATGAGATGCTTACTCTATCCATGTCTTTACAGTTTTATTTCTTAAATTTCATAATGTTAATAGTTAATAGTAGTAATAAGATTGTGTTTTATAAAAAGTAAATTAAAAATGTTCTCTCTTCAGTGATAATTGACTTTGGTGTAATCAGCTGACATATAGTATCCCTTCAGTATGGGAAAGTAACCTCTCTTACACACCAATCTCTGTTCCTGAATGCAGTATGTTTCAAGAAGCTTGTGCCTAATTTAGCTATGAAAGGATTTCTGGAACTTGTTAGAATTCTGCTAGGTTCTATTGATGTTAAGCATATGATCTCCATATAATTTATTTAAATTTTGATTCTTTGAAATGTGATGATGCTAAGGCTAGAAATTGATGGTTCAAATTCTCTCATCCCTTTTGCTTACTGATTTTTGTCCGTGTTTCTAAATGTAGCCAGCTAATGACTTTTCTTCAGCTGTAAATTCAGGGGCACATCTGTTTTGTATCTATCTGCTGTTATCTTACTCAGCCTCAAAGGGAGGCATGAGAATTGAGGAAAACTAAAGGTTGGCTTTGGTGAAAGAGAGTATGAATGACTCCCTGTTCATTCTTGCTTTGACCTGTAACTCAGAAGAGGTAAATATTATCAATTTCTTAGAGTCAGGATAGTGAAGCCAAGACTGGAGGCAGAAGCAGAAGTACTGTGGAAAACTTACAAACAAAAACTTAATCCTTAGTATGTACCATTTTTTGATTACACAAAGTAAGACCTTGAAAACCAGAGTCTTACTAATTTATCTTATTTTGGAAAATTTGACTGGATGAAATCTGGTTTAGGCTATCTTTTCAGTAAGTAATCGTTTCAAAGCATCCTAGGCAATATACATAATTAAAACCGTATGATTGTGCATGTATAAGTGCACAAAGCCTATTAGGATATTTTTATTCTGAAAATAAACTAGAGAGTTTAATTTACGAACTTTCCTCTGTCTCTTTGTAAGATTTCATCTGTCTTTGTCTTCATTCAGCACTTGATCAGTGCTTTCTCTTAGAACCTGTGTTCTGTCTGACGCTGGGATATTCTGCTATGGTTCTTTTTCCATGTGTTTTTGCTTTCTCTGCTCCTGCAATTTTCTGCAGTTCTAGCCCTGGCTGTCATCACCTTCTTGGGCATGTTATTCCTTAGCTTTCTTTGTTAGCAGTTTCCAAGTTTATCTCACTTGCATTATTATCAAAATGTTAGCCACTCTTGGATTCTGAATTCCTGCTGCTTCTCCATACCATTTCAGTCTTTAGTTTTTAGGTTCTTTCATCTTGCAGATGTTACTGTTGCTCAGCAGAGCAGAATGGCTTATGTTGCTTGGCCCTTCTTACAGTTCCTTGCTCACATCTTGTATAAGCAAAGTATATTTTACTTATATTTGCAGCATCTTGATTAGTTTTCCATGTGGCTAAGGAATTTTTTTCTTTGCTTTTTCTTCTGTCTTACCCTTTTCTTTCATAGTCTCCACAGTATTGGGGCTAGATCTACTTTCTTGGACTTTTCCAGGCTATGCTATCTTGTTTACTCTTATACATGTCCGTCATGTTCTTTCTTTGTTTTATTTTTTTAAGCTTTTTGCTTAAAATTAAATTTCTTCCATTTGAAACTGTTAACCTGCACTTATGGATAAAGTTCTATTTAATCTCTTACCTCCCTATTCTTGCCCAAATTTGTGTTACCATGCATCTTCCCCCCCACCTTAGTCTGCTTTTTTCTTAGAACAGCCTTCCATGACATGCAAAGTTCCTTATTCCAGCTCACTTTTACCATAAAGTTCTATAAAGCCATTCAGCACGAGTCCACAGGATAGAAAGCCAATACTATAGTGTCCTGTATGCTGCATCCAAGCAATCCTTAATTGATCCAAAATTTGAAACAGATTAGATTTTAGTATATCTATGCAGTGAATGTGAATCTATGAATGACAACAGAAAGTAAACCTCTAAGTAATACCTGGGGGTATGAAGAATCAAGGCCTAGGGAAGCTTGATACTCTACCTACCTTATGTAGGCAGTATTCTGATAGTATATTCTGTTGCTTCTCATTTAGACTGCCTTGCATCTAAGAATTCTTTTGCTCTTAAAAATTCTCATGTGACTTCAAAACCAGCAGTTTGGTGAGTTTTGTTGTGTCTTAGATAATTCAGAATTGTGAAAGAAAGCCAACAAGTGAGGGAAAGTGTTGGGGAAGATAAGCAAATGTTAACAGATGGAGATCTGGAGGGATTGTCCAGCAAGCCCTGGGCAGCAAATACTGAAAGAATTTACTCACTTCGACAAGACAGGAGCTTGCTACAATAAAGACCAGGACTGACTGTTTACAGTTATCTATAATCCCTTTCTTCCTTTATAAGATCTGGAAAGGCTCTTACAAGATGTTACAAGACTTGCAGATAACCTCTTGTTCCCCCTAGGTGGTCCAGTGTAGACAAATGTTTACCTATGATGAAAAATAGAGACTGGATTGCCTGAACTGTATTCAACATAGTTAATCCCCCTCATTAACATGTCTTACTTCCTCATTAACATACCCTGTTTCTCGGTTCTATATATTGTAGCACGAGTGTTCAATAAAATGTCTCGGTTTCTACCCCCAAACTGGGAACATTTAGATTATTGACCGACCAACAGGAAAGCATCTTGAACAAATGTTGATGGTCACTTTGGCTTTAAGCTGTGTTTGGCAACTTTAGTTCCTCAGGTACAAGTTCAGAAATATGAGTGAAATAAGAACTGAATGTTATCTTGTGAAAACTGCTCAAGTGTCTTGTGCTGTTTTATGCCATAAAGAGACATATAAAAGCTTATAGCATTTGGGGAGAAAAAGTTGTCAAAGCTGTCTGAGGTCTGCCATTCATTTTGCTGAAAGGTTGCAGTTGGAATCCACTAGAAGTTTTTACGTACTTGTCTTTGTTAGTAAACATTTTAGCATCTTACATTTGTGAAACAGAAAACCAATATTCCTTGTAGTATCTTTATGGTACCTTGTTAGAGGGAATCTGAGAAAGGAATAAGCCTTTAACAAGCCTGCCAGCTATGCTGTTATCTTTGCTTGTGTATGGAAATTTATGCTTTTGTCCTTGGGAGTTAAGGAAAGGAATAACAATCTGCAGGGAGTATATGGCTGTCATTAATAAAATATGAGGCCTTCCATTGCCTTGTGTCTAACTTTCATAAATGTCCTCTTGGGAAAGATTTCACAAAAACTCCAACCTATGGTCTTGTGGGAGTGAAAGAGCCTCTTTAATGAGGATTTGTTACCTCCTCATGGTATGATAATGAGGTTGCTTGTTTATGAGCAAAAGAGTGTGTCTGTAGGTGACAAAAATACGCTGGGGCAAAATATCTTTCGAATATTACTCTTATTTGTTCACTGGATTTAAGTTCTGATCGTAATCCCTGTGTTTTGCACTGTAGATTTCTGCCACCAAAGTTGTGCTAGTAAATTTGAGAGTATTGTCCTTGGTAAAAATATCTGTGCTGGTAGAAGCACTAGTGGTAGCAATTGTGCCATCCAGATAGTATTTCCACTGTTTAATAGTAGTATTAATGTGTTCCTATTCTATATGTCACAGAAACTGAACATTCCTGCTGTAGGTGATGAGCTCTTGCAGCAAACAGACCATATTTTCCTTTGAGTTATTAGTTCCTAGGACGGGTAACCCCATCCCCTAGTGAAAAGTTCTATGTAGTGTATAATATTACAAGTGTTTTAGATGAAAATGTGCATATTTAATGGCCTAGCAGAGTGTCACTGAAATGGTAGGTTTTCTTTACAGGTATTGCACCCTGCTGTAGAGTCTCTAGACCTCCGAGACTGTGATATTTCAGATAATGCATTATTGCAGCTTTATAACTGCAAGCAGCTGAAAAAAATCAACTTGAATTCTTGCAGGGAAAACAGATTTGGAATCACTTCAGAAGGTATGTTAGCTGTGCACAGATAACTGGGATCTTATTTCTGGTTTATTTTTCTTGTTAGCTTGGAATGAATTGCAAAAAGTATCTGGAGTAAATATTGTTTTAAAAAAATCCCCAATACCACACCAATACTAATTAAAAGTCTCTTCTTTGGTCAATTACAGGCCTAGAGCACTGATTATCTTATGAGAACTATCAGGTTACTCTCATAATACTGTGATATGTTGGTCATATTTTCCACTTTATCTGAATTATTCCTTCCTCAAAACTTGTTCCAGAGCCTTTAGACCCAGCATGGTGGTTATTGAAAATAAGCAGTAACTCTGTTTCTTTGGCAGGTGTCATAGCCCTGGCCTTATCCTGTCCTTACTTGAGAGAAGCATCTTTTAAAAGGTGCTGTGATATAACTGACAGTGGAGTTCTTGCTCTTGCCCTCAACTGCCAATTCCTACAAATAGTGAACTTGGGCAGCTGTTCAGGCATCATGGATGCATCTCTGCAGGCACTTGGGGAAAACTGCAAGTTTCTTCACAGTGTGGACTTCTCATCTACTCAGGTAAATATGGTGGCAGTTGGCCAGTTGCCTTCCATTCGTTTATTTTTTAGAATTGTAGTGATAAAATTGAAAGGGATCTTTTTACCTCTACTCTTGGCAAGATTTAGGACCACAGTTTACTCCCAATTTCCTCCTCTAGAGGATAAGGAAAGGTATATTTTGCATCTTGGTAAACTGAAAAATACACATTTTGGTATTACAGCACATATTGTGAACCAAAGATAAAACTTTTGTTAGAATCTGTGTAATACTGGAGGGTTTCCTTTTTCAGTGTCTTTATTTAGTGCAATAATTTTCTTCAAGTTGTAAAGTAATCAAAAATATTTCATTTAAAGAAAGTGTAATCTTGGCCAGATTATTTTCTGCTTTCAGTTAGGACAAACTGACATGAAGAATAATAATAATATAGGATGTCAAACAATATAAGCCCCTAGCAGAAGGAAACTATTTCTAGTACAAGAGTGACTGTGCTTTCTGAATGGCTTGTCAAGAGTTATGTTACAGAGTCAACACTGAAAGAATGACATTTAAAATGTCAAAAATGCTAAGAAAGAGGATTTAAAACCAGTATTTAGCATGAGAAGAGGGAAATCAGCTGCAAAAGCAGTATCATAACATACAGTTATATAATGATGCCAGGGAAAGGATTTTTGGAAGAAGTGCAGGTTCAGTTGAAGGTGATGGTGAATAATTATGTTGAATGTGGGTTTCAGTAGGAAGCATTTGTCACAAAGTGTCAGATCTGAAAACACATATCAGGTTCTATATTTTAGATGATGTTCTTCTTTCAGTTTTTTCAGAAGTAGGGTAGCAAAACAATTTTAATATTTCATTTGATGATTTTTATTATTATCATTTAACTCTTACTTCTTTAAACTTACTTCGTTACTTTTTTGTTTTCTTACTTCAAAACATCTGCAGTCCTGAAAACAGGAGAAAAATTGGTCTAGGTTGAGCAGAAGTGCTTTAAACCTCATAAATGAAAAGTGCTGTGCTCTGACCATACCAGTGTACCCACTGTTAAATGAGACAAGGAAGCTGCAGAAATAGCAGTTAATGCAGTTGGAAACATCCCTGTAGAAAGCCAGGCTGGATCACGTCAGGAAAATGGAACAGTGTTCAATAGAATGAAAAAAACCCACAAACCAAAAAACAAAACATGTGAATAATTTTCTCTATAGGCTTAGTTGGGAAGAAAGTACTGTAATGTTAAGTATATTCATTGATTGCAGGGAGGAAATAAATTATTTCCCCACCCAAATAGTGCTGTGTTGTAAAAAACTGAGCTTTAATCCATTGTGTTTTTTCTCAGGTAACAGATGATGGCGTTGTAGCACTAGTGAGTGGAACATGTTCAAAGAATTTAAAGGTAACTTAACCTAGTAACAAATGAGCAAAAGCAAATACCTGTGTTTTAAAATTATTACCAGCGATATGTCTGAGGAATGGTTTTTACTGACAGACTTTTTTTGCCTTTATTTATGTACACACTTGCCCTGATCTTGAGTGTGAATTAAGTACTTTCTGTATCTCTGTAGCAGTGCCCCAGCCCAGTGTTTTTTGATAGCCTCAGTCTTTTCAAAATGTTTCCTTCTGTTGACTGTAGTATGCTTATTTTAAATGATGCTGTTTGAGAGATCTATATAATAAATGCAAATGAGTTCTTAAGTTTTACTCTTGATTTCTTGGAGTTATTTCTTGATTCTGTTGAACACAAAGGCAGAACTTGTAATGTGGAAAACTTCATGAGTTGAAGGAATCCATTAGCACCTCTGCATGGGTAAATCCAACTCTCTGTACACAGAGTCTGCAGTTTGAGTAAAGCAAATTGTAATGGTTTTGTGTGGAATGACAATTTAAAAAAAAGAAAGTTGTGTTCTCTCAGCATAAACTTCTAAAACAGTTTCTGTTTTACAAGCAGTAAGAAAAAAATCTAGCAGAGAATATAAAATTATTTGCTGCAATCTCTTCTGTGTAACTCTTTTCCTTATCTGTGTCACAATCCCTGGACCTCCATATCATCAAAGTGCAAATTTATAGGCAGTGATGTAATGTCATGTGCACAGTGAAAAAAGCAGAGTCTTAAAATTGTCAAACTGTAACAAGCAGGTAGATTTATAAATAGTTTTACTTCATTCAGAGTCATTCAGATTCCACATTTCGTTTACTAAAACAAATTGAAAATTATACATATATTAGCTCTTTTGTATTGCTTCTCCAAATACAGTTCTTGTTTTCAGTGTCATTGCTTTGTACAAAGTTGCATTTATTACAAAAAGTTTCTTTTATTTCTGTGTTTTTTCAGGATCCTTGGAGTTTTGTATTGGGAAGTCTTTTTCCATTCTATAAATATTTTTTTTTATTTATACCCCTGGGTCTTGAAAGTATATTTTATCAAATCCTGGTTTTCCCCTGCTTTTGTTCTTTTATATTTATTGATACATAAGGCAATTTAGAGGAGGGAAAAAAAGTTGGTTATAATCTATTAATTATTTGGGGTTTCTTCTTTTTCTAGCACATACAAGAGGTAGTGGTTAGAGAAAGGGAACCGCAGAGCAAGGTTTTAGTCTAGTCTTGAAGAAGATTTTAGACTTCTTTTAAAAACCATGTAGATAGATATTAGAAACTTCAGCAGAGACTCATGAATCCTGCCTGTTTTGGGAAACACCAGAATTCAGTTTGGGTCCTGTTCCTCTGGAGAACAAATTGCTAGGAGAATGTGTGTCATAGGAAAAGTGATGGGACTCAAACACCATGGAATCTCATTGAAGAGTTTTCTGGGTTGTCTTGAATGATACGTGCATGTTGGAAAAACCCAGGTTCAAGTTTTTAGTTTTGACTCTTCATAGAAAAGCTGTTTGATTTTTGCTGAGGGTTATTTTCCTGGTCTATCCAGGACCACATATGGTATGAATGCACAGAGGAGTAGTGGGTCATCACTCCTTCTGGGAGGGGATCTCTGAAACTGATTGAGCAAAGAAAAGCTTTGCCTCTAAATCTGTGGGTGCTCTGACAGGCATTTGTTACTGCTCTTTTCACACCAGGAGATCCACATGGAGCGCTGTGTGAACCTGACGGATGTTGCTGTGGAAGCAGTTCTTACCTGTTGTCCGAAGATACACATTTTCCTGTTCCATGGGTGCCCATTGATAACAGGTGGGTCAAATCATGCACGGAGTAAAAAGAGTTATTTCCTGCTGATTGTACCTTCTTGGTCTCTGGGAAAGTACACTCTACTTCATAAATAATCCTAAACAAATAATAATTTACTAGATAAAATAATCATACACTGAGATTTTTTTCAAAGCAATGTCAGTGTTTTGTTTGAAATATGGCAACCTTCAGAGAGGGATTTTGTTGTTGTTTTGGAAATTGGATTTTTTTTTACTTCCCTTCCCCCCCCCCACCACAGCATGCTGATGAGGACCCAAAGACTTCAGAAAAAGGTTAGCATCTTAAACCCCTGCTCTATTCCAAAAGTATGGAATGTCATCTATTCGAGAAACAGTGGAATAGAGTAGGACAGCCCATGGGTTTTTTAAGTTTCTTTGGTTGGTGATGCATTACTAGGTGATAGGAGAAAGAACCAAGTGGTTTTGGAGTACTACAGTTATATCTGAAGTGTGATACTGTAATAGCAAAATAAGCATAAACACCGATCTATAATTGAACTACTTTGCTGTGTTGTGTACCTAATTTCTGAACACCATCTATATATGTTCTGAACCAATAACAGGAAATTCCCTTGTTCTTTTGCAGATCGTTCCCGAGATGTTTTAGAGGAGCTCATCATATCAAACAAAATCAAGCAAGTCACATGGACTGTTTACTGATTATTTATCCTGTATGAATGAGTGTCAAGTTTACAGATGGGAGAGCTCTTTCTGCAAGCAAGCACCTTGGAGAACAAGCTGGTGACTTTTGTACCACCAGATTGTGTGTCCCTCCTGGCTCCCACTGGAGGTCTCTGTTGCCATTCCAGTCCTTGCCTGTGAGTCTGGGCTTCCCCATTTTCTCTGCCTGGAGCCCTGTCTGTCTTTGCATTGCTGATCACTTCATTAAGAGGAAAGTCAAACTATAATTAATACTACACTGAGCCATAGCTCAGCCTCCTCAAAGTATCAGACTTGGCTGCTCCTTGGTATCCTTTAGCAACTTAGCTACATGTACAGAAGTAAGTCTGTGTTCTGAATTTATAAGGTGTGAGGGTACTTGCAACTAAAAGTTGCAAGCCCAAACATAGCATTGACACTTACACAGAAGTATCTGATATGTTGGGAGTTTAACCTGACAAAAGTCAACAGACAGAACAGATGAATGGAGGTGGCATTAAGGGCAATACAAGTGTATTTTTAGTAGTAACAAACAATCGCCTTTCATTGTGGACTTCTGCTAGTTCTGGAATGAAAAATATAGGTACCTTTATTCTGATGTTACTGATGCTGCAACTTTCTGGGTTTATTTACCATCAAATACTTGCTGGATTTTTACATATCCAAAGCTACAGTCTGTGAATGTGTAAACATAAACTTGCTTTGGCATTGTTACGGTGACTTTACAAATTTCAGAGTATAGTTGCAACCAGTAAAAGAATATGGGCAAATATTTAATTTGCTCTGGCTTTTGCTTATGTTTCTACATGAAAATCCTTTTAGGAAACAAAGCATTGGTACTCATAAGCATATTGTGAGTGAAATAGGACCAAATTTTGTGTCTGAGTACGTAAATCTCAGGATGGTGGAGTATGTATTCTGCTGTATGCAGTTTGTTATATATCCAGTGCTCCCAGAAGCTGAAAATAACAATAAATGTATTGTTTAATTGTAGTTATATGAAAGAAAAACACTTGAATTGTAGAATGAATTTATTACATGGTGGAACAGTGGCCTCATCACAGTTACAAGTCATGTTCATTGGCCTTCTTGAGCCAGCATAATCTCTCCTGAGAATTCTATGATTTCTGCATTAAACTTCTTAAAATGCTAACAATTTTAGCATTGTATAGGGCATGGAGCATACCGGGTTGGTACTCTCTATGTAGAAGTACAAGAGCTTAGCTAGGGTGGTCTTACTTGGATCTGAGAACACTTGGAAACTTATGAGTTTAGGAAACTATAAGGAATATGTTTACTTTACAATTTAACACTTGTCATAGCCACACTTATTTTAAGTGTTACAGAAATAAACTAGGCTTCTATTAATCTGTTTAAAGTTCAGGTCAAATTGCATGGCAGATAGTTGTTGCAGCCAACATTAAAGGCTATTATGATGTCTGACAATGATCTCTGTTCTTCTGTTGATTGTATGGTGCATGACAGAGAAGGTTTATTTAGAAAAGTTATTCGAGTGTGTAACTAAAAGCATAATTTTCCAGCTCCAGTACCTAAATTCCCTACTCTTGTTGCATGCAGTCCAGTGGCTCAGCCTCATGATGAATGTGTTTCTATGATCCCTGTAGGTATAGCTGCACCAGCACAAACCATTCTTGCAAACAGGAGCTGATTTTGCTATATCAGCCACTCGCTTCTGAAAGCTGTAACTGCAGCAGATCCTTGCACTGGATAGATTAATAACCTAATCTAGCAAGTTTTATTCCTCTTTTTTGACTGAGTATTGCCAATTTATGTCCAAGAGTTCAAAGGAATGATGGGCCCTCATTGATACCAGAGTCTCCCCAGGGTATAACATCTTGTTACATTACAATGATGGTTTTAGCCAGACTCCCAAGTGCTACATCCAGAAAGAAAGTTACAAATGAAGAGTATATAAAGCAGCTAGAGGTGGTATATCACCAAAATCTGCAACAGCAAAGGACACTTAAAAACATTGTCTGTGGGGCAATACTACTGCTAACCTCACTGGCCAAAGTTGTCCTTTTCCCCTTTGCTAATGTACCTTGGATTTGTTGTGTTGGGAGGGAATGCAGCTTATAGCGTGCCCTTAAATGTGCATGTAGATCTACCATCTTCCCCTATAACCTTGTACTTCAAAAACTACAACACAGCAACGAGTTAACACTATTTTTAGGTTTAATGTAAGTCACTTTAAATTCTTCCCCATTAGAGCTTGAGTCTGCTTTTATGTGTTTATTACTTGCATAACACTACTGGAATATTTTTGGATTCAGATTAAAATCACAGTAATTTTCAGCAAATGTTGACAAGCACTGGGTGAAGTGGGAGAAGAACCACATATGTATGTGCCTACCACTCCATATTCTTTATTGTTTGGATATTGTTATTGTAGTAAACTGTTGGGTGGTCACTGCAGAGTATTCACATATTGTTCAGAAGATTAAAGTTTGTAAGACATCTGTTTGGATAGTTTTGAAAACTCATTAAATTATATAACCGTGTACATCTCACTGTGCTCCTAACCCTCCTGCTTCATAAATACCATGGTTTTCTGCTTCAGTACCACATATTTTCACATATATAAGCTTCCACCACATCACCTGGTATTTGGATAGTTGTGGGTGCATTGTGTTTGCTTGTGCAGGTATTAGTTCCCCATCACTGTTTGTTCAGTAATCGACTGCTAAAGAAGCTCTGAAAAGGTTGGTGTTTTTTTCAAATGGCTGTGTTTATATTATATGCATTATTATATTGAACTTGTGGATCAATAGGTTTTTTTGACCCTACAGATGGTTCTTTCCTGATGGGTGTAACTGAGAATAATTCTGGAGCTTTTTGTCCAGCATCTCCTCAAGAGAAGAGCAAAATCATTATATCAGGTTTTTACCCACCTGTTTTTATTTAGTTGCCTTCTGTTTGTCACACAAGGAAAGATTTCTTCATCCCTCAGCAGCTTCCCAAGGTGCCAGATCTCCTTGTTTACCCTTGCAAAGTTAGGGAATGTAGGTAATTTGACCCTACTCTCTAGGTGATCAAGTTACCTCATAGCTAGTACTATTTAGGCACTTTCCACTTACTAAAAACTTCTACATTGGCTAGCAGTCAAGAAGCTGTTTTAGGTTTGTGTGCAACTCCTACATAACCACTCTGGCAGTTTCAAGGAAGCGTAAGCTTTTATTACAGAGGGAAAAAGGGAGATTCAAATTAGTTACTCTAACATTCAGAAGAGATACCCAGAAAAAGAGCAAGGCACTTTAAGTTGAGCATATTATGAGCTAATAATGTAGTAGAGACTTTATGAAGGACAGCAACAGTTTTCCCTCTAAATAAGCTGCAAAACTCTGTGAAAGCAGTGCAGTAGTCTTTCAGCCTTGGCCTTCTCCCAACAGCAGTATACTGGACATCCAAAACATTTCACAGTAGTGTCAGAGAGCAAGACACAAATAAACATGAAAAATATCAAGCATGCAAACTCTTAAGTGTAATTTATCTGTGGATCAGCACTTCAGTGCAGACCCCTTTGAATACAGTTTGCATGTAGCTTTTACCTCAAATGGAGCAAAAGCTTCAGAGAATATGACTGAAATAGTTCAGTGAAGGTACAATAATCTGCTTTACAGATCATGTATACTCTGTTTAATTCCTGTTTCCATTTTACATACTCACAAAAAAGCCAAGTGGGACAACATTCCTTAGAAAGCCAGCTTCAACAGTCTTCTGAGCTATTTGAGGGCTGATAACTCCAGACAATACTTGATGTTAATCCATAGTTTTCTTGTCTAGTATATTCGGGAAGTGAATATTCTATAACTTTGTGCAACTGACTGTGAATGCTGTGGCTTAAAAACTGATGCCTGCCAGGGTCACCAATCAGCACCTCAGTTTGCTGTATCCTGATGCACTTCCTCAGCCAGTGATGCAGACCATCAGCAAGTTGTTCATCATAAAACATATCTCCTAGAACAATGAGGTCCCAGTTGCCAATCTCTGAATTAATGATGTTCTTAATGGTGATGGGGAAGGGATTCAGGTGGTTCAGTTCACAGTTCAGGATCATTGCCACTCCTGCAACTGAAGAAAAGTCAAAGTACTACATTTTAGGATTCTGCCACTCAACCCCCTTACCAATTTCCTTAATACATTTCAAATTTCATTTCTTAAATATTTTTGTTTATCATATCGAAGGACTTCCACAGTTTTCATGATGGGTTAAAATCTGGCATAAAGTGATGAAATTTTATCCTCATTACACCATGACACAGGGAAGAACTATTCCTGGAAGGGCTACCAATAGAAAACAATCATTAAATTGAACTAAAATATCTAACTGCCTTAATCTATGGATATACTTCCTCCCTAAACAATGAGTAATTAAATTATGAATAAACTGAATTCACGAGTCAGTTATGGAAAAACAAAATCTGGAGGGAAAAGGCAAAATCTAGGTCCTAATATCAAAGTACAGGAAAATGCTACAGTCCTACAGCGAAGCCAACTTGCTGCTTGCATTTGGAGTTCTCCTCCAGAGCAGCTGTGATGGTCTATAGGCAGCACTTGAGAGAAACTTTGCTGTTTGTTTGTTCTAAGGAGCTATGGAGATACACTTGGCCCAAGAGAGGCTGGTACAACCCAGCTTCTAATACTGGCAAAATCCATTGCTCTTTTTAGCATGCTTAGAACTGTGTTGGGAACTTGAATTTCTCTCAAATGGAGCAAAGAAAAGTCTGTATTAAAGATGTTCTAAAAATCAGAAAGTATCTTTAGAGATGAAGAGAAAAAGCCCTTACTCGGGTCGATGTCATTAGCGAGGACTTGCGATGCACCACTCATGACTGCAGCGATTGCTGTTGCTCCACATCCACTTCCAAGATCCAAAACCGATCGCCCTTTAACAACACGTGGATTATCTAAAATATACCTGAAAAAGAAAAACTATTAAAGGAGTGAGCAAGATGATGCAAATTTTTCAGGTCTGTGTTACACTGCGTTAAGAGTTGTTACACATGTAATGAAGAGTGGTACCTTACTAACACTATCCCACATGTGCAGCCGGTACTTAGCTCCTTATTTGTCTCTGCTGATATAGAAGTCAAGAACCGTCATCTTTCTTCCTTACTTATTCCCCAACCCTTAAACAAAAAGAAATCCAACCAAGTAAGCAACATCTTATTTCAGTCCTCTCTGACAGGTGAGCTTCTCCATTACATAGACACAAATTGCAAGGTGACTACAATGAATCAGAATATATCAGAAACAGGACAGCAAGGATTTACAGAAACTAAAAGCAATCTGCCTGAAGAAACATGATGTATTCACAGTGAATATTGTGCCCACCCATCACCCTGAAACGCTGCTTATGCAACTGCTTGGAAGAAGAATTTCTCCACTTTCTTTCCCTGAACCATGCAGACACAGATGCAAATACTTCGAGGCTGCTTAATGTTCCTGAGTAGCAACAAGAAAAAGAACAGCAGTGTTGTGAGCAGAAGAAGTATCTTCATCTAATTGTTGACACATGCCAAGAGGAATCCCTTAAGACCTCTAGGCTGGAAGTGGGGAACGGACAGAAGGCAAGCAGCAGTTATTGTTAAACACTCTGAATATTAGAGCCATTACAGAGGATTCAACTGGCTGCAAAGGGGAAGGCCCTAAGTGTCAGGGAGAAGAGCCCCGGCTGGCATGACTTACTGCAAACTGCCATAAATTTACTACCAATTTCCATAACTTCTGTTAAAGTAGAAACTGGAAAGGATTCTACGTTTGTGTTCTGACAGGGAGAGTGATGGCTGACTCTTCACACAGGGCTACTAGTAAGCACAGTTTTGCAGGCATATTCCAGTGCTGAAAACTGTAATGCAAATGTTCAGGTTGGTGTAAATAGGGGATGGATGGATGGATATGTCTGTGCCTGGTAGCACCAGCAGGAATGGCATAAAGAGGTCTAATAAGAGTGTCAAGTGCAGGATGTTTGTGTAGAGGCTCAACAGCTCAGCTGTTTGGCAATATTCCACTGAGGCCATCACTCACACAATATGCTGAGTTGGAAGGGACCCACAAGGATCATTGAGTCCAACCCTTAGCCCTGCACAGAACCACAGGACCAAGAGTCACACCATGTGCCTGAGAATGTCATCCAAATGTTTTGTGAACTCTGCCAGGCCTGGTTCTGTGACTACTTCTCTGGAGAGCCTGTTCCCTGGCCCAACCACCCTTTGGATGAAGAACCTCTTTCTAATATCCAGCCTAAACCTCCCCTGACACAACTTTAGGCCACTCCCTCAGGTCCTGCCACTGAGGACAGCCCCTAGTTTAGCAGCAGGACCTGCTTTACTGAGGTGAGATCAAAAGCACTCTGTTTCTCCTTTTTAGGGGTTCTGCTTGGATGTGCCATTTCCACTAGTAATTCATTAGGCCAGAGCATGATCTGGCCTAATGCTGCAAAAGCCTTGTTTCCATCTGAGTGGTTATTGAGTTACTGCTGATGACTGTGGTGACTCAGGACAGCTGGATCCAACTGTATCCCCTGGCACACACGCAGTGCATCAAGCTGCTGCTGGAGACTGCTATCTGCACTGCTGGGTTAGCCAGGTATCTTAGGGTACATCAAAAGGAGGAGCTTGAAATAGGAGACTCCTGATGCTGTGGAAATGCCAGCTGTGAAAGAAACACCGTTATGGATGCAGCCATATGTTTTCATGTTCCCTTTTTATTCTTCCAGATTATGCAGCTAATTTCTGACATTCTAATACATCAAACAAGTGCATAAACCATAAGACAATAAAATCAAGAACTGCCAGATAATTATTTCTACCCAAATATGTGGGCATATGAATCATATGATAAAAAATATAGCTATTAATTTATCTAATTTATTTACCTAATATTTAGGAGCACTCTAGTTCATCTGCTTGACTAATCAACTCACAATTTAAGAGTAAGACTCACCTTCTCCCTGGTCAAAAACACCTTTCTATTTATACTTTCTTGCAGAAAAGAAGTAGAGCCCCAATTCAGATCTTTCCCTTTCATCTCTGTGGGGACTGTGACAGCTTGCTCTTTTCTGTAAAAGTTATGAACTACTTCTGCTGTTCAAAGTGGAAGATTTGATTTTACAGAATAGAATAACTCTAACTAGTTCCTGTGAATCAGGAACATCAAAGACATTTTGCCAGTGGCCAAAATAAAAACGTGGCTTCTGATGTGACTAAAAGCCACAGTAAGTCTGTTGAAATCCTAGATGAGGAGAGTGATTCAGGCTAACCAGCACTCTCCAACTGCATCAGCATAAACCTACTTTTCTCACCAGACCAGATGCACATCCACGCTCCTGTCTCTCTCCTACAAACCACTCCCCACATGTTATGGCAAAATACAAGCCTCCTGTTTGAAGTGACAACGAGCAGCAAAATTAAACATCTCACTAGGTTTTGATGGCTACTGCCCTTCCATGGATCCAAATTCAGCCCTGTTGTCAGCACACGCATTGCCACTACATACAGCAGATTTCTACTTAAAAGACATAAGTCATTCTATATAGCAGCTGCTGGAACATCACTGCCAACCAGCAGAGATTGCAGCATTCCTGTATAAGCAGAGAGGAATATGGATAATGCACTCATAACAGGCAAATACGCATTGCTACAAACAGAGCCAGGTCTGACATCTCAGCCTTCAGCAGACTGCACTTAGCTGTGGTGCACCCTGTTGCATACCTGGAGAGGGCTTGGCCTCCTGGCCAGTAGATTGCCCAGAATGGGTCTCCATAAGGCCACAGGTCGGGTTTTTCTCTCCAGAACCTGCAGCGTGGGGTGAGGAGGCGCAGCCGAATCTCTGGTGTGAGGTGCCCACTGTTGGTGACCTCCGTGTTCTCCTCCAAAAATGCCTTCACCTCAGGGTCCAAAGACTTGCCAGCACTCCAATGGCAACAGCGCTTCCAGCCTCCCCTCCTGCTCCTCCAAGCTTTAGCAAAGGTGTTCTGCCTGCCCAGGAGGAGGAGTTGCTTCCAGCCACCAAAGGCCATGCTTCCCCAGGGAGACAAACCCTGCCCAGGAGAGCTCGGAGCACAGCTTATCTGAAGCAGGATGATGAGGTAGAAAGCTTGAAACAAACTCACAGGATGTTCCTTTTCATAGTGATGGATGACAATTCCTGAAAGGAGAAAAATGCTGTTGCATTTCTTCAGTGACTTCAAGGCTTTGCACCACCAGGCACTTTAGGAAGGGGAGGTCACTGTGTTGTTGTGTGATCATGAACACCTGCCTTGCTCCTGCCCAGAGTCTTTTAAGTCTGAAACGAGTGGTAACGAGGGAAGAGCTTCTAAGAGACCCATTCAAGAGAGTAATATCCAGTGAGAAACAACCAGTTAGTGGGACAGCTGATAGAGGTAAAAATGAAATATGCAGGCTTTTAATATCTCCCTCCCTCTGTCCCTACAATTTACTCCCACTTAAGGTTCTTCCACTGAATCTTCAGATTTTGCAGGAGGGCTCTGGTACTGCAGGGCCTACAGACATAGCAAAACTGATTTTAACCAGAGTATTCCAAATTTGTTGCATTTCAGTCTGTATTTTAAAGGATCAGTTAGTCCTATTTATGGTGCAATCGTGTGGATGCTGTCAGCTATAGAAGAAAGCAGACCTCCATTATTCCACCCACCCCTGCCAATTTTTCACAACAGAAGAATCATGGACAACTTCACCATCTAGAGCTGTGTATGTTGTCCTTAAAATAACCAACCTAGGCAAAGGCACAGTGGGGAAAATATGCCAATAAAACGAGGTCTTAACACTTTTTATTTAATTACTTCAATTTTCCTTTATTTGTGTCTTCAGTAAAAGTTCTGTGTTATTTGTTTAGTGATATTTTTGTTGTGTGCTGGCCTCTGCTTTAGGTACTGGCTTTAGTTTAATCACTTACCAAAACATTAAGCTGTGAACTTCCATTCCATAACACTTTGCTGTTTAGGCTGATACTCCCACTAAGTCTTTGTTTGAATCATTGGCTAAGGGCTTTGTGGTTTTATTACAAATACACACACATGATCTAACATTTTTCATTTTTCCACACTGGAGAATGCCATTCAGTAGAGTCCATTTAATTCATGAATATAATTAGCAAATGCCTTCTTTCTTGAAGGCAGAGATATATAATCCTCATCTGCCTACGGGAAGCATGATGTTAACTGCAATCAATCTGAGAGATAAATCTTGTCAGCTAATGCTGTATGCTGGCTTTTCCCCATGAATTGCTGCAAATTAGCAGGGCTGAGAGTCGGCAGCATTTATTTTGCATCGCCTGTCATGATGGTTACCCTCCTGAAATTAATCGTGGGTAGAGATAATACCTGCCAAGAGCTCTGCGCTCAAAATGCCAAACTGAGCTTAAGTGCTTAGTGAGGGAAGGCGTCACGATGGAGATCCCTGCGTTTGTCACTCCTGGCCTGCCTGTCTTGCTGGGAATAAAACCAGGATGGATATCCCTGTGTTTGCCGCTCCTGGCCTGCCCGTCTCGCTGGGAATAAAACCAGTGGGAGCGCAGAACTTGGGGAGAGGAACAAAACATAACAAAACCCACAAGAAAAACCCCGCCCCCCCAAAAACAAACAAACAACCCGAACCCTCAAACCGAAACGAAACACCGATTATGATGCAACTTAAGCTGCCCCCCTCCCATTTTGGGGTTTTTTTGGGTTTTTTTAGGGTAGCAAGCGCCTTCCAAGGCCCAACCCCACCGCCCCCAGGCTTCCCCTGGGGGTCAGACAGATTTTCCCAGGGCTGAGGGCCGCCCTTCTCGACGGGAAGGGGCAAACCCCGCACTGCGGGCGGAGCCGCCGCGCCCGCCCCGCTCCGCCCGGGGGCCTCGGGCAGCTCCCGCTGGAGCCCCGGGAGGGTCGGCACCTCCGCCAAGCCCGTCCCTGCCGCTCCCGGCCCCCACATACCTGGTGCTGGTGGTGCTGTCACCACGGCTCCGACGGGAGGGGAGGGGTGGGGAGGGCACTATCCTGCCCGCCCGCCCTTAAAGCGGCAGCATCGGCACCCCGAGCGCTCCGGGGACGGTCCCGCATCCCGCCCCGCTCCCGACACCCTGCTGAACGCCCTGGGCTCGCTGCTTCCTGGAGAATGCTGTTCCTGAAAGGCTTGCGTCAGTGTAAGCTGGCTATGTATCTAAAAATGTTAAAAATCCACCCGGGAAGGGGAGTGATAACACATACCCGGATTTGACAGCAGGGAGAATGACGGGGGTTTGTTTGTTTGTTTTCTTCCTTTGCCCGTCAGATCAAGGCCACTGTCAGCCCGGTGTGGTCCAGCTAAAGCTCTCCAGCCTCCTGAACACAGCAAGAGCGACTGCAGGCACCGGCCACCGACAGAGCATCCCGCCGGAGCCCCAGGGCTGGCTCTGCTCCTCAGACAAGCTGCGTCTCTATTCTCCCCTCTGTCTGTTCCTTTTCCACATGCTCCATCCGTCCTGTCCGTATCTCTGCTGCTTTAAAGACCCCTTCGCTTCCCTTCTCCCCAATGTGGACAGGAGGGAAGGGGCTTCCCTCACAGCACCTTGTTGTCCGTGTCCCTCAGGAGGGCACAGTTCTGTGGCAGGTAGGGGCCCCACAGCCTACAAGCAGTGGTGTTTCCTCTGAGGCCTCAAAGCGGCCAAATTTTCGTGTGGCAGTGACTGTGACTCACTGGGATGGCTGGACAAGGAACCAAAGCCACCCGATCCCTCCCGATTGTCCAGCCACTGACCTTCACTGAGGGAGCCACCCAGACAAGGGCTCATCTCCCTCCCAGGCGGGCTCAGGACCAGAGCCAAGCCCCTCCTGAGTATGCAGTAAGGCCAGGCTGAGGCTGGAGGTGGTTTCTGGGGTCTCTGCTCGCTGATCCATGGCCATCCTTCCTGCAGCAGCTGCTTTTGTTGCACTGGTTAATTGGCTGCAGCCAAGGGAGGCTGGAGACACACCTGTGACTCTTCAACATCTCCCACCAAGTCTCTGCCCCCTCTCCAGTCCCATCTGCCGGGATTTGGGGAATACGAGCAGCTTCTGACACGAGTGACAAAAGTGGGATTCTCTAGCTTCCCTATGGGACAAAATGCCCCCGATTTCTCAGGCTGCGTCTTGAAAAGGCTCTTGTGCGTTGCCCGAGATGATGATTCTGCAGCACTTGGGGTGCCAGAGCTTTGAACCTGGTGATTCCTTAGCTCAGGCCCGGATCTGCCCAAATCTCCGAGGTTACGAGGCCATCTAGTGATCTGCTGGCTTGTTGCAACTGAAATGTGTTCTCCAGGGTGGGAAGTTGCTTATAAACCAGACAGAAGCTGGTGCACGCCTGCCACGACAAAGAGCCTGCAATCCATAGACATGTTAAGCTACATGTATGCCTCTTACCCTTATGAAGCAAGGCTCATTCTCAGTCCTTTTAGAAATGATCCCTCAAATTGTAAAAGGTGGGGGCCTTTGTGGTTTAAGCTCAGGGAGGACATTATTTTTTGATGCCCTTAGGGGAATAGTGAAATTTCAAGGATCTTTCAGCAGCTCTTACTGGTCCTCTCCAAGGAGGGAGACATTGAAAACATTCATAATACCCAAAATTTTGCATAAAATATGCAATTCAGGACACGGGGTGTTTTGCCCTCAAGATAATCACCACTATGCAAGGAATAAAGAACTCTGTAATTAACAGGAAAAGCATTATCAAGATCAGCTCAGGATGCCATGTAAGATGCAGTACCAGCTTTAAGTATGCTGACAGGTGATGATACACCTCTACTTTGCACATTTTATTGTATGCCTGAGAACGTTCTCAGTGCACTGTCAGGAGAGCTTTTTCACTTGGATCTCCAGCCTCTTTGATTGCTGTTTTAACAAGTATCTTCTCAGGACTAGGGTTTTTTTGAACTCCTAGTATATGATTTTACTCAGTAGTTATGTGAGCCTCAGTGAAGTCACTGCTGGCTAACACAGACCTACATCACACTGAGGCAGGTGAAAAGGATATGATCATAGAATCATAGAACAGTTTGAGTTGGAAGGAATCTTAAGGATCATCCTAGTTCAAACCTCCCAGAGATGTTCCCTGGCTGTTTCCAGATGAGAGACTGCTTAGGTGAAAAAGGAGAGGTAAAGTCCTTGCTTCCTATTGACATTGGCTGGAATGTTAAAAATCCAGTATTGTTTATTTAACTACAAATAATTAGTTATGACTGTATAGACTTCTAGTATAACATAAGAAAGCTCTGATACCATTGATAGCTGCCATCCCCCTTGTGAAAGTCCCTGAAGCACTCAGATTTTCAGAACATGCTTTGTGCTGATTACTTCTGCAAAGTATCAAAGCCTGTACCCCATGAGAAAAAAAATGTAATTTCTCAGGGCTTTTTGCTTTAGATGGTGACATCTTAAGAGTTTCTGCTGCTCAAATGTATTGTATCCTGTGCAGTCAAACTACCGGAACTGTGCTGGAATTTGCTCTGAGGACAAGGACGTCTTTGATCACAACATAACATCGATTTGGCATATCATGGCAGAGTGCAGCACTTGCAAAATAGAGTTATAGAGTAACACACAAGGGACTCCTGTGTGTCCAAGGGAATTAGGGGATTACTGGCTGCAGATACAACTGCCCAAGTCTCTGCAGACATCTTGTTTGAGCCAATTAATAACAAAGAAATGGGGCTGTACAAGGACGGGGAGAAGGGGAAGGCAGAGAAAAGCTACCTTCACATTAGCAAGGCCCCAACTCATGATCCTCACAGATACAAAGGTTAAACTCAAAGGAAGGCAGGCCCGTGGTTTGGCACCCAGGTGATCTCCCCTGTTCACTCTTTCTTTTCTAGCTGGTACAGGTGACAAGGCCAGCTGCTCCAGGATGCTGTGGTGAAAGGACCTAGGTGAAAATTCAATGAAGGGAAGATGGAGGGATTCAGAGTGCTGTTGATTTGTAAACAGGATCCCAACAACTCAACATGAACAGCCAGGATTTTTGCACATCAGGATCAATTTGTGGTTGCCCCAAGGCCGTGGGAGCAAGTAATTATCAAAATGTAGCCTGGTGCATTAGCCAGTAGCTTAGGTAAAATTGAAGCTGAGAGCTCTGGCTAGGTAAGGGAGAAACAATTCAATTATTCTGTTATACCTTCAGGTACAATCCAGTTTCAGAATAATGGACATCTTTTGCAGTTGAAGAATAAATATCTTAACAACAATGGCAAATAATGTGTAATGCGTCCTGAAAGCATTAGATGTTCCTTTCATAGGATTACCTTTCCCCGCTGCCTTGCCAACTGAATTAGGTTAGGAGCAGGAAGGAGCAGCAGCTGGCAGAGATGAAGGCATCAAGTACCTTCTAGCAGTGATACAAAAAAAGGAATATGCAATGTGTAACTATTCTTCAGAGTGGAGGTGGAGTGACAAAATGAGGAGAAGCTGTATTAATTTGACCCTTGTGCCACTGCAAATTCAGATTTGCTGGCATGAGAGGTCCCTCTGAGAGCCTTGATGGCAAGACTGGGAGGTTGAAAACTATAATCTCTGAGCTCGTTCTTGATTTTGCCTTTTGTCCATGTGTGAGATTAAAGTATGCTAGGCTTTAGCTGGCTGCTTGTGTTCATGCACAGTCAGACATGAGAGTGTTTTTATAGCATGAATGAAGACTGGAAAGATGCACAGAGTCTGATAGTTTGTGCTTCTATTTGGTGCACTGCTTAGATACTTGTTTTGCTGTTAAAACTGCAGGGGACATATTTTCAAGCTTTTTTTTTTGAACAGTTGAAATCTCCTTGAGCTGGTGGGACTTTGGCTCTCATATATCTTTTGCAGTAATGATCCTTGGGCTCCTGAGTTTCAGTTCCCAGCAATATCTTGTGACAATCAGCTAGCTTGACTGAAACCTCGTCATGGGGGCAAATTGGACAGAAGCAGTTCAGCCTGATGAACTTATTTGTTGCTAATGAACATGTCCACAGATGTGTCCTATAAAAACATCAGGTGCTCTGGTAGTTTTATTTGCACAGCAAAAAGATTGCAGCACAGGCAGCAACTAAGAGGAAGGAGTGACCAGTTGCCACAGACTCTTCTGATGATACCACTACCTGTAGTGCTGGAAGAGGTGGTGGACAGTTTGCAGTGGGCTTTATTTGTAGCTTGCTTTGATCTTCCAAAAACCAAACTATTCATACTTTTCATACTGTTGTGTTGTTGCTGTGGTCATCTGTAATAACTTTTTGGATAGCAGTGTCTTATTTGGGAGACCAGGGGTCTGGGGTCACAGCAGTCTGCTGAAAGGTTTTGGGTATCCCCAAGGTCTGGGCCAGCTCTGGAGCTAGCCCAAGGTGGGACACTGCCGCAGGAGGAAGATTTATTTACAGGAAGGACTGTAAATAGAGCTGAGCAATGGCATCAGAGCATTTATTTGGTTGGGATTTTTTTTTCTCAGTGTTTTAGGGTTTTTTTGCACTTTGTTTTCCTGCAAAGCCCTTTAAGAGGAAGATGATGGAAGCTGGGTGAATATGGGCAGCCAGGGAGAGGGGGAGCTTAGGCACCATGTAGCATCTCTATCTGGTCTCCAGAAAACCTGTAGCTGCCTAAGTTTTCCTGAATGAAACAAAGACATTCTTCATGTCCTCATCCCTCTTGACTTCCTGTAACAGTAAAACTCATCCCATCTCCCTTCCCACATTCCCTCCACGTGTGATGTACCAAGGGTGATATGCAAGTCTTGTGGCTTCAGTGTATTTATTAGCCCTTAGCTATTTCCAGACAGGCAGAAACAATGTCAAATGCCAGAGCTAAGCCAACAGTTAGTCTGGAGCACGAGCTCATGGCCACCAGCTGGGGCCCTAATGCAAGTGATGCTTCCCAAGCTTAGCTCTCTTTGTTGCCAGATAGGCTGATTCACTACCATTTAAATCTTTAACTCTTCTTTGACTAATTTCTTTTCTTTTTTTCAGGCAGAGAAATTGCTCCAGCTTGCTCCAGAAACAAACTCTGAAGCCATAGTACCTCTGGTCATCTGATTTTAAGGATCATGCTAACAGCCATTGGTGCCAGCAAATCAAGTTTTCAAGGAGCTGTATCAGTCTGTATCAGTTCACAGAAGCTGGTTAATTTTGCAGTTCATATTTTCTAGTTTTCTGCTGGTGTTTAGAGCCTGGTGCCAGCAGAACTCTTCCTTTCACCTTCCACATGGTAGTCTGCCAAACATTTGGACCTGAGCACAGAGGAAACAATGGAGATCTGACACACACAAGACAGGTGGTGCTTACTCTCTAGAGCATCTAGAGGAAACTTTGCCAAGGACCTGACACAATATACCTCCTCTTTTGGCTGATGTTTTCTCTCGCATTTTGGGAGGGTTTCAGGGTCCTCAAGCAACTTTGTTGTGAGTTAGTCATGCTATGTCAGGACCTTTGCTCTTCACTATTTTGCACTAATATCCAGAGGACACAGAAAACAAGTGATACCATGTCAAGGATGCCCAAAGGAACAGAAACACAACTCACCTGCAGCACCAGCTGTCTCCCTCACATGGTGAACAGGGTGAAACTGAAATTCAATGTGACCAAGGACAGAACAGTGCTATTTATGCACATGGAGGCATGGGAAAGTTATAAGGGACTGAAAAAAATCAGCCTTTGAAACTTTTCTCAATTTTCAGTGACATCTGGCAAAATATCAATTCCACTATCTTTCCCATCCATACTTGTGCAACATATCCTCTAAAAAGGGGTGTTTGGCATACCGCTCCTTTAGGATACAGGCAACTCTGCCACTTTTGTATCAATAGATTTCAAACACACATGTGCCCAGATGAATAGTTGGGGTCAACAATTTTAAAGGTCTTATCCAACGTGAATGATTCCATGTGGTTTGTTTGCATAACAACTTAAGCTGTCATGAGTCCATATGTAATGTCCTTGTGTATTTCAAGCTTCTCCAAGCTTAGTGCATTAGCAGTGAACTGCAACTTGTTTCACTGCAGAAGAGGACATGGTGCAGTGACACCCAGATCACTCGCTGGGAGTGGGCTTGCTTCCAGCTGCATCTGCTGTCTGCAGGGCTGGGCAGGTTGCATATGGAGCTGCTTGGATGCCTCTTTGTCACAGCCCCAGGGCTCCTAATAGCAAAAGTAGCCTAAGAATCCCCTAACCTTGCACTGTGTGATCTCACATCTTGGGTTTTACCAGCTGAGGTAAAAGCTTCAAGCAAGCAGCTGTATCTAGCTGGAGTGGAAGCAGCAGTGTCACTGTGACCGTGCAGCATAGCTCTTCAGCTGTGGCACCGTGATCTGGTGCTAGGAGAGCCAGGGCAGGAGCACCTGCAGGTAGACTAACCCTCAGTCTGAATAAATGGCCCAAGAAAAATGGAGCAGACAGGCTCTGTCATCTTTCAAACAAGAAAGTAAGCACTTCCATCACTGAAAGCAGGACGTCTCAGCTGTATGTGCTGAGTCTCAGGAGCCTGGTCACTCCCTGGGGCTCCCCCCACTTTGCCCACAGCCCAGGACAGTATTTCAATGTCATTGCAGTCCTGGTCTCTAGCTCCCCACAGTCCTGCCCTGCCCATTCATGGACCTCCACCAAGCCATCCCCCTTTCCCTGGCCATCACTACACCCTGTTTCCAGCCTGGTCCCCCTTGCTGTCACCCATGGGCTGACATCAGAGGCAGAGCAGCCAGACACATTGACAGTGTCTGGCAGCAAAAACTACTGCTGATCTCTTCCCTTCATCCCTGCTTGGTAGTGTTGAGCAGCAGGAAGCCAGTGGCTCTGATTTAGCTGGGAAAATACTTTACACGGAGTTTTCTCAGTAAAAGCTGCATTTCAGCCTGGAGGGAGGTGCTGATCTATCCCATTGCCACATTAGACGGTGTCAAATGTTCCCACCCCCAAAGGATGTGCTTGATGGGAACTGCTGGAGTTGCTCAGCATGGATCCGGGCTTAAATAGGTTGTGACTATTGCTTTGCAAGTAAGTCACTAAGAAACATGATCCTCAAGGAGAAGCAAACTGCTTTGATCTCTGTCCTTCTGGTTGAGCTCCTCCATGTGAGCTCAGAGCTGATTTCCAGTAAAGCCTAAGCATAGTCAGCCAACACAGAAAATCTACAGTCTTGCTGTTGTCAGTAGTAAGTCTCCTAAGCAGCAACTATTTCAAGGCAATGTGCTGTTATTGGGCATGAGGAGTAAGTGGCAGAGAGATATGGCTGAACAGATTTTTGCTAAAAGCATTAGTAAACAATTGAACAGGCCCTTTAGTGCTTTAGTGAGCAAGAACTGCTTCTAGATTCATATTATAACATCACTGCAGTGATATGAACACATATTATAACAGAGTATGTAGCAAAGCAGTAGTCCTTGCTAAATGACACAACAATTCACAATGCATATTCATTGCAGGAAACACTTTTCATCTGTCCTTGATTGCATGTTGTATATTGGCTATGGATTCCATGGATTTGGATTTCTTTAGCATGCCCTTGGGCTTTCAAGTGTGCTAGGAAGCATTGTAATGTAGATGCAGTGTGTCTGGCACTTCTTACTGAATAAGGCTTCAAAGGGAAGTTGGAGTCAGACTCTAATTACATTTGTACAGAGGCCAAACGCATTTTGAGGAAGAGATTACCTGCTGTTCATGGACAGATTTTGTCCAGAATGCTTGCAAACGTGTGGTTGGTTCACACTCTCAGGGATATTGGCAGAAATGGCACTGCCTGATTTTTGGAAGCTGAGAAAAAGGAAAGCAATATTTGTGAGTCGGCTTTGAACACAATGCCATTACTCAGGTAGATGTGACAGCTTGAGTGCATCTTCTCTGGAAGTTTTCCCAGTGCCAGAGATCATCTAACTGGGAGCACAGACCACTGACACAGCTGTCCCTGAACCCCTGCCATTGCAGACAATATTGCTGTGGGCATGTGGGCCAAGCAGCTCACCAGGATCCCCTCATGCCTTTCTCCTTGCCACAATGTGTGCCTTTGAAGCTTCAGTGCTTTACAAAGAAGGCCACAGCCCTTTCCTCATGCTTTACATGGGCAGGTATATTGTATTGCAAGACCCTTTTACCTTATTGGATCTTTCCCCAGGAGACTTCCCAAGTTTCTAAAGTACTGGGGTCTTGGAGCACTGAAAACAGAGGAACTGGAATTTAGAGGCAAGGAAACAAACACCTTTGGTAGAGAGCAAAAATGATTTTGAAAGGAAGAGCAGTGGTTTGCTGTCCTCACTGAACATCCACCTCACCCCAGGCCTGGTGTGAAAGGCATCTGTCAGCAGGCGATGGTGTTGGGACGTGTGGGCTGGAAGGACTCGGCGTCAGGGCTGCTACCCCTGTAGGGATGCATCTGCCTCCCAGTGCAATGCCATCAGGCTGGCTTGGGGAACAATAGAGCTTTGTGCCTGGCAGATGTTCAGGCAGAGAAGAAGCAGTATTTGCTTTCTTTTCCTGAGGACAGTTGAAACAGGGAGTGCACTGACCTCATTTCCAATAGGGTGGCTGGTGTTTCCACAAGTCAGGTTACAAGCAATTTGGCCAAGGTCATGCAGCAAGTGAGTGATGCTGTCAGAGATGGATGGAAATCTCCATGTGGGTGCTTTAGCTTGATGGTTCCAGCACAACACCTCCATTACAGCATGACATGCTAGTGATTTATCCAGGCAGTGTACTTTGCAGATTAGGTTTTATCTCGATGGCAGTGGGAAGAGTCTGTGTGTCTTCTACATCCAAAGAGCAGAAAGCGTACCTTACTCTGAGCAAAATATGGCCTTTAACCTCAGGGTCTTGGCACTGAACCATACAAAAGGTGATGGTTGCATATGATCCTTCTGACATCATGGGAGGATTGCAGGAAGCCCTCACCTGATCAGCTTGGCAGGAGGAGGTGCATCTTGCAAGCTCAGTATAGAATCACAGCAAGAAGTGGAGTGAAATGGCAGGAGTCACCACAGATTTTTGCCATACTGTGCCACTGAACATGTGGAGAGGAAAGGGCAGGGTGGCAAAGGACACAAATGTCCAGAAACTGGGCATGGCAATGTCAGGACTTGCCTAGGAGTTGGTTCTGAGGCAGTGTTCAAAGTCTGTGTACTCTACCTGTCTGGGGTGTTGTTGCCACTTCCCCACTCCAAGACCTGAACACTTGAGAAAGATGATTGAGGCTGAAGGGAGTTTTGAAAGGCTGGAGATGAGGCCAGCCCTGAAGTGGAGGTGCCTTCTCAGCAGAGGGATGAGCTGCATGCTGTGAAGCCTGGCTTGCAGCACAACAATGATGTGAATAAAAATGGGCAATATAGTTCCAACCCTGCCTATGTTTTGGGATCTGTTTTCTGATGCTGAGCTGGGTGCACTCAGGAAAGGCAGGCAAGGCTACAGATTTGTTTGTGAAGGAAGCAGTGGGAACATAAGGTCAGTCCCAGGAGGGAGGGGAGAAGAAAGTGCAATAAACTGTTGAATAATTTCAGTTGCCTCTCCCTCAAGGATTTTCTCAGAAAGCAGATAAGAGTGGAATGCATCTGTATGTGTTTGCAATGCAGGGCCATGCGTACAGTTAAGGCACATAAAATTAAGAAAAAGAAATGGGTTACAATAAGGAATTAGAGATTTAAAACTTTAAATTATAAATCACCAAAGCTTCAGAGGTCCTATGGCTGAGATGCCATAGTAATCTTTTACTTTGTTATCTATAAGTCTGCTGTATGAATAATAATTACACAATGTGACAGAGCCATGTGCTTTTATTCCAGCTTAGTCTTTATAGATATGAGAACAGTATAGAAGATGAGCTACTTGCTTTAATGGTATTACAATTTGATTAAATATTAGAATATGTGCCTGCAGTATCTGCTTCTAAGCAACAATGAACTGGGCTGGAGGAAACATTCTTTGTTTTATGCCTTAGGGTTAGTGGTCTGGTTTATTTGGTTTTGGACCCTGAGGCAGCCAGTACCTTTCCCATGTTTTAAGTAGTCTTCTTGCGTAAGCTCAGAGAATGAAAATCTCTTTCTTCGTGAAGCTCTCTATAAAATCTCCTGCAGTTGTTCTTTTTCCAACTTCCACTGTAGGGTCCTCTGGACTTTGTGCCAGAACAACTTAAATTTTGGTCTTACAGTCCATCCTTAACCCTTCCAGACTCCCATTTATCTCAAGTGACTAATCACACCCAGCCAGCTCCTCATGTCATAGCTGACAGCACTGTGAACTGCTCAACTGAAAGTCAGCTAGAAGTCGAGATGTTCTGAACATTATAAACATTCATGCTGCATCTTAGTGGTTTTCCTTCCTTCTACCCTGCAAAAACTCATGACCCCATAGATACCAGAGCAAAACAGGAGAGGCTTTCAATGGAAAATCAATGTGTCTTGGCAGCTTGTGAAGGATCTTCTACAGGGAACTGTAGAGCTGTGTGGAGGAATGAGCAATCCATCACCAGCAGCATGATTTCCAATTCATTGAAGAATGCTGAAGAAAATAAAAAGTGAAGCAACAGTGTCATAAGCAAGGAGAAGGAACGTAACCTTTAAATTGCAGGCTTTTTCCACCTCTCTGAACCACTGGGCATTGGCTTCCTTGTAGAAGTAGGAAAAAGAGCTTGATGGGCCTGTAGTCCAATCTTTTATGGCAGATCCTAAGGGCAGGGGGGGCTGACACGCTTGTTAGCGTTTGACCCAGTTTAAACTAACAGGTTCTGAGGAACAAAGACTCACTAAGAGGTTGAGGAGAGGGAAACCTGAACCAAATTGACATTGAGAGAAATATTCATAGCAACTTGAGATACAAGTACTTAAGGAAGAACAGATCTGCCAAGCCAAAAAACTTCCCTTGCTTTGTTGCACCAGTGGCAATCCAGCTGGTGATGGGACAAAGCTGCTGCCACTGGACAGAAGATCAAAGTGAAAGGTCTCAGGCAGACCTAGTCTATACCAGTAAGTTTTTTTTGTGTGTGAAATTCTCAATCCTACCTTATAGGTGTTCTTTGGAGGAACATGTAAGTAGTTCGTAGTCCTCTAACACTGCTTTGTGCTCTGCTGTGCCAGGAACTAACCTTATCTCCCTGGGTTATTTTTAATATGATTTGAGAAGGGGACATCCATCCCATCCAAGTCCCTTGTTCAGCCTTAACACTCTTTGTTGGTGAGAAGAAAAAATACCCATAATCCCACACAGTTACCTCTGATCTTCCCAGATGTGCCTCATGGCACAATCCTATCAGACACTGCCTCTTCTCAGGCTGTAAAAATGTTTTCCCACGGCATTTGGCTGATCAGTGAGAATGTGCAGCAGTTTATGATGTTTTAGGCCTCATCTTTCTTCTCCTCTCACTCTTGCATAAAGCTCCAGAGTGTCTTTGTGGGCCTACTATGACTGCTGTGAAATTTAAGCAATCAACATAGCAAGTAAAGTAGAAGTATTTGATCTGTCTTTAAAGCAGGGCATCCACTAACATCTCAGGGCTTTCCTGTGCTGTAGATCATAAGGTAACGTGCATCAGCTGATGCATGTGGTGATACAGAGAGGTGTCATTGTGTTTTGCTTGCACACCTGATGTGGGAAAACTTCATGGCACAACAGAGCTTAGGTAGGCACTCAGTGCTCCTGGGTGCTGCATGCCAACACAACTCAGCCAACGCTGCTCTGCAGGTTTGCTGCAGACAAAGGCAGAGACCTCTGCTGCTTTTTCCTGGGAGCAGCTGTTTAAACCCACATAGAAGGGGGAAGTGACTTAGGACAGGCTTGGTTGTGCTTCTGGCCACTTTGTGCTGACATGAATGTAGCTGGAGAGTGAAAGAAGACAAATGAAAAATGATCTGTAAATGGGTATCCAGACCACCTCTTGGAATGGAGGAAAGTATTGTCACTGGGCAGGAAGAAAAGGGTCTTGATGTAACTAAAATCCTGGAGTTTAGCTCTGAAAAGTTTTATTATAATTGCAGTTGCTGTCCAGTGAGCTAACTTTGAAACCTACTTTCACTGCTAAAATCTCCTAAAAGCCACTGGTTCCTTGGGGTGAGAGCCAGGATGGAGGGAAAAAAAAAACCCATGAGAGTGAAGAAGAGCTGCCCAAAGGCTGGACTATCTTAGAGGGAAAGACTGGAACAACTTAGTTGAAGGGTTTATGTGAGAAAAATCCAGGCCCAAGGACATAACAAAGGACCTGAGTAGTCTCATTAGATGTCATCTGTGCCCAGATCAGTTGTCTTAGAAGAAGAAATCACTGACCCCACAAAATTCCCATAAAAGTGTCTGTGGGATCTGTATGTACCAAGAGCAGGAGCTCAACCTCACAGCTAATCCAGGAAGAGTGAGTTTATTAGCTTTTACACCTTCAATCCCTTGTGTTGTGCTTTATCCTCTTGTTTAATGCTCTACGTACTACTGATTTTATTGAGATTGAGGTGTCTGTGCCCTGAATTTTATTCAAGCCATATATTCCTGTACAGAAGACAGCTAAATCAAAGCAATCTAGAACCAGCTGCTACTTAAGGTAAAAAGGTCAGAACCACTTTGTTAAATTTTGGGTTAGTCTTAGAAGCAGTCTTACAGTCTTAACTCATACATCTCTCAGAGAGGCTGGTGAGTTCTCTGTCTTGGACAGCCTGAAGATACCCATGCCACCAGGACTCAAAAAAAACAAACCAAAAAAACCCTACAATAAGAGCGCAAGAGCGTACATTTCCACAGTAAGAGCAATTAGTTTTGAATGAGAGTCAGAGACTGACTTGTCAAGCTCTTATCATCTGACCTAAAGCTGAATAAGCAAATACATACAAGTTAATAAACAAACCAAACTAAATAAAACAACCTAGCTCTTGGTGCAAAGTCGAGAAAATGACTGGTCTCCTGGAAAATTTCTCTGTGGATCTAGCAAGGTTCAGGTTGTTACTGAGCAGTGCAACCACAAGAATTTGTGATTGTGATAGAGCACCCATCTTTTTTTTATTACTCTTTTAATTGGATATTGGGGTTATTGGGAAGTGAGAAAATTGTGTAATTATTGTCTGTTGTCAGTAGAACATTGCAGGAAGTTGAGTAGAAGGGCATAAAATTTGTTAACTTGACAGGATTAAGAGAGAGAGAGATGCTGACTTAGGTGGCCTCTAGGAATAGTTATTCCATGAACCTCCATAAAATGACACATGCTGGATGAAATATCATGTTCCTTGTAGGCATTTCCTTATCAAAGGCACTTGTTGAACAAGGGCAAATGTAAATCATAAAAAGAAGAGATTGACTCACGCTGCTAGGAGGCAAATGAAAGGAGTCGTAGGAGTCCATTGTAAGCAAAGGACGAGACTGTAATTATTACAGACAGGATGGACCAAGATTAGTAAACAGATGAAACAGAAAAGGATGAAAGTGCATACAGAATTCTGCCAACAACCTCCTTACGATATACAGATGTCAAAATTATCTGACATAAGCAGGGATCTCATCCCTTTGGAGAAGAAAGTCTTAGAACTTCAAAAGCATCACCTCTCCCCCTTTAAAAAGAGGTGTCGCTCCCGCACGACGCTGCTAGTACTTTGGCGTCGGGCGATCCTAATCAGAAGGGTTTTAGCAAAGGGGGTAAAATAATGCTGATTTCTTCCTATACGGGGCGGAATGGTTAGTAAATCTCAAATAAACTGGGAACGGAGCAACATTTTAGGGATTTGCTGTGAAAGGGAGCGCGGGTAGCAAAGAAATAGCTCTCCGTCCTAGAAGTTAACGTGGTACGGGCGACATTCATCGGGATGTCGGGACATGCCGATGGAGCCCGCACAAAAGCCATCCGCTGCGGGTGGTGGCTGTTGCTTGTACACTGGGACGTGGAGAAGAAGAAGCCGCTTCCCCCGGCAGGATTCCCGCGGGAAGCGCTCAGCGCCGGCGGGGCTCGGCCCATTCCAGCAGCGCGGCTCCGGGAGACATTCCCTATAGGAAGTGACACCGTCTCCTTTTTCATTGTTTAAATAAAGCCACCCTCCCCTGCTCACACCCGAGGGGGGAGGCGGAGGGGAGGAGGGATCCATAGCCGCGCATCCCGAGGGCTGTGGATAAAACGCGCGACAAAGGCACCGGGACCGCCGGGAATGCCCGGCTTCGGGAGCGGGGGCTGCGGGGAGCCGCGGAGGGTTTAAATGCCCCGCGGGGGCGGTCCGGCAGCACAGCACGGCAGAGCACAGCAGAGCAGAGCCCCTCCCGTCCCCGCCCCGCTCAGCTGACAGCAGTGCCCGCCCGGTGCCCGCTCGCCCGATCCTTCCCCGCCGCCGCCGCTCGGTGCCCGCCCGTGTTCGCGGCCCCGGCGGGGATGGGGGGCGGCGTGCCCTGAGCGCCCCGACCCGCGGATGCCGCAGGGAGCCCCCTCCGCCACCGCAGCCGGGATGAGCGGGATGAGCGGCGCCCCCGGGCCCGGCGCGGCGCCCTGCCGCTTCGCCCACTACTTCGTGCTGTGCGGCATCGACGCGGAGAGCGGGCTGGAGCCCGACGAGCTCGCAGGTGAGGCCTCCGCCCGCATCCGCACCCGCACCGCTGCGGAGAGCGGGGGTTTGGGGATGCGCGGCTTCAAAATGTCTGCGACCCCCGAAAGGAGGAGGGAGGGATGAGGGAGGAGGGGGTCGCCGCGCCCCTGGGAGCGACTGGGAAGGATAAAGAATCCTCCCGGAGGGGCTGGAGGAGCATCCCCCCCTCGGGGGCAGCTCCCGCCGGGATGCGCCTCCCCGGCAGGCTGGCCCTGGTCCCCAGCGGTGGCGGGGGACACCCCAGCGGTGGCGGGGGACACGCAGTCCTCGGCCACCCTCGGCCCAGCCGAAACCCGCGGGCTGCGACTGCCGGGAGAAGGGTACCGAGGGTTGTGGAACTGGAGGGAGCCGAATGACCGAGCGTTCTGTCGGAGCAGAGGCATTTTCTTCTGTGTCTGCACTGGAAAGGAGGGGGAGGGATCTGGGAAAAGCTGAATAAATTAATGGAATCGCATCTTTATTATGCTGGGCTATTCATGTCTTATGTCTATTCAGAAATAGTCTTCTTGCATCCTTCCGTCTCCCTTCGCCCCAGAAATGTTATGGAATCAAAGAACAAAATTATTGCTGTAGGATATAACACATTCTCTACAATGTTTATTTTTGATGGGTTCGTGACTGTATATGAGCTGATTATGTTGGCATAAGGCAGCAGTTCTTCCTCAATGTCACTTTTGTTTGTGTGAAAGAAACTATTTACGTCAGGTTTTTACACCTAAAATTCTATCAACTTCAGGCTTAATAACTGAGCTTAATTGCATGGACGCTAAAGGCTTCCTCATGGAGTTATGAGTTTGGAAGTGCTCAGGTGCCTTGATTTGACCGTTCCTGTGTGTTTGCACTGCAGTGGAATGAGCTGTGTGTGGCTCAAGTTGAAGGCAGCTTTAGCTGTCACAGTGGGCGCCTCTGCCTGGCCAGGGGATGCCTGCTGTGGGATCCTGGTGAGGTCTCTGCAGCTATTGCATCAGGAAGTACCTTGCCTTCTGGTTGTGTAAGACAAAGACTTGATGATCTGCATCACTGATCAATGTACACCGGTTGAAGTTCATATTTTTGTTGCCTCTGAAAGGGGTGGATACACATAGCTGACTTTCCAAGGAGTTTATCTTAATGTAGGTACCCTTTACAGTGAGCAGTCACGGAAAGTAGCCCTGGGATCTCCAAGTTGAAGCATTAGCCAAATGTGTTTTAATTTTGGGGTTTCTTTCGCATGTACTAGTGACTGCAGTTTTATGTTTTCAGTTTTGCTGCTTTTAATAGAAAACTCCTGGCTCATGAGCCATCTCCCAGCTGATGGTATGCAGGGTTTGATTTGCATGATATGACCTATTGGGGTTTCAGCTACCTGAAGTTTGAGTCATCTCTAACTCTTCTATCTGAAAAGAAACTATTTTTAAAGCTATGTTGCCTGGCAGTCTGTGCCTTCCCTGATGAGTACACAGACTTTCAAACTTGTCTTTTGCTGATTTTTTTTGCACCATTTCCCAGTGAGATGCACAGGTGTGTTCTTGGGGAGTGCTGCCCAAGGACAGCTTGGGCACGTTTGGTTTGAGCACCGTAGGGCCTTGAGTACAGGGCTCATCTTTTGTGGTCATTCAGTAGGTTTAGCCGAACTGCTCCAGCAGCACTAAGCAGCTTTCAAAGCTAAAAGAGTGTCCCTCTTCGTTTTTCAGTAAAAGAAAGGCATTTCAGCACCTGAGATATACTCATTTATAAAATGTAATGCAGCTGTGAATGATTTCAAAGAGAAATTGCCAAAAGTAGTTGTTTTTAAAGCAGTGTCTTTGTAAGTGTTTTAAATCGGGCAAGGTCCAGCAGGAAGGTTTGCACATACAAACATTTTTGGTAATGCCAGTTTGGGAGGCATTCTTAATACCTAGGAGAGTTGGGATATAATAGAGGAAGAAGTGGAGTAACAGAAATATGAGGGGAGTTGATATTGCCACTGAGCAATGTTGTATTTTTAGGGACTCGTGACAAGAGCTTTCTGCTATCAGCTGGGAGCTCAGCAGTGGAAAATGCTGGGGAGGAACAGGGAGTGCTGTGAGCCACAAATATAATGCAGCCGTGAAAAATTTAGCTCTGGTTTGAGATATAGCTAAGAAAACATTTCTGTTAAAGCTTGGGGAGTACTAATGCTGCTGTAGGCAGGCGGTAGTGGGAGCCCATCTAGAAATCTGTTAGAGATTTGAAAACCAAAGCTACTAGGATTGAATTCATTGCCTGAATGGGTGGGGAGAAAGATGCTTGAGGGAACAGAAAGTCTCTTGTATCACAGGAAACCCAGAGATGAAGGCTATTCTTTCTAAAAATGTTCTTAAAATGTTTTGTAGAAAGACATGATGCTGTTCTTTCAATATTGAGTCATGTAGCTGTGACAGCTAGGTCTTGCTATCCTTGCGCTTAAAGAGCTTGTTGAGGAAAGTAATGGCATCAGTGAAAAGTTGCTGTGACTTAAGCTGCTGAACAGATCATCTCCAGTTTAGCAAAAAAAAAAGTCATCAAGAACCTGCTTGTCTCCAGACCTGTGAATCCCTTGGCAGCCAGTGTACACAAAGGGCCTTGCTCAGCCCAGTGCGTGGGGCTGAGCGGAGGAGCATGAGAAGAGACAAGAGGAGCTTTTCTGGCACCCTGGAGGCCCCAGGGCCTCTCCTGTGAACACAGAAGCAGAAGTTAAAAAATTCTCGAGGGATTTTCAGCTTTCAGATGGTTTTCAGATGGTTTTGATGGTGATTGTCTGAGACACAGGCAGCTTACTGGGATGCACAATGTGCTAAGGAGCTGGCAGTGAGTCAACTCTGGCATCACCTGGGAGCTCCCTGACCTGTGCCCTCCCTTTGCTGAGGACATCAGGGGACTCACCCCTGCGTGGAGGCTTTCCTTGCCTGATGGCTTAAGCCCAAATCTCTTTCTATAAACACTCTCTGCTATTAAAACAAACAAACAAACCAACTCACCAAAACATCTCATCTGCTACATCAGTCATGAAATGAAAGGTTACAGTGATACTCCTGAAGGCAGGGCAAAGAATGCCTGTTTAATTCTTCTGGCAGGGTTGATAGGTCTGTTTAGAAAATAAAATACAATAAAGGTTTTAAAGTTAAGGTATAAGGTTTTGATATGATTTTAAGAAAGAGTAACTTGCTTTATAGTTCTTTTTCCACTGACTGTTCAGTGCTTAAAATAAGTTTGGTAGATGAGAATTTTCCACCAAGCAGATGGTTCGTTTTGCCTTTTTTTTTTTTTTCTCTTTTGCACGTATGATGTTTCTTGTACAGATTTTCCTAGTTTTGGGGGGGTTTTGTAGGAAGTTGCTCCACAGCTGACTTTTCATATGGCTGATTTGGGGTTTTTAAGTGAATTCATTTTGAGAAGTTAAAAGCTGATTACCTATTGCTCAACTTGGTAGTGTGTCCAGGCACTCAGAAAAGTTGCATATAGGTTATGATGTTGTCAAAGCACTTGTGTCACTATCACAAAGCTCTCAGTCAAGGATGAAGGGGAAAAAATCCTCCACTTTTCTAAGGACTTGAGGGAGGAAACTATCTAAGGATTTTTTGGCACTTAATAGTTGAAGAAGTCATAAAAAAAGCAGGGTATTTGATGTGAAATACGGCGAAAAGCATGAAAAATTCAGTATTGGTTTCGGTGCCCTGTTGAACTCCACTAAAATAGGATGCAGGGAGCTTTTCTCATGTGCCCAGGACTGATGGAAAATAAATTTAAGTTCACTTTCCTCTACATGCCTGTTTCTTTCAGGTAAAGCCATTTTGAGACCATTAGCGTTATCTCTACAATTCAGAAAAATCCAGAATATGTACGATTCAATTAAAAATAAAATGAAATATCTTTTATTGGGGAAGTAATTTAGTGCTCTGGAGGAAAGTAGAGAACTAGGGATGGGTGTTTTGTTCTGCAGAGGAAGGACTGGTCTGTGCGTTGTTGAGGGTGCTGTTGCTGGAGTGGTTTGGAAGGAGAGAAGGTACAGGAAGCCAGCATGGGAACTGGGACCTGAAGGACCATCTTGGATGCTGCTTTCTGTGTCCTAGAATATGAATATTGGTGGAGTTGTGGTAGCCCTCTTGCTGTGGGACGTGAGACATTTTATACCTTTCCTTCACACGTGAACAGTAAAATATTACCTCAAGACTAGGGTTATGGTGAGGAGGCATTCTAGTTACTGTATCTTGTCTAGCAAAGTATTTTACACTGTCTAGTTTTGGCCATTGCATAAAGATTCACTGTCTTATTGTCCCATTCAATGTATACTTTAAAACTGTAGAGAGCTTCATTATTCTACTTTTAAATAATTTTTTTTTTTTATAATCAGCATAGCTGAGAGTGCTCAGTGGAACTGCTGAATGTCTTGGGGAAAATAAACACTGCTTGTGCCTTACGCTGTTTCCCCACAAATATCGAGATATTGGTAACTAATTTCCCTCCAGTGAAATGCTGAAATCCAAACAGAGCGTGTTGCAGTCTGGCTGACTGTGTTTCTTATCTAGTAGGCTCTTATTTTTAGAAAGCTAAAAGACTTTCCTGCCCTTGTGTGTGCTTGGCACCTGCATGCTCATGCCTTGCAGTCTCCCCGCAGCCTGCGCCGTTCTCCATCGCACTTCCTTCGTGCCAAGTCAGTGCACAAAGTGCTCTGCCAGAAAACTTGGTGGCATTACTACAGTGGTACAACTTCTTGTGTGCATGGCTCTTCTGAAAATAGGCAGTTGGGTTTGTTCCTAGTTTACTGGAAACAGACTGAGAAATCTCCCTTTACTGAGGAGTATCTGAACAATTGACATTACTGTTCATGACTTACTCAACTGATGCAGATGGAAAGCAGGTTGCAGGAGTTTCGGTTTTCATTATTAAGTACAGTCCAGATTTGTACAAAACATTTTTGGAGGGATTGTCCAGATTAGTGTAACCTGGATGTGGATGAGAGTGGTATGAGTAGAGGCAAAGATGGTTTATGCTGTACAAATTAACAAAACTTAACTTGCTCCTCAAAACCAGTTGAGATAGATTGCATAGAATTTGACTGTTGTAGGGCTTGTGGGAGCAGTGGAATTCAAGTGTTTCATCAGCCCCCCTTAAGAAGTGATGCTCAAATACAGCACTAAGTCTTCTGACTTTATAGCTGGGAAAAACAGATCTCATGGTTCAGGGTTTGGGGTGGAGTAGCTGACTTGCTGAAATAATGCTTGGGTTTTTATGAATTGTCATAATAATAGAATATATTTAGAAAATCGGTTTGGTAAAATTCTAAGCTGAGTAACATATTTTGTTCATATGAAACCAAGTCTTATTCTGCATAAATAAAGTGTTGCTTTTCTAGTTAAAGGAGTATGGAGATAATCCCTGCTTCTGGGAAACTTGGTCTTGATGCTGAAATAATGTTTCTCCTGCCTTCTACATCTTTAAAGGTGGTGGCATGGATGGTTGCTATAATGATTTATTCTTAGCATTATTTTTTTATGGTTTTTCTTTGCTACTGGGGAAAACCAGAACTCCATTGTTATACCACAAAGGTTTTTTTATTAAAAAAAATAAATCTGAATTATACATTAAAGACTTGGCTCCTGTAGGAGGGTTTCTGCAGCCAAAGGAAACAGTGCTTTTTATAAAGAATTGTCAATAATATTGACAAGTATGATCTCCAGTTACAATAACCTTTAATGAGGCGTTGAGGGGTAACTTTCTTGCTCACTTGGATTACAGACTATTTGTGGAACTGCTGATGGCTGTGATGTCTTGTTATGTTCTAGTAATAGCATTTTCATTTTCTGTCTTTATAAATGCCAGAGAAACACTGGATTTAAATGTTCCCCCAGCCCAGTGTGACTATTTTGTTATACATTTGCCTTCATCTAAGTTTTTATACTGTATTCCTGTGAAAATAAGGTATTGATTGGGTTGGAAAAACATCATTATTCCTATATAATAGCACTGACTTACTAATGCTAAACCAAAGAGAATTTCTTGTACTTTGTTTGCCAGTTAAGCTGATGTTTTAATTTCCACTTAGAAAGGCTAAGGCCTCTTGCACGCTCAGCGGCTGTTTCACTGCCAGGGGCTGTTGCAGTAGCACAGATGAAGAAGGTGTGATGGGGTTTTTTTCAGTGAAATCACAGTAACTGCTCTGTTAATATTGCAGTAGGTAGACTTTTCCCTTCACATTGTGTAACCTGCAGTAGTAATCAAAGCGCTGGCGGGCAGGATGGCTGAGCTGCTGTCCTTTATAAGAACGACCTAAATCCAGCCCTAATCTTGTTCCTGTGCGTCAGCCTGAAGTCAGTGCTGGCCCCATCCTGGCAGCTTAGCAGTGCGATGGCTTGGGAGAGACGGGTTCCCTGGGACTGCAGCCACCTGCCTGGGGCAAAGAGCATGGAAAGGCAAAGGTGTGCATGCCCTGGACAGCATGGCAGTGCCAGAGCAGAGCTCATCACGGCTGGGTGTTGGCAGGGAGGGCACAGAAATGGTGGTTTAGAGCCTAAGGTGAAGGTCGCTGTTGCCACTGGAGAGGCTCCCGTGTTGACATCTGCCTCTGCCCTGGTCCTCAGGGTGCTGCAGGATGGTGGCATCTGGGAGAAGGTGATGCTCACCCCTCTGGAAGCGGAAGAGCGGTACCCATAAATATGTCAAATTGCTCAGGGCAGTGCATGACTGTAGTATTGATTTCTCTGCTCAGCTGTTTGCCCGTGTCCTCGCCAGAGCCATTTCCCAGTGCTGCAGGAGCTGTGCCAGTGCCCTGACACCCTGCCCACAGCTCTCCTGTGCCAGTGCAGAGCTTGACATAGGAATAACTCCAGAATGAGCTGCTTTGGGAGAGGCTGAGCTGCATGTAAGCCAGCAAAACAAGGGTGTCAGGGCTCTCGCCTGCTTTCTTTCACCCGCTTGTCAGGGACTAATCAAGTCGTCCTTAATGCCAGCTCGTCCCTGAAATATGTTGGCAAATGTACAGCCCGCAAAGCCTCTGCATGGGCTGATGCTGGATACGTGGCTGGCACACAGCTCTGCTCTGCAGTTGCTGCTCTGTTGCAATGAGGGCTGGAGTCAAGGAGAAATGTGAATGAAGGAGGAAAAAAAATAAAGTGTGTGCACTTTGTGGTGTTTGGCTGTGCTATTTGAGATCATATAGGACCACTTAGATACATGGGAAGGAGATTGCAAGTAGCTTGTTTGGCCACCTCTTCTTGTATGGAGAGGAACCATAGCAGTCAAAATACATCAATCTACATAATAAAGTTAAGGAGTGTAAATAATCTACAATTTTTTATTTTCTCCCCCCCCCCCCTTTTTTTTTTTTCATTATCTACCTCTTGACCAGAGAATAGCAAAAATATGTGTGGTAGGAGAGGTTGCATTGAGGAAAATCAAATTTGGTCAGGAAACAGTAGGCCTTCACTGCGGTGTTTCGGTCACGTTAGCCATATTGATAATCCCAGAAGTAATTAGGGGAAAAAAAAGTGGTCATGGGTCATCATAATAGAAGCAGCATATTGTGGAGATGACTAATGTGTGACAGACTGCTGAGGTGTCAGATACTGCCATGGCTGGAAGAAGCTTCTGTTACATTACCGATATGACAATATAAACAATTCAATTTGTGCTTCTTGCTTAGAGTCAAATAGTTTTACTCAGCAGTCGGATCATTATATCTTAGCTGAGAGTTCTCTCATTAGGGTGTCCTAGGCTTGGTGAGGGTGCCTGGCTGAAAACAAGAAGTTGTGCTCCTTTGAGGTGTGAGGTTTTGCTTCCACCTCCATCTACCTACCCAACCTATGAAAAATAACATCAAAACAGCCAAACAGGTGCTTAAAGAGTGAAATGGAAACAGTATTCCCATGCTAAAATATACTCCAGTAGAGTTATTTTGAGGGACTTTGTTAGACCTGCTTCAAGTGGTAGTATAAAAATTAAATCTTAGTAGAATATTGGGAGGAGGGATCTAGTTTTGGTGGATCTGTAGAGAAAACTTATTCTCTTGCTGGAGAACGACCTTCACTATTTCATACAAAACATCAGCAGTTCTTGTTTTGTGTTCAGAGGCAATGTTTAAATGTGTCAGCCTGGGAGAATGAGCCCTTCCCCCTCCTTGCAACATGACTTTGACTTTGCTTTACAGTCATATTATTCATCTAATTGCAATAATAATTCTGTGACCTTTTAATCTAGCAATTAAAAAAACAAACCAACACAAAACCCACCACCAAGCTTTATACCAAATGGAGTCAAATCGTGCTTTGAAACTGTGTGAGTGGTAGGTTGCACAACATGAAAGCTGGAAGAATTCTCTGTCCACCCCCTTCTTGGTATTCTCTTGTCATGTTAAGGACTAACATGTGGAAGGGTAAGGGGGCTTAATCTGAAACACCATTCTGTGTAAACAATGACAGGATTAAAAAAAAAAAAAGCAAAGCTCAACTGTCATGGGTGTGTAGTGGCTGCTGCTTTTCACGGATGACTGAAATTATTTGTATAAATTTGCATTTCCCCTTTAGCATCTCTATAAACCTATGCTCATTTCCATGCGTAGCTATTTCCACATATAAATGGATTGGCGTGCGGTGGCACACGATGTGGTGCCACGTTACCTGTCTTAGCAGTAACTATAGTTACAAGGAAAAATCAAGGAGCACCACGGCTGCTCCTCATGCGAGGCTGCCCAAATGCCAGAGGTGCTTCGAGTCTCGTGTGAACTGAAAGACAAGGGGGCTGAGCTCTCTGTAATGAAACAATGAAGCCAAGCGCCCGCTTAACTGGGAATTCCTCAATGAAATACTGATCAAATGGGCCGAGCAGTCTGCTTTGGACTGACCAGTGTTTGGGATGCAGCTGAAGCTTGCTGGGAGAGGATGCTGCTGTCACAGTCCAAATAGGTATTGCTTATGCTGATTTCAGGTGTCTCAGGGGTTCTGCAGCCTGTGGTCTCACTGACCTGGAGACCATTCAGAGGGTCCAAAGCACTGATTTAGTAGCCCACCTCTCCTGCCTTTTTTTCCAAGTTGCTGCTGAGGATAATCTAGTCAGGTGGTGTTAAATACTTTCTGTTGGGCCCTCTGGTCTCCCATGAGATGCTCAGGAAAGAGAATCAAGATTTTTTTTTTTTAAATTCAAATTATGAAGTATTTGAGCAAAGAATGCAATATGCAATTGAGTAAATATTTGGCTTTTCTTTGTTGAGGGAGGGGAGGTTTTGCTGATGAGTTAGTTATTCACACAATACTATTTTTCCATCAGTATTCCCACTTGGTATTCTTGTTTGTTTTATGCTGTTCAGTACTCTGACGTGAATTTAAAATTAAGAACAATTTTATGCTTAAAAACAAAACAACAGCTCTGTTAACACAGACCTTCTTGGGCTGTGATGATGACTGGGAGAGCTGAAGTGCCACTGCACTCTTTCTAGAATAGGACTTTTTGTAATGTAGATTTTGTGCTTTCTCACTTTGTTTATTCTTCCAAGATAACTGTTTGAAAATACACAGCACTAAGTATTTGGGGAAGAATCTCCACTTTCTATTTAAAAAAACAGAAACAAAACAAAAATCCAAACAAAACACCAAAAACACCGGATCCCTTAAAATTCTGTGAATATATGAGGATTAAATGCTTAAAAACTGCCAGGTACTTTGTAAAACCACCAACAGTGTATGTGCTCTGTCACAAAGACGTGAAGGGTGTATTGTGCTGTATATTTTGCTTTGCAAACACTGCCAGAATATCAAGGCCAGGAAGAATGATACTACAGTGTCTCTAATGCACCCCTTTTTGGGTTGTCAGCCTTTGTCTGTAATGACTATCGTTATGAATTTATTAAGGGAGAATATTTATCTCTGGAAATCTGGATAGCAGCTATTCAGCCTGGATGGACTAGGTGTTTAGCCTTTTCCCAAGATGGTGCTCTTCAAGACAGGTTTATCTAAATGGCATTTGCAATTATGTTAACTCTTTCAGGCAATAGTGAGTCTGAGAGCAGATGTTGTTTGACTCAATACAAGCAGGGATGTGTGTTCTAGGGTTTCTATCTCATATTGGAAAATGACTAAGAGTTGAAGAATCCCAGTGTAAGGAATGCTATTAAGTAATCATTTTTTTGCTGTATAAATATGAACATCTGCATATGGTGAGGCAGCTGTAGCTGTGGTCTGCTGTTGCACTTAGCAAAAGGGGGATGGTGATGGGAGATGTTAACTTGCACAGCAGCAGCTCTGCGTAATAACTTAGTGTCGTTTCTATGCTCGTGCCTTTGTTTTCTTTCTACGTGGCCCATAGGGTGGTGAGTTGAGAGGGGAAAGAACGAGGCCTGTTGCAAATTGTTCAGTCTAACACACTGTTAAAAAAAAAAAGGGGAAAAAGTCCCTCTAGCTTCAAGTGGACTGAACTTCCCATGAAAACTCTGCCTTAATGAGCTCGGACCCCTCAGCCCTGCTTTGTCCCTGTCAGCAGGTGAGAAAGAGCTGAGGTCCCTGGTGCGGGTGCCCTGGCTGTGACCCAGGAGCTTGGGGCCCCGATTAGTTCAGCTCTTGTGCTTTCAGCAGGACTAAGAATGAGAAAACATCTTGTCTTGAGGGCTGGATGTATTCATGCCCCTTGCTGCAGGTCTGTGCTAGTGCTGGTAGAGGCATTTGTCCAGGAGCTGGAGAGAAAAGGCACAGATTTAGGTCTGTCCCAGAGCTGAGAGTGAATTGCTCAGAGCAACTAATCACAGTGGAGTGTTCAAGATATGTCTCATATTTGGTGCTGATAACTATCTGAAAGCTATTTGCAATTCCAAATCTGTATTAGGTTTCAGTTATTAGTTAATATTTTGTCAGCACTTTGTTACAATGAATTCTGACTGTGTCCCAGTGTTGCTTGTGGTGTGCTGAGTAACTCAAAGGGGAAGCTGACACTAAGCAGGAGACCATCTGTGTTGTTAATAGTGTAGTGTTATCACGCTCAAAACTCAGCTTGTGTGATTGATATCATGATCACACCAGACTTGTTTCCTTTTTTCTTTTTATAAAAAAAAAGGTTAAAAAACAACCCCCCAAACCAATCTGTATCCTTATCTACCAACTTCTGAGCCCACAGGTCAATTTAATTTTGTCAGAGATGAAATGGAAAAGATAGGGTATGTATTTTGGTGAAGTCCCTGCAGCCAGAGCAGGCATCCTAATTAACCTTCCAATAATACAAAGGCTGCAGGAAAAGCAACAGCACTTTCTAAAGCAAGAGTGGCCCCTCCATGTGGGTATCCTGGCAGGCTAACTGGCAGCCGCAGAGCTGGGATCCGAGCAGAGCATGCCTTGCCTTCTGCCCATCTGGTGGGTTGGGGAATGAAGGCAGCTCGTGGTACTGAGAGGGAAGGAAGGAAGAACAGAGCTAACAGGCTTGTCTGAGCAAAAGGAGCTCCAGGTGAGAGCACCATGATTCCTGTCCTGGCGTCCTGTCACATAATTCCTAGTGCTATTCACCAGTACCTGTGACACAGTCCAGATGTGTTAGTGCCATTGTTCTTAGTCCTTCTTGCTCAGTCTCAGCTCCTACAATTTGATAAGAGGTGGTGGGAGCAAAGCTACATTTGGCAATAAATAGGAATTCTAAAATGGTTGTTTGCAGGGTCCAAGTTGTTCCTCAAGCTCAATGAAAGGATATAGGAGCCTGGGTGTGTTAATACTATTGCACCTAGAGATGTCTCTATGGAAAAAGACTTCTGTATTGTTTCAAAATGCACTGAATGGGGAGGAGTCTTTCTTTTTCTTTTCTAATCTTCCCTTTTCCTACATTTAAAAACAAACCAGCTCATCCTCATGCTTTATTGTTTTAAAAAGCTATTCTGCCCTTTCTGATAATATTGTTAAGAACCAAGATCTGTATTCTGATGTATTAGTGCTAATGATGCATAAGTAGTCATAAAACTGTATTCAGTGCATTAAATCTTGAGTAACTCCAGTAAAAGGTGCTGCAAGAGATGGCTAATCACTTTGTATTTATGAATTGTCTTGGAAGCAAATGACAATATTCAGCTGAATCTGCCCGCTGAAATGTCGTAGAAGGAGATGGCATTGCCTTGCAGTGCAAGGTTGGCAATCCATGCTTGATTGATCTGCTCGTACCAAAGTGGCATTGCTCCACGCTTCCAGCAAGTTTGTAATAGATGAATGCATTAGTGAGCCCCTGGGTACCTGAGACTACACTTGGGACCTGGGGGGACACTGGAAAAGATAAACATTGCTGACTCAGTTTCTCTTTCTCAAGTTACCTCTGCATGTTTTTTCCAAGCAGTGGTTAAGTGAGAGTATTAAAGTGGCTTTCCACATCACTAACAGTAGCAGAGCTATTTGTGTGGGTTTGACCAGCTGAGTTATTTACGCCTTTTTGTTTCCCTGAACTTTACCTGGAAAATATTGTGATGTTTGGATGTCAAAGACTGACTCTTGGTTAGTTGCTGCTATACTATGCTGAGTGTTTGTATGTTAGAGAGAGGTTGGGATCAAACCTTCTGTGGGTCCAGCCAAGCAATTCACTAAGTCATTGTCATCATTTGAGCGTATTCAATTAACTGGTTGGTAAAAGTGTGTAGAGGTCTCTGAAGGTTAATGACAATTTGTGGTCCAGAAAGTTTGGGGATTATTCTAGCTTTAAAAGAAACCATTTCAGGAGATTACTTAGCTTTTGCAGCATTGATTGTCTTTTATTTTCACTATCTGCATATGTTTAATAAAAATAAATGGCAGCTAAATTTAACTTTTCATTCAGGAATTAAATTTCTGGTTTTCTTTCTTGCAGTATCTTACTGATAATTGTCTTGCTAATACATTTAAATTATTCTCCTTAAAAATGTATTATCTGGTTTATTTTGTAGGAGGTCATCAGTTTCACAATATTGTGTAAAACTGAAACCAAATCCTCCTGTCTGCAGCTGCAGTGTTAAATAGAGCATCATTGTCATGTGGTGAGCATGGCTGTCAAAACACTTCGGGCAAAGTGGGTAACATGAACAGTTCTTCTACATTAAATATTTATAGTAGAAAATGCAAACTCAGAGGTCTGCCAGCAGACAGACATACGGCTTAAATACATTGTTGTGGTGGTGAGGGCAGGAATCTTTGCTTTGCAGCTTTATGAAGAAGACAGCGAGCTGTTCCTCCTTGCTCATGGGCTCAATGATGTCATTTCCCGTGTAAATATATGTGAAAAAGAACTGGAAATAGAAACTTCAGAAGAAAGACAATAGCCCTATGCAAGCGCTTTGTTTCTAGCTCCCCCCAAAATGGTCTGTTCTCTTTGCCCGCTGGTCTGGTGCTACAGACACCACAGAACAGAGCAGCACAAGCCTGCTCTTGCATGCCTGGCCTTGAGGCCCAGCACGTCTTTATTCCTGGTTCTCTGGTGCAAACAGGTGGTGAACTACATGTGGCGAGATGCTGAGGAGGAAACCATGTAATTAAATCTGGCACCGTAGTATAATAAATCTCCGTTGTATTCTTCAGCTTTCTAGACGCCTTTCGAGCAATACACAATGGCTGTGATTAATGACTGTTGTATTGTCTTAAATAATAAGCTTGAGCCTTCGGATAGGTGACATAATTTAGCTGTAATGAGCGTCAGCTTCATGTGTTTGATCTCTGCTTTGAATTTCAGCGTTGTCGTTGCCATGTCCTTGAGAGATTGTTTTATGCTGGAGAAAACCAGTAACGGAGTGGGGTGGGAAGCAATTTCTATGAGAGTGTGAAGAACCCAACCAAACTGTTGTTCTGAGGGCATTGACTCTTTTGTTGTATCTCGGTTTTAGATATGCGAGATGAAAGCGGTTGGATGGTTCATAAACTGGACCCACTGTTTCTGAGAGAGATTTTTTCTTTGATAAAAGTATTCCTTGCTGGGAGGTGTCTGCTGACAGTACCAGTGATGGGTGTTTCCTTTTGTGTGTCAAGATGCACCAAATACCCATAGCAGGGAAAAGGCTTTTCTGCCCTTTCCACACCACTGCCTTGTCCATCATCACCTCAGCAGGCTTCTCTGTTGTTTTCTCCCTTGACTGAAGGCAGTAGTTCTTTGATATGAGCTCCTATTTCTTCACATTGCCTGTGCTCAGCTGAAAGAGGCAAAAAATCCATTATATTTTTTTCCCTGCAGTACCTGTGAAGAGCTTTCCCTGCCTCTGTGCTGTGTATCTGCAAAGCACTTCAGCAGAGCTGGGGAGGGAGGGCCGAGAAACTACAAAGCACATAAGACCTAATTATTCAGCCAGCATAAGGGCCTTTCTTCCCTGCTCGAGATATTTGCTTTTGACTGACACACTGTGCTGATTTCAAAGCCATTCCACAGCGCCAAACCCCAAATCCATCCTCCTTCAGGCAGCCTGGCCCGAAAAGGCAGTCCTCATGGCAGGGCTTGGCAGTGAAGGGTCAACGCAGACTCTCCCCTTTGTCATTATTTTTGTGGGGATGAGGGGAAAGGGATTTAAAATCCCTCACCCTTCCCTATTAAGTCTGACTCATTTTGTCTGGTTTAGCATTGTGGTAGAAAGAAACATAATGGATTTGTTAGGGTCAGTGCTTCACAATGTGACGGTTGACTTTGATGGGCAATAGGGCCTAGTTTGCCTCTCCAGACAAAGGATTTGTAGGTCTTGCAGGCTGCCATCTGTTTCTAAAAGCAAGTTTTTGTGGAGAAGGGATGCAGTTTGCATGCTGAAAAAGTTGGACTCTTTTTCTTGAGAGCTGCTGAGCCTTTGTATTTGAGCTTTTAATTTCAAAACTAAGCACAGTTTATTAAAAGCAAGACCTCCCTCAGGCAAGATGAACATACAAATAATGTCAGTGATGTGTTGATGTCTTCTAAAATATTTGTATTTTAGAATGCATGTGCTGATCCTCAGAGTGGGTCCTGTTCTTTTCTCCAGCCCCCACCCAAGCTCTCTGAAATGCAACATCTGGCTGCATTCAGGTTGTTTGCCTTTATTCTGCTACAGAAGCATACAAGACACAGATTGGAGAAGAAATAATGTTCAGTTTTCATTTGATGTTTTCACTTGTGCTGAAGTTGACAAGGTGGTGTTAAGTCATGGATTGGACTCAATGATCTTAGAGGTCTTTTCCAGCTTAGCTGATTCTGTGATTCTGTGAAGTTTTGTCTTGTGCTCTCTTAAAAACAGCAATAAAAACCAGCAGATCATACTCTGCCTCTATAATCCAGACTCGAAAGTCCTGGTTTCCTGCAGTGAACCTGCTGCAGAGTCTCTTAAATAAAGTGGCCAGCTGACCTGTAGGGCGTAGACATGCTGACAAGTATGATCTATTTGTGCTGTGCATTAACCTGACTGTTAATGGATTGTTTCTATGTATAACTACTGGAGGAGGCACAGAGCTGCACAATCCAGGTCTGGAGGGCAGAAACGCAGCCTGCTGCAGGACTTAGCAAAAATAATGAGTAAAGCCTCTGCAGTTTTCTTCTTTCCAGCTGGAGGTGAACACCTCCAGCAGTGATAAAGCAGTCCTGGCTTGCAATCCAGTCCTGCCCATTTATTTAGCCTGTTACTTTCCTGATGCAGTATTGGTAGCTGGTGTGTGTGTGTGCAGTGCTTCCTAATGCTCTTATGGTGCATTTTTCTGTTTTAATTAAGGAGAGTGACTGGTTTGGCCTCTGTAGCTGTGCAGGTACACATGAGCATCACTGAAAATGGGGCTGGATTGTTCCCCTTATTGTGGCAAGTTAATTTGCTGCTGCTGAATATCACGTTAAGACTGTGGTAGCAGCCAAAGGAAATTGGCACCTTCCCCTTGGCCCCAAACACAGCAGCCCAAGGCATTCCTCTGCAGACATCCCAGGCATCTCAGCACTCTCCTGAAAACCAGCGTTTGCCAGCACTAGCAGAAAGCTGGCATGGGGACTCATGTTCTCGTTGCTGAAGTGCCGTGTTTCTGGCTGTTCCTGAAATTAACCTTTTCTCCAGACTTGGCAAGGGTCTTGGTGCTGGAGGCTGGCATGGGAGAGAGGCTTTGCTGTCTCCCCTGCCCTGCCTGCCCTGCCTGCTGCTGGGCGGATGGAAACACAGCCATCAGCTGGCCAGAAGCATGACCAGCTCTGGTTTCCTGCCCTGGCTTTCCTCACAGTTCTGTGTCTGAGCCAGCACTCCTCGAGCAAGGAGGGCTTTTCTACTGTGCAGGCAGCTGTGAAAAGAGGAAATTTTTCTGAGGGAATTAAAGGAATAAAATGGCTGCCTTTGATGTGGTGGCCTGGTTCCATACTGAGCTTTTTGCTGCAGGAGCTGATAGCCTGCCCCTCTGCCAAATTTTCCTCTGAAGGCTGGAATATACTACAGATAAATACCTGAGGCCCAGAGAAGCGGCATTCCTGGTCAGTGGGATTAAGTTAAATGAGTGTACCCAGCTCTTACATAAAGAGGAGAGCTGGTCCATAGTAGGCAGTCTAAACACAAGCTGCTTCTAGTGATACAGGCTCCTAAGTGCTGATCATTTTGTGGAATTTAGATAGTTTGCCAATGGTTTGTCAGGTCCTCCCATATAATTTAGCCACGTAATTTAGGGTAGCTGCTGTTAGTGACTTTCTTTGGAGGCATGTGATTAAATTTAACCATCAAATATATGTGCCAGGAGTGAGCCCATCCAGCTACCTCTGAACTCCTTCCAGGCAGCAGAAAAGCTTCATGCCTCCTTTGAGGTGCAGCAGTGCTGTGGTGTCAAGTCCTAACACCTATATGGGATCTTGGCAATTATGCTTGAGGAAGCCCATCATTTTCATGCAGTTAACTTTAAATTTCCAAAGCTGAGAGTCTCTCAAGTCTCTTTTCACTAAAATACAGGATGACACAAACTTCACAGAAGTACAGTCATTAGCTTAAGAGGTGCTGATAAAAAGTAGAAAGGGTTTTGTTTGAGAAAAATTTGCATCAAGAATTTTTAGGTAGTTGTGTTATTATCATATTTAAAATGTGTGTTGAGAAGTCAACATGTTCTTTGTGGGCCATTTATGGACTCCAGTTTTTTGGCAACATGTATATACTGCTCCTTGGGAGCTGTTGAGCTTACTGAAGTGGTAGCTGTATGACCTTCTGTATCTTTACTTTTTTTGTGTAGTGTTTGTATTTTCTGCACTTTAAAAAAAAAAGGAAGAAGAAAAAAGAAATAGAAGGTGGAGAGCAGCAGGGGATAAACTACTGAAGAATGAGGACAAAAATAGTGGAATCATCATTTGTGGAAACAGCAGTTGATTTAGTTGGTTTAGCCAAAGAATCTTTGGCTTTTTCTGCCATACTTAATTGAAATTTGCCAAGCTGGAACAGCCCCTAGCATAGCAGTTTCACCTCCTGCCTTTGCTATTCATCAGCATTCAAAGCTGCAGAGAAGTGGTGAAAAATGCTGAGCAAATACCGTGTGAACTAGAAAGTCATTGCTGAAATGCCTTCTTGACCTGGTGGTGATGGTGGGTCATTTCCTCCTTCTGAGTCAGTTTGGGACATTTGGCATGTGTGCAACACACAACATTGAATTGTGTACCACAGGCAGCACAGGTTCCCACCACAGGGATTTTCTTCCTTGCAGAGGTCTGTGTGTGTGCACACAGAGCTGTCCTAGCAGGCACCTGCACAAGCTGTACTCCAGAGAATGCCTCTGATCTGATACCTTCTGCTTCTGATTCCTTCTCTGTGGAGAAGGAAAACTTAGATTATTTGGGAGCTACAAGAGGAAGCCAGGAGTTTTCACATCCCATTATATAGAAGCATTATTTGCATCTAAAAGAATAAGGGTTATAATAGAGAAATCTAAATCCTAAATGTTAGTCCTGATGTGGCATTGACTGTAGGTCCAAGGAGGTTTATGTTCTCTCTTTTCTGCAGTCTACTGGAAAAAATGTGTTATTTGTACAGGGCAATGAAAGCATTTGTGATGAAAGCTGCACTCATTTACATGTACAGTTGGATGCTTCTGAACCAGTTCAGCTCTGGGTGCTTTCAGCCTGTCTAGTGGGATAGTGGGTGCCTAAAGTCCTATCAAGTTAGTTGTTACTTCAATCAGGAAGGAGAGGAGTGGTGTGCAAATGAATGCCTTGCATTTGAGTTCATTTGAAGCTGTGGATGTAGGCGCTGCTGTTTTTGTTTGATAAACTCGATAAACCTCATCTGCTGTAACAGTGATTTCAATTGGAGGAAGATAAATTGAGGTGGAGAAGGAAATTTGAGGGCACAGGCTCAAGCCTAAGCAGGAAAGTAGTTTTAATAACCTTGTCAAATGCATGTTACTTTAGTTTGGGATAAATGCCAGTTCTTCAAAGTTCTTAAGGTAAAAAAGGCAGAGACCTAAAGCTGTTCAGGTATATTTAAATATATTTGAGATGCCTCAGAGAAACAAACCAAGTTTCAACCAGCCAAGCAAGACAGAAGACTATAATTTCCTTGTGAGAACAGGCAAGATCTCTGCTGGATTTGTGTTCCCAGTCTGGGACCGAGAGCTTTCAGTTTGTGCTATCCAAAATGCTGATTAATAAGATGTGCTGACAAAAAAGAGGCATTTAATGCAGTCGGAGGAAGAGTGATGTAGGAGGAAGAGTGATGTAGTTTATCTGTGGTCATGGGTGTGCCTCTTTGGGTGTGTGAGATTCCTGCGCTGGAATAAAGGCAACTATGTGGGCTTCTGTTGGATCCTGAGGAAATGACTTACAAGTGCATTGAATAGTGTGTGGGGGGGTTGTGTGTGTGAAGAACAGAAAGCAGTGAATACAAGTAATTTTCTAACTTAAGGTTATCTTTAAGTTTTATTTTTGTTTGACGAGCTGCATTAAAATAGCCCAGACACAAAGCTTGAGGTTAAAATGCACGCTAAAACTGGAATATAGACTACTGTTTGGAAAAGCAAATGGGCAGAAATTTGTAGAGAAGTCTGTGCCCCAAGAAACAGGCAAAACTGGTAACAGACCTGATGGGTTTTCCAGATTATAAGGCAAAAAAGGTTATCAAACCAAGTGATAAGTTGGTGATGCGGAAAGTCAAATAGTTTTACAACACTGTGAAATGTTCCTTAAAGCAAAGACATCCAGTGCCTGGGAGCCTGAGGGTGGTGATGGCTATTTTTTCTCCAGATCAGCAGGGAATTCTCTGTATGTATGTGTAAAGAGATACATGTGCAGATCAAGCTGTCACAGCTGAAAGGACCCCAAGCAACCCTGTTTGTTATAAAATGGAGTTTCTGCAGACTCACAACTCCCTGTGACTGTTTTCTGTTCACTAGATGAGAATTAAGTGAAGATTTTTGATCATCCTACATGAAAGACCATCACCTCAATGGCCAATAGGTACAGCCCCAGGAAGAATCCTGGAAACTTAATGGCTTCTTGTGTGTTTTTTCTGCACCAGATTGGAAAACTATAGTAATTTTTTGCCTATGGTGTCCAGTCAGTGATCTGAGGAAAGAAGTCTACCTCATTTGGTGATGAGGCCCTTGCAGATGAAGAATGTACAGTGTCTTTTTTTTTTTTTTTTGGTGGCACATGACAACTGATTCTAATGCTTTTTGAAGAGCCTTGTTATTCCACAAGTCTTAATATTCCACTGGGAGTGAGCCTCTAAATCTCTCCCAACTTTTCACTTATGTTAACAGGAGAAATTTTGACATCTCATTCCCTCACTCTGTTCCTCAGTTCACTAATTGAAAGTTGTGAAAATATGAAACAAGAAATCAATCTTTTTTTTTCTTTCTAGAGTGTGTCTATGTTCATGATAAGTCAAGATAATGTTCTTAACTTCCTTAGGACTTGAATATAAAATCTATATTTCAAAATCTATGAGGTAAGAAGTAAAAAGACATAAACAGAAGTGCTTTTGATAAATGTTTCTAGGAGGATTTGTTGAGATAGATAACATGTAGGGATTAACTCATATATGTATATATATATTTGTACTACAGGATGATCTAATGTTAAACCTCTGACAGACTAAATCAAAGCATTTCTTAAATAGGTACAGCATTTACATTTTTCTTGTGATATGGCTCTGATGTGGAGTCATTTCCACGAGCTTATCCAGGAAGCTTGGTTTATGCAGTGGAAGCACAAGCTCAGATCCACATTCATTAAAGTGTTCAGTGGTATTAGAGGCAACTAATGGCTGACAGCAGCCTCTTTTTCTTTCTCTTTGAAGCTTGGTGGTGTGTCATCAGCCAAGGTGATGGATTTCAGGGCTTCATCGTCTTTGTCCCTGCATTGTGGGTACCACATAGTTGTGGCTTCTGAAAGAGGCTGCAAAAGTTGGGCTGAACTCTTAATGATAAATTTTAGGGAGATATTTGATTTCATTCTGACTGGCCTGTCTTAACTGCATAAAAAGACTTAGCTGAACTATCATGCTAAAAATCCTGGGGGGAACATGGTATAGACTTTGACAGTTTTCAAAGTCTTAAGTCCTTTCACTGGTGTCTGAAATTCTTTCCTTCCCAAACAATGATCAAAAGAAAATTTATAATCCTCCAATCTTTGGCCCTTGTATTGGAGTATTAGCAAAACGTAGGGGGTTATCTCAGGGCCTGTAAGCCTATTTTGCAAGGAGGTGTGTGGTGGAAGAGGCTTCCACAGACCTGCTCTGACAGTAGATACCCCTCAGAAGAGCCCTCTGCTCTGCAAGCTCCATCTTTCTCCACAATACTTCACCTGTATAGTAGGAAAAGGGTCTTGCCACTCTCTTTGCTTTCTGTCTTGCCTTTCTACATCTCCAAAGAAAAGTAGTTTCCTTTTTGAAACATACTGTGCTAATTGTAGTTGTGGCCATATGTTGTATTATTGAGTTAAAATTTAATGGAAGGCTGAATTAGAAACTAGGTTGTCTCCTTCGGGCAATCCCACAAGTTGATAAAGTTGCCTGAGCCTCGAATGCTGCTCTGTGCTGCCTATCAATGTCTGTCTAGATTGCCACAGGGTCGTCCTTATGCCAAAGAGGATTCAGAGTGCTTTCTGTTGCCCAGTTGTGGCGAGGTACTCTTATATGGAAATTCCTGTCCTGGCCAGGGGTACTGTTAATCTTGTCTAATATCTGGTATATGCTGTTCTGTGGAGTATAATTCATGAACAATGTTATGAAATAAGTCTTTTGCAGAGGGCACATCTTCATGGTTGCCCTTTGGGAAGGTTGATTTATATAGTAGGGAGCTTGTGTTTGTGCATATGCATCCTTCTGCTGAGCCCAGACATGGGCAGTGGCCAGTCAGCTTTTCATCCTCTACTGATACCAAAGTGAGTTTTTGTTTTGCTGCTTCCTTTCTACCTGGAGTTCTTCTCTTCATGGTCATCCCCTGCATGCGAAATAATTCAGGTGATGCCTGTATAACTTGGTTCAGTTTGTTTGATGGATGGGATTTATCCCCATCACCGTATTACCTTTCTATTGAAACTTTTAACCTTATTTTGGAAAGTGGTTTAGTTAGTTGTGGCCGGGAGGGAAATGACATAACTTTTTGAGACATGATGATATATTTGGAAAGGAGAGAGAGGAGAATGTAGCTATTTGGATTGCTTCCTTGAGGCTGCCGGATTGACTTTCTTGAAGACTGTACCAGCACAGGCAGATTTGGCATTTTTGCAGAATATACTTATTGCTCTCTTACACAATATTAGGAACTGTCCCAGCTCAAGAAGATATTTAGCCTCTCCAGTAGTCTTAAGGAACTGCAGCAGCAGCACGTGCATTGCTCTGAAAGGGAGCTGGTGCACCCTGCCCTTTTGGAAACTTGTCTCAAATGGTACAGCAGCCTCTCAGTGCAGGGTTACTCATGCTCAACAAGCCACGGTCCCTCAACCAGAGGCAAGAGTATGAAGAAATAAAACATTAAGCAGATTGAACTTCAATGCAATCATTGTGTTAATCAAAACTGCCCTCCTATTGAGCACAAAAGCAGTTGAAACAAAGTAATGGGCTCATCAATATGAATTTAATTCATTTCCAAATGATTCCATCAATACTTTGCTGTTTGATGCATTCATTTTATCCAGTTCATTTGTTATGCAGCTATTACTTCTCACCAGACAGTCTTAGTCCTTCACAGGAAGCAGCTTTGTATAGCAAAACTTAGTTTATCAATGTGTTTGCCCACTGCAGGTGTGCCAATGCAGTAGACATGTAGCTGTTCATAGGCCTCCAGTTTGGGCTTGTCTGTAGAAAATTCCTGAGAGACTCACCAAAATTCTTCTAGGGAGAGCAAAGAGAGTTTCTAGGTTCCATTTTAATTTGTGTTTTTATGTTGTGGGTTGGGTGAGGATCTGTGCATCTCCAAGCACCAGAAAAGCAGCAGCACAGGTGACCAAGGTTTGGGAGGGCCCCCCTCCAGTCTCTTGTGCCCAGTGTGCTCTTCCCTGCTGTTCTTTTCTCCCCTCTCCTTTCTAGGCAGTATTCCTGAGCTGTCCCTCAAGAAAAGTGGTGACACTAAAACACTGCCTTTTCACCAGAATTGATGCACAGTATCTGTGGGATTGAGAAAGGAGAAATTCCTCATGCTAAAACTCTGCTCACAAAGGGGCTATTAAGTACTTTGACTGTTTAAGAAAAGTTTAAGGTCCCACTGTGTATGATGGTTACTTACAGCAAGTCTCACATGAAAGAAAGGAAGGTCGGTGGGAAATCTCTATTGTAGTTGCATGAGCACATGGTATGGCTTGGACTGAATGCTGTGTCTGATTTCTGAGTAGCAGCTCCTGGCCCAGTTGCCACTGATGAGAAGATTAAATCTCCTTTGGGTATAAAACATAAGTTGATATATCTTTTCAATGGCATCCTGTAGTGTATTTTTCAAGGTTCTTCCTTTAGTTTACCAGGACAAACTTTTCAGTTTGTAAAGGCAAGTAGTGGCTCTGAGGGGCTGTGAGAAGTGCATTTTCCTAGGGCAGGAGATGGGTCACTGCTTTGCTGTGTCTTGGAGAACTGCAGTATCTGGCTGAATGAAAGGCTTTTGCAGGTTGTGGAAAGGATTTGGTAGGGCATGGCACAAACGTAATACAGCACATTGTGAAATATTAATGTAGAACTTAAAATCTTGCTTTAAAAAATCGTTAAACTTTAATTACAACAAACATGGCTGAGCCATTGCATTAAAATGTTAGAACTTGATGTTCAGTGTGTGAGTTCAAGCAGGCAAAGATCATCCTGAAATATGCATGCAAACAGGATTTCCCTTTCCCTTCTTCTCCTTCAGAATAGTAAGGAGGAAGCATCAGAAAGTAAAGCATGACAGTAGGAGGGCCAGTTACAGGAATCTGCATGGATTTAAGGCACGCAGTTCATATTTATAAAACAGCTTGCCCCAGGAAGTAAAAAGCAGTTGTTCATCACCTTCTCCTTAATGGGGCTCATAAATCTCTCTGATCTAAGGAAAGCTGCAGAGCACAAGAGGAATCTTGATTCTGTAATGAAGTTACAAGGTTTAACATGAGATTGAAGTCCCTGCCTGTGCTCCAGGATTTGGCCGTGTGTTTTATTGTTCTGAGGATCAGGCCAGGTGTTTCACGTGACAGTGCTGAGCTCATCCCAGTGAGGTGAGCAGTGTCACCAGGAAACTATGGAGTTAGTCACCTTACAGGTCTTGTCTGTGGGCATTTTACAAGCTTTTTGGCTTAACCAGGCATGAATTTTTTTCCCCCTACTAAAGTGTTGTCATTGGAATGGCACTGTCTCAAGTACTGCATAAGCCTTGACTTGACAGTGCTTTGGAATGCCCCATTTGCAGGGAGGTGGTCCATGTCTGTGATATGGAGAGCTCAGGCACTGTCACATACATCTCTAACAGGGCCTTTTATTCTTGGTTGCAGCTGTTATGATTCAATGGTTCTGTAAAACTGGTAGTTCTCTTCATTTGATCCTTTATTTGAAAATAAGGACTGCATTTAAAAGAAGTTAATGAAATGCCCACAGCTCATTGCAGGGATGACTGTTGCAAAGCAATGAAGAGCCTCGGGCTCTTCAGGTGCGGGTTTCTCTCACTGCAGTGGTTTCCTTGGTGTAAATTATAAATGCAGTCATGTTGAATAGCAGCATTTTATTGGACTGCCTTGCAGTAGCGTGTGTGGGAGAGAGAGTGGGAGGGAGGGCAGGAATGAACAGTATCCTCCTAAGAGGGAGTCTCTGGCTACATTTGGAAAACCCTGTGATTATCCCTTTGTAAGCCACCTTTTAGTAAGGTAGCTACAGGAACCTGCCTTCAAAAAGAGGTACTTCAATATTTTTCATCAGCCCACATTTCAGGTTGGTTTTGATTTATTTCATTCTTCCCTTCCTTTCTTCTGTGTCCTAGCAGTTTTCTTTTGCAAGTTTGAGATCTCAGATTTTAGAGAGAATGTCTTTTATTGTAATTTTTTTCAATCAGTGCACATTTAAATCTTTCTTCCTTTAGAGAAAAATTTCCACTCTTCAGAACTTTAAAGTTTCTTTTGTCTGAAATCAGAGATAGTTTCCCTGAACTGTTTAAAGCTGGTGCTGCTTGCTTCCTTTTCTCCATATCCTCCTCATCCTCCAGGTGTCTTTTTAATAGAAGAGGCTGAAACCACCTCCAAGGCATCACTAGCCTACCATGCAACACGCTGGAGCTTGTGGAGACTTTTATCTTGTAATTAACTTGCAGATGCCTGACATGAAAATTTTATGTGTGGATCTGAACATAGCATCACTTACCATCTGTAAATAAAACAAGGACAGGGCTTTGCATTAGTAATGAGATGTGTTATTGGAAAGAAATGTGAAAACCTGAACTAGAGATGTCTGAGATCTTTTTGTGGCACTCGTAGCAAAGTGAACTGACTCAGCTGTACAGGTGCTTAGAACAAGGGCACAGGAAATAGAAAACTTTGATTTCTCTCTTAAAATAAAGCCAACATTAACTAAAAGCACAGTTTGTGTGTGTATTTATGGCCAGCACAAACCTTCTTGGTGGAACACCTGTAGTTTCCTCCTGACAGCAGTCCAGCTAGTCCAGGCTCCTGATTCTGGGTTAGTTGTGAAGAGCTCGAAGAGACAGGAGCCTTCATTTTATTTGGTTTCTCTAATGCTACAAAGATCATAATTTTGAAGCTCTGATTAGAGATGACCAGCATTATACAACAGAACATAAAAGTACTGGGGCTTTTCCACGTTACTTACCACATCAGCTGTACTTTTGCAGGGACCTGTGAGATCCCAAGCCCTCCTGAAAATTTGATTGCTACAGACAAAGCAGAGAGTGGCCTGTGGAGACAAAGCCTCAGTGTTAGTTAAAAGTGAATGTGTGTAAGACAGACTGAAGATCATGTTTGAACAGTAGCAATAGACAGAAAATTGTAAATGGGACAGCAAAATGTAATGATTAAACTTATAAGAAAAAGAATATGGATGTGTCTGATCCTTACTAAATGCTTGACAACTGAAACTAAGGCACCCTGGAGAACAAAGTATTCATCTCTTCCTGCCTCCTCCCCAGCCAGAGCCTGCGGAGCAGGAGCATGGATGAGAAATTAAGCAGATTGCAGCCACTTTAAGGACAGCAAATCTTTTTCCCTAAATATATGTAGATTGTTACTGAAGCTTCATTTTATATTCTGCTTCATCTCTGGTGTGGTCTCACAGAGATCCTGTAGTTTTTGTAACTGCTCGAAAAATGTCCATATTCTTTCTGAATTAAGACAGCAAATTGTACAGATAAGTCCCAAAAGATTTGCTTTTTGTTTAGATCATGGGCATAATAATTGTTTAAAAGTTACCATATTCAGTAATCTATAAAAAAGGTACATTGTTTTCCTAGAATATACAGGCCTGTCCCTTGTAGTGATTGCAACATAAACATGTTCCCATCTGTGTTTTTGTCCAGTTGCTTATTGTAATACAGTGTTTTAAATAGCTGTTGCTGAATAATTGAATATGTCTGGAACTCTGCTTTCACACGAGTCTTACTGCTAATGTGTGAAAAGTAACAGATGCTTTAGGGTAAGTGGCTATCTTAAGTTCTTTAGGAGAAAGGTGTAGGTGCATAGCACAGGGCACCTTGGCAGACCTTTTTGATTCATAATTTATTTCACTTGCACCCCTAGTCTGCTTGGGCTGTGTATTTGGTTGGCTTGGTTCCTGTGGCTTTCTTTTGAAATACCTGTTTTTTCATATTTCCTAAAAGAAAGATGATGAGCCAGAACTGTGGCATTTTTTACTTCGAAGGTTGAAATAAAATTCAGGATATTCAGTTTACTGGTTTGGGTGAACGTTGCAGTGAAGTTGTCATATTGCTGAGGACTGTCACTGTTAGTCCAGTTGTCTTGTTGTGGTCTGTTAAATAAAACAGCAGCCACAGGAAACATATGGTTTCAGTTTCAGTGTGTTAAAAAATTCACAATTTGTATTCTTCACCTGTTTATTGAGCCTGATTTTTGGTAACCTCTGTCAGTAGGGTTGGTTTGTTCTATTTATTGGTGGAGCACTGTGTCTGTTTACAACACAGATGTCTGTCTCCTACAATACAAATTGAGCTTTTTTTAGAGCTGTTTGAACGTTTTTACTATTCAAGCCCACTGCAGTCTCATAACTTAACCTACCAGCTGAAGTGAAGGCTTTTAAATGAGACTCTTCGCTGCTGTTCCTATGGTTACACTGGAACTGAAACCTGCTAAATAGGAGCCAGAAGGGCACAGAAAATCTTTTGGTAGCAGTTGCTGTCATTATTGCAAGTTTATGATTTTGAATTTATTCTTTCTTTCATTTTTTTTGTGTGCAGTATTTTCTCTATGGGTGGGAGTGTATCTTTCTGAGGATTAGTGGCTGCTGCTGTTGGAAAACAGTAGCTAGAAGATGGTGGAGACACAGCCCATGGAAATAGATTTTTGTTCTGCTTGCAAAAGGATTTATTTTTTCCCATTCTACCAGTTAACTTAAATTGCAAAGCGCTCTTTGTGTGCAATTCTAAGAGACAGTTCCTGGGTTATCGGTAGGTGACTCACACGCGAACTACAAACCATAATCAATGTACACCTTCCTATCAGATGGTGGGAGTAATAAGTGGTACGTTAACTGCTATTGTGTGGAAATAATACATATTTAAAGCAAACAACCAGCAGTTTCTTGAGTGCTGGAACACATGGAGCCCAGGTCTCCTGTGGATTTGTCTTGTGCATGATTGATTTTTGCCATCCTGAGAAGGGGCACAGGCATTTCCTCGCAGCTGGGGCATTTTGTGGTGTTTCCCTTGTGTTACATCTCTGGGGAGAAAGGGCACATGGTGGGGAGCTATGGTGTCCTCCTCTCTCTCTCATCCCATCTCTACACCCAGCTTTGGGCTGGAGCAAAGGGATCTCTCCAGTTTTGCCGTCTAGTTTTGCTAGCACAAGAGCATGTCAGGTCACCGCTGCTGACTCCAGGTGCTTGTCCCTTGAGCTCACTGGAGAGGCAAATGAGGAGGTTGGGTCACTGGGCTGCTCTTGCCCACTTTGGGTCAGCCTCGAGCTGCCTCTCCCAGGAAGCCCCTTCCTCTGCCTGACTTCCCCTGGGCAGCAGATTGAGATGTCACTTTTGTCACTCACTAATGCCGGTGAACACGGAGTTTCCACAGGGGAGCAGAGGGAATAGTAGCAGTGGGAAGGCATGTTATCTGCTTGGGAACTGACCTCTTGGGGCTTGTTCTGGTTTCTCTCTAAAAGCTTTGCCTTGTGAAAACATCCACAAGCCCTGTGGCATGAGCGCAGGCTGAAGTCAGCTTTTGTACTGCTAAAAGCCCAGGGTAATTAGACATCTATATAAATAACAGTTGAGGACACATGCAAATAGAACAATGATTATTCCAGCTTCTCTCTGGTTGCCTGAGTTTGTCTTGTTTTTAAGGTTGACATAAGGTTATTGTAAAGTAGTTAAAGAAGATCATCGCAAGCGAGGAGCAAAGGAAATCTGATCATAATCATATAATGCAAGCTTTCTTTCTCTTTTATGATGCTGTTTGCGACTCAGGTCATGTGCCAGTAAAGAAATACAGAGTTGTAACAGAGATGGTTTAGGAGGGACTGAAGGTAAAGCAGCAGGATGGCGAATTGGGAATTGGGGTTCTGCTCTGGATAATTTCAAGCTCAGTTACATAACGTGGTGCCTACTGGAGCAATCCATTCTTGTTTATCAGTGGTAAAGTGTCAGGAGTACCTGGGGCCAGCGGGGTTAGTGTAATAGTCATAAGGTGTCAGGGTATTGTGAGGGAAAGCAACAAAGCAACAAACTGTAACAACATACAGCTATTTGTCAATCATGCTTTTGGTTGTGGACTCTGCCCTTTGAGTCAGCAGCTTGGCTCTGGCCTGTGTGTATGACCTGGCACCAGGGCTGGAGCTCCCTTGGGGTTGGGGTGCTCTCACCCCTTGTCTTGCTGCTGCCAGCTGGCTATGTCCTGCCACACCCAGCCCAGGGATGGCCACCTCAGAGCTGTACTGTTTTCTTCAAAATATGCAGAGGATAGAGGGTTTTACAAAGTGATGTTGCTTTGGTGAGATCATTTCTGGGATAGCTGCCCTGAAGACAGTATCTTGTGTCCGTCACTTGGCCTGAAACCTTTTCTATTGGGAAGCAGTTTGAGGTCAACATAAAAGACATTTTAATTTTTTTTTTAGTTAAATAAATTACAAGATTGAAATGCAGACAATACAATTGCAAAGTTGAGAAAAATGTGTGGTTTTATATTGTGGTTGGCTGAGGGTTCATCTGCACCTCCAAACAGCTGGGAAGCAGTAGCCTTATGCCAGCAGAGGTTTGGGAGGGCTCCCCTCCAGAGTCTTGTGCCTAGGCTGTGTGCTCTTCCCTGCCATTCTCTTCTCCCCTCTCCTTTCTAGGCAGGAATACTTCTAGGCAGTATTCCTGAGCTGTCCCACAAGAGAAGTGGTGACACTAAAGCACTGCCTTCTCACCAGAATTGATGCAAGGATCTGTGGGATTGAGAAAGAAGAAATTCCTCATGCTAAAACTCTGTTCACAAAGGGGCTACAGTTGAACAGGGATGAAAGGAAAACTAGAGCTCTCCTTTCTTGGACTACCCTCTGCTAGCTGAACAGCTGGATGTACCTCCCTGCCTGGGAGATCCTTGTATCCCTCTAACCCTCCAGTCTCCCCAAGAGCCATCCAGCTGTTTGCTGATCTGGTACCTGACTGAGCCTTATGTGTCCCAAATCAAACAAGTCTGTATGAGGTGTAACAATGATCAGTGCACCTTGCACACTGTGAAGTTTCACTCAAGACCAGCTGTGACCTTAGTCAGTCACTCAAGGTGACAGTCAGTTCGAAGGTAACTTGTGCAACTCACAGGGAATAGTGTAGCAAAGGGATTACCAGGAACTCATTTGAGTGCCTGTTCTGGGAGGGAATGATGGAACAGTGAATGCCCTGCTTGTCCTGTGCTGAGTCTGAGACTTCTGCTGAGCTTCATCTGTAATAACATTTTAGCAGAAGTGACTTTCCAGCACTGGTGCAGTAAATAACTCTGCCATGGTACATTTACTGAACCATTTATTGACGGTTGCTGACTGCTGAGAGATTGGCCTTTCTGCCCCAACTGCAACTTTCAGGGAAGTGAAATTACTGTCCCAGTAACTACTGGTTTATTTGTGCTCATCTTGAGATGCTTGAAATCTTTCTCAGCCTTTGGTATGGCTATCTTTACGTAGACACAGTAAGTCTTGGAGATAAAATGGGGAACTTCAGAAAAGCTGTTAACTGCATGAATAAATTCTGAATTTAAAATTAGTAACACTTCTGTCTTGTCAATTTACAGACATATAAAAGTTTGGTTTGTACTTCCCCCTCTCCTTCTGTGTCCATTTTTGTCTTTTGAGAAAGGTTCTCTTTTTCTTTTCAGCATCCATCTGTAAGACTGCTTTTTCTTTTCCCTCTCTATAAAAGCTGCCTGTTGATCTGAGGGAAAGGTGTTTAGATGATGACCTGAGGCTGGTTTCTTTCTGCATGGCCAGGTCCTTCTGCACAGAGTTCCCTGAATGACTTCAAATGCAGAGTTTGTTAGGCACTGGTATCTCCTGAAAAATATAAATTCCTTCTGTTTTCCTACTGGGCAAGATTCAAGTCCAAGGCCAGCAAAGAGTTAGTGAAGTTCTTTCTTTTGGCAGGGTTTTGGTGGGAGTTGTTTGCAGGGGTGATGAGGTAGCAGTAGCTCTGGGGACATTGTTGTTGTACTGGGAGCCCTACTCTGCCCTCAGACCTTCTTCTTCTGTGGGCACCCAGGTCACTGGAGGATACTGTTCACTGCCAAAGAGAGCTGCCAAAGTCCTTCAGGCTTCTGCTTTATTTGGGCTTTATGAAGTGGAGGAAGACTGTGCATTTTTAGTCAAGGTGATAGAGTTGTCCTAAAGTGGAGGGGAGGGGAGGGACATCTTTTTAAAATTAGTGGGATGTAAGAAAATAGATTTATTAAGCTTTGTGGTTTCACTCATTTATGATTAGTATATGTGAAGCAGAAGTTATGTAGCCACTAATAAACTTGTAAGAAAGATTAATTGTTGCATTTATTTTTCACTCTTTCAAAGATGCAATTTCCTTTCCCCTACCTCAGCTCTCTTTCTGGTGGTCGTGCACAAAATGGATTTTTTTCTTCCCCTGCTCTTTCTGCTGTTCAAGAATGTATGGGCCCCAAATCCTGTTAACAGGATTTTTATTTTTTAAAAAATGAACTTCATAAAAGATATCATATTGCTTTTTTGGAGTATTGTAGGTGATATATAGAGTAAGCTGAAAATAAAGAATATCTTTTTCTACATGCCTTTAGCTGCTGGGATCTCCTTTGATGGCTGGACACATCACTTGAGAGAGAACACCCAGAACCTTCTGCTATTTAAGAGTTGGTTGGGAGGACCCCCATGGACATGTGTGGTCAGGGAGCAGACCCCAGGAGTGTTCATGTGCTGACAGAAAACATGGACCACTGGGTCATGGTTGAGATCCTTCTTGCATGTCACCTTTCAGCTTACTAATGGTGCACCTCTGTTGTTGTGCAGCAAGCCATTTTTAGTGGATATCATCTCTTTTGGGAGGTGGGAGAGGGAAATTTAGGCCCAGTCTCTCCCCACATCAGCAAGCAAAAAATTGAACAAATTTTTCATACCCAAAGTTCTGCTTCTTATGCCATGTTAGTGCAGACTTGCTATTCCCTTAGAAAGATGTTTGTCATGGTTTAGCCCCAGCCAGCAACTAAGCCCCACACAGCTGCTTGCTCACTTTCCCCTGGTGTGATAGGGGAGAAAATTGAAAGAGTTAAAAAAAGAAAATGTGGGTTGAGATAAAGACAGTTTAATGGGTAAACCAAAACTGCATGTGTGAGCAAAGCCAAAAAAAAAAAGGGAATTCATTCTGCCCTTCCCATGGGCAGACAGGTGTTCAGCCTTCCCCAGAACAGCAGGGCTCTATCACGTATAACAGTGACTTGAGAAGATAAATGCAAGCCATAGCCAGCTACTGTGATTAAAATTAACTCTATCCCAGCCAAAACCAGCACAAAGCTGTAGCTGCATTTTGTGAGGATTCTGTGCTTGTAAAACTCTTGAAGCTTGCTTGCTTCCTTGCTGGATCAGGCCATGCAGGGACTGGAAACCAGACAAAGTGGTGCCTGAACTGTAGCTGACATGGGCAGGAGCTTTGTTTCTGGTGACTGAGGAAGGAAATATGATGGACAGGAGCATCCTGCAGAGCTGAGGTGCCCAGGCCGAAGGAGTCATTATTTAACAAATCAGAGCACAGCCAGCCCTGCAAGTGCCAAAAGCCAGGCACTTATGTAGAGAAGGAAAATCCTATGGTGCTGTATCCACTTTCGGATATGGGTTTAAAGATTTTGCAAATACCATAGAGCTCAACAGTGTTACTTTTCCATGAAATCCACTTGGTAAGAGCCTGAGAAATAGCAGCCTTGCTGGCAGTAAGTTTGTGATAGCAGCTCATGTGCTACTGTTGCCTCTGTGCATGTGCTGCCTCTGGGAAGGTGATGGATTCTATAATTCATATTAAGAGATTTCTGTGTCATTCTGAAAACAGAGCTGAAGCTCCAGATCAAATCAATGGATCACTCCTGAGTGGGAAACCTTCCAAAAACAGTACCCTCTGCATTTTAAAAACAAGCATAATGCTGTTATGCAGGTACTTACTGACAGCCTGCTGATAAGGGCATCTGATATTAGAAACTTTCATAGTTTTGTGGACACTCTTTAAAGCATCTCTGAGGTTGGTGAGTATCTTTTGCCTGTGGAGAGCCAGCACACAAGACCCAGGGTGCTCTCGAAAGAGAGAAGCATGGAAATGTATGCTTAAGAGATGATAGAAATTTCCCTCAAACTACACCAACAAACAAATAGCATACCCTTAACCTCTTCAGGCAGCTTCCACAGCTATGTGTAATCCAGTTTTAGCCAGAGGACAGGTGAATGAGGAAGATACAAACACCTTGTCAAAAAACAACTTGGTTCATAGAGTCATAGAAAGACTTGGCTTGGAGGGGACCTTAGAGTTCCAACACCCACCACCCTACCCATCCCCGTGCCATAGGTAGGGATGCCATTATTTCTTTTCAGATTGGATCTCTCTTTATTCTTCCTTCTTTCCTTATTTCCCCATCTCTAAACCAAGCACAGCAATCATCTAAATGCATGTTTACTTATACTGCTTCTCTCAATCTTGATGCCTCCTAATTTTGGTTATGTTCTGTGGCCTGAACCTTATGAATTCTAGTGGTTTTGTACCTAAAGACAGTCCTTAAGCATGCACCAGAATGACTTTTGACAGAAAGCATGTTGAGTTTTACTTTGGCAACAATCTGGTGATGTGTGTGTGCCTAATAAGCTTTACAGTGCTGCCCAGTACTGCAATACAGGCATCTTAAGTCAGCTGGAGAAGTGCAGGTTGATTCCAGCCTTTCAGCATAAGAAAGAAGAGAACAGGAGGAAAAAGTGGTAGAGTTTAGGGCCTGCCTCTGCCTTAAGGGCACTGTGCAAACAGGTGGCTTGTGAAGGCTGGAGGCTTTTCTCCTCTTAGGGCTGAAGGAAAAAGATACAGGGAAAATTACACTCCAAGTATGCACTGATTCTGGCTCTGGAAAAAACCTGAGGGCATTGAGCTTATAATCTTCCTTCCCTCAAATACTTTCTTTTTAAAACTCCAGTTCTTTTCTGGGTTGGAGGGGGTTCCCTTAACACAAAGCTCATGTTTCCCCCATGGCTTCTTTGAGCCCAAGTAACAGGGCCTGACCAAGACACATCTCGCACCTTCAGAGCCAGGTTGGCATCGCTGGCTTTTAGGATTTCCTCTGTCCTTCTGTCTCATGCTGGGCTAATTTAGCCTCATCTTGGTAAACAAGAAAAGGGTCCTTATTCAACAGATTTGAGCTGGAGTGACTGCAGCTGTCGTCTGGTCTGTGTGCAAACCAATTTTGTTCATTCCCTCGCCTGGCAGGAAGCCTGCACCAGAATTGTGTCGGGACTAATCAGCATTAAACCAATGTCAGAGGGCTCCAGCAGGCTGCTCTGTAGCAAAGCAAGAGCAACAAGGCCGTTCAGGAGGGATTAGCCTGAGTCCTGCCCGGGATGCAGCTGTGCTAGGAAAGGCGTCAAAACTGTGCGGAGTATTTTTCTTGGGCCTTGTTGTTGTGAAAGCAGCCAACTGCCAAAAAAAGTGATTTCACAGTGAGAAATCGGCGTGATTTGCTATATGTGACCATAGATACAACAGCCAGGAGAAGGTGCACTGTCTGTGGAGCTGTAATATCCAGGAGACACAAATAGTGCCTTTGAGCATGCTAGGCTTTCCCCTTCTGGAGAGACAAGGTGGCAGACAATGAAATAAATTCAGTGTGTGGTCTCCAGCCAAAAGATGATGTTAGTGATGCTGCTGTTATGTTATACTGTAATAGATGTGTTAGTACTAAACAACCTGAAGGCTAGGAGGTGGAAATATTTCAAAGAGAAGACCAGAGGCTTGGCAAGGGATGATTCATAGCTCTAATGCCTCACAAATTCTAGTTTCCCACCTGGTATTTACACTGCAGTGCCTCCTGGTTTGTACTGAAAGTATTAAATCAGAGAGATCCCAACTTGCACTGTTGGCTCCAGAGATGCTGAAATATTGATGTCTTACTTTGTGCTCCCCTCTCTACGGTTATTGAATTGTCTTTGCAGTTTTTCATCTCAAAAAATACTTTCTCTTGCCCCTGAGCACCATGACTTGGCTTTTGAAGTCAGTTCTACTTTGAACATGGGCATGGACCAGATGACCTCCAGAGGCCCTTTCTGCCCTGATTATTCTGATACACTCAATCCCACTCCCCGTGCTTTTACAGGTACATATTTTGGATGATTCCAGACCTAAAATTCTCCAGCTTCCTCTCTGACTCTGTTAGGGCTCTGTCAGTCTGTGTATCTGCTCGGCGTTAGTCATCCCTTCTCTGACTGCAGCTATGACAGTGCATTGTGTTAACAACATGAATGGGGCACGCTCGTGTGTTATGCACAGCAGGCACAGCCATGCTCTAAATGCCTTCTAGGCCTCCTAAACCTCTGGTAAATGTGTCTGCCTAAATTTGCATGTCAAAACTGTTTTCTGGTACAAAGCTAAGCCCAAATGAACTTTTGAACTGTACCCCTGCGACATGCTAAGCATGTTTTTGTTGTTTAGGAAGCTCATTTGGTGGGGCAAGCAGACCTTCTGGTCTAAGGTGCCTCAATTAATGATAAGCTACACTATGTAAGAAATCCTCCGTCTTAGGGAAGAATCTTTAGTAGCAAACCTGTCTGAGTGAACTGAGACACAGGAACAGAGCAGCTTGCATGACTAGAAAAATCCTTCAGGCCTTGGTGAAGAAGAAGGAACCTTGTGTTTACTGATACATGAGATTTCCACTCGGGTCCTGTCTGACAGTGTGGAATATTTAGTGGATGTGAAGTGATTAATTAGGCAGAAGAGTACCAGCTACCAGCAGTACCTTCTGAAACACAGTTTTCCTGAAGGGAGGTGAAATGATTTAGGGTGGACTTTTAAGTGGGAGTAAGAGGTTAAAAATACCAACCAACCAAAAAGACGACTAATTTTTTTAAAACCTACTGTCCAGCTGGGGACTGACAGAACTAGATGGGCTTTCAAAGGAGCTTCCAATGCACATCCTTGAATAGTCATTGAAATAGTTGGTCCCCACATGCATCTGTGGAAAATATATATATGAACTTCTGCAAATTCAGTAGCTCTGATTTTTTTAATTAATTTTTCTTTCCCTAACCAGTCTTGGGTGAGAGAATAGTGCCTTTTATGTGACCTGTGCCCATGTTCCAGGTAGGCAGAGCAGTCAGGGATGGCTGAGCAGGATTGGTCCCTTGTCACTCTTGCCTCCCACGTTCCCTGGCAAACTGGACCATGCCGTGCTAAGCATACCTCATCTCAGGTTTCTCCTTTTCCCTGGTCATCTTTTAGCAATATCTTTCCTGCCATGTTCATGTTAATGATGTCTCATTCTTTCCCTGACAACAGGGATCAAAAATGGCTGTTGAAAAGAGAGAGAGCCAGTTACACAGACTGTATTTGCTGTAACCCAAACTCCCTTTTATCATTCTGTCCTTTAATACTGGTAATGTTTCCTAAACGAATTACCACTTTGAATTTCAGAGTCTCTCTATTAGTCTCTGTATCTCCAAAAATTGCTTTCCCCAAAGCAAATGTTACTCTTGGATTCTGGGATCTGTTTTTCATGCTTAATCATAGGCAGTGTGCTCTGCTGATGGCCAGTGGCTTCAGGCTGTTATCCTGAAATTACCACCTCTTGCCATTTCTGAGGTAAGAGGTTGGGGTTTTTTTAATTCAAGGCATTTGACAAGTTTGAGCCCCCTCCCTGTGGGAGCACAGATGGCAACTAAAGGGATGCTGGAATGATTTCACTCCTACCTTGGTGATGACAAACCAGGTTTCAGAAAAGAGGAGAAAGACTCTGCAAATCTATTTGAACAGATCCTGTGCCCCTGAAAAATGTGGGATTTGATGCTCCCTGTGATGGCCAGTGCTGGAGTCTGAGGTCCTACTTGCTTATCCACACTCTACTGTCCAGGGCTCCCCTCCTGTCCAGATCTCAGTTTCTTGCTTTCTGCCTCAGGGCATCCTGTGAGAAGTGCAGAGCTATTGTGCTTGTTAGGGCATTAATTATTAATTTTCAAGTAGAAGGGCTCCTCAGGAAAATTCACAGACTCATAGAACAGTTTGAGTTGGAAGGCACATTAGATATCTAATTCCAGCCTCTCTGCCATGGGCAGGGACACCTTCCCCTAGACCAGGTTGCTCCATCCAACCAGATATTGAACATTTCCAGTGATGGGGAATCCACAGCATCTTTGGGCAACCCCTGCCAGGGCCTCACCACCCTTACAGTAAATTTGAGCAAGTGGAGCTTTGTGTTACTTTGTGTTTGGAATACACTGTACAGTAGCTTGCTTACCAAACTCAGGTTAGATAGGATACCATCTTTCTCAAAAGAGCAAAATATTAGGAAAGGTTAGGGAAAAGGGGAAAATTGACCTTGTGTCAGGACAGAAGTAAGTGCTTTTGCTTCTACAAATTAACACAAGGTTGCAATTAAACATGTTTTCAAAGCAGATACTAAAAGGTTTAGGGAACATTTTAGGCAATGCTAATTGCATGGCTCCTTTGACGTGCCCTGGCAGTTCAGGGAGGTGAAGCAATGTTGTCATTGCCTAAGAAAGTGCAGACTTCTGTCGGAGAGTCCACCTGGATGACTCTTGTGGAGTCACATGAGCCTGTGTGTTATCACTGGGGTAGGGCGACTGCACTTTGATCTCACCTGGAGAAGGGGCTGTACCCACGTGGGGCTCAGATTTTGCTGACATTAAATCAGCTGCTCAAGATCTACCTCTGACCTGGATGAAAGGTGGCTTAGCACTAACCTGCAGCCTAAACCACCTGTGGTGGGAAGCACCAGTATTAAAAAGGAAGCAGGCAATGTGAGGGGGATACCCAGATAAAGGCACCGAAGAGTTTAGATCTCTGGGACAGATGGCATAAGGATGTTTCTTTGGAGAGGCATTAGTTTGGGAAGGGGTTAACCAGAAGCACAAGAACAGACAGTTCCTAAGGCTGTTTATAAATTGATACTCTGATGCCACAAAATACAGATTCAGGTTGAAGTTTCATATTTGTGTATTAAAATAAGTCACATTCAGGCTGTCATATCTGTATAAACACAGAATAAACCTTGCTGAATTCAAAGCCTGGGGTGGAGTCCTACTTTAGCAAGCAGCCTTTTTCAGAGGCAAAAGGAGTGTGTTTTGAAAGCTTTGTTGTTTTGGCTTATAAATAAGCTTAGTTAGAAGTTTGACCATTTTGTAATTCCTTCATGACCCTTGAATTTGCAGCTGTAGGATGTATGTAAGTGCTCAGATTCCTTTAATCTCATATACATACATAGTCTTTTTGATTTCAAAGGGAAATTCTGTTCCCCACATGCATTCTCGGTTCTTGTGACTACTTGGAGACCAGCCCCCTGGACTGACTGGCTGTGTACATGTGAAACCCTTGAAATATCCATTATAATCTTTGGTAATCTAATATTAGTGAATCATTTTACAGTCCTTAACAAGAAAATGTTTTTTCAGCCTCATAATAGAACTACAGATTTTATTTTAGCAAATATCCAGTAATACTTGTGCTCAGCTATCCTGTGCTTAGATTGTTCCTAACAGCTGCGTAATTGCTGAGATCTGCATCATTTGTTGTCACAAACATTTATAGTTTGGATCTTTCCTTTTGTGTGTGCGTCCTATTTAAATATAAAAAAAATTGCTTCTTAAATGTAAATATTTAATCCAATGCACACAGACCTGTTAACCTTAGTATTGAGGAGTTATCCATCAGGGATGCTCTTGGTGTATTTGCATGTTGCAGAATAAATCACCAGAAACCTGTCAAACCCTGAAGAGATATGCAAATGCCTGCGTCTCTTTAATCTGACATGTGTGTATCCTGTTTGATTTGAGATGGGAATTTTAATCCCGTGGGAGCAATGCAGGAACTCCTGATGCTACCGCAGTCTCGTGAGGAATTACAAGCCAGCTGGTGTCCAGGTTTGAGGGCTGTCTCTGTTGTTGCTGGGACCATTTTGTGGAAGAGCCCCAGGTGCAGAGTACAGCTTCTGAACCTGTAACAGAGCATTCCTGCCAGTCCTCTCTCTCTGGGAGAGAGGGAGCATGCACAAATATGTGGTTGTGAATACATTACACATGTGCTCTCTTTTACGCAGGATAACGCTCTTTTGTTGGTGGGTTTCTGTTTTATAGGGAATGTTGAGTAAGGACTGTTGAAATCCATCCTTATACATCAAGAATTACTCTCTCCTATCTTGATTCAAAGGAATAGCAACTTTTTCCAGGCAAAATGGAAATGCTCTTGTTTTTTTGTAGCAGGATGCTCAGATGTAGCTGTTCCTTGTTGTCACACCAAGACACCATGGTTTTCAGAGTTGTGTTGCTATACCTGTACATTTCATTAATTCTCTTTCCTTTTGCATGCTCTGTCTTGCATTTATTAGACCTTCCAGACCTCCATAAACTCACAAAAACTGTAGTTACTGGTGTGTTCTGCTATGGCCCATGCCTAATCCAGCCTTGATCTGCTCAGTATAAAATACTCCGTTTCTAATGTGTAATGTTGTAACAGCTACTGAGATCTCCAAAACAGCATGGCATGCCCTGCCTCATTAGGTAAAGCATTTTATTTAACTCCATAAAATTCTGCTTTATGCGAAAGGAAAGTGTAAAATACTATAACACGTGTCATGCAGGAACAGCAGGAGTTGTGTGCAATGGCCAGGAGGGCTCTGGTGTCTGTTTGGGGTGTCTCTACAAGGCTTAGTTTAGAAGTTGTTTCTCTCTAGCTGGTGGCAGCTCCTGGTTATGTAAAAATTAGAGCAGCAATTACGTGTCTTCTACCTATGTATTTTTAGCCTGCCAATCAACCTGGGATCCAGGCACTAAAAGATTAGTGGATTACTGGTAAAGTACATTTATTTGCTCAAATGCCAAGTACTTTTTAGGGTTATTTAGGTCTCTCTTCTCTGCTGCTTTCATCTCTACTAGTTGGGCATTGAAATAATAGGCAAAACATATACTTTGGGTGAAAGTGGACTGCAATTTCTTACTCTCCTTTTTGTGCATCTCTCCAAGTCCACTTTCAGAGTTCCACTGGCTCTTTTCAACCCTGTTTTAGGCCAGGAAATGATCCCAGTTCCCATTTGTTGCTCTTGACAGAGCAACAAAGGTAAAAAGACATTTTACCTTTAGGGTCTAAAAACANAAAATCTTCCCAGTTCCCATTTATTTCTCTTGACTGTCTTTTTACCTTTAGGGTCTAAAAACAACACTGAAATACTGAAACATGTACTGTTCTTGTATGGTTATCCACTGCTCTACAGAGGGATTTTTACTGGATTGGAAGTGGAAATGGGAAGGGAGAAGGGGCAAGAGATTGTGTTTAGTTGTTGGGGTTTGGGAAGGGAGAGATTTATAAGATACAGAGCCCTTTGCACTGACCCTTTTTGATTCTTTTGTGGAAGTTTACCTGTGTTCTTTAAGAGATCTTGTTGATGGCAGTGGAAGGTGTATGCTGGGGTTTAATGCTGAGTGGCTGAGAGAGCAGGCAATGCCAAAATACACCAGAGAGGAAATCTGATAGAAGCCTTGAAGTGGGGCTTTTGAGGCAGAATTGCAGTTGCCTCCCTTTCCAGATGTCCATCAGGGTGACTGGGACAAGGGAAGAAAGAATCTGAGGCACAGGGGCATTTGTGAGCTGAACCCAGAGACCGTTACTCTTCTGACCTTTTCAAATGAGATCCATCTTTCTACAGATGCTTTGGCATCTAATACTCCCCGAGGTGTTAAGGGAAGCCAAAGGATTTAGTTTCTGGGAGCCTTTGTACGGATCTGAACTAAATCTAGAGGCATGGTAGAAATGAGGCTATGCTCTTGAGTTTTCCACCTGGAGTCTAGTTTGGATCCAGAAGTTAATATTTGTTTGTGCCCTTGGATTCAAATCCTGACGCTTTACAGTGACATGGTGATGGACTCCTGTATTTTCAGTAGACTTGGAAACTGGCCACAGAATGGGCAGCACTGAGAGAACATAAATCTGGTTGTTTATGCTCTGTCTGAAGTACTTAGAGCTCTGCTGCAATTGAAAAAAACTTAAAGCTGTGTCTAACTAGCAATGATTTACTTAAGGTTTATACAAGCATAAAGAATATTTTTCATGTGGCTCACATGCATAATTACTGTGCACTGATGGCTTCTTAGTGATTCCTTCTGTAAACTCACTGGCAGCAGGATGTTCTTCAAATGAAGGTGGAGTTGACTAAGACTTGTAGGTTCTTGCAGAGGTGTTCATGGCAGAAGAGGTATTTCAACTGAGTAGTTACAACAACTGACCCTTCTTTCCATATGGTATTTTTGCCTCTTAACAATATTCTAGCACTTTTAGGTGAGAAAACTCCATTGTTGTTTTTGCAAAGCTAATAATAATAACTGCATCACCCAGGATGTTGTGTATCAATGCCTTGGTCTCTGTGACAGCTCTGCCCACATTTGAAGCATTTGCAGCAATATGCTGGTCTCCAGTTAATGTGGCACAGCTGGGTACAGCACCTGAGAGCAATCTCCAAATTGAAATGGTTTCTTAGGGGTAGCTCTTAAGCTTTATGGACCAATATTGGCTGTGTGGGCAGAAGGTTCTTGTCTCTCTGCATCTTTCTTCCTGCTTACCACCCTTCTGCATCCGGAAGCTCTGGTAATTTCAAGCCTTGCCTTGGGGTTCTTGTGACTTTTCAATGCACAGAAGGTTTTTTTTGTCTTTTCTTGTCCTAAAAGGATTCATTTGTTGAAAGCTGATGGAAGGCTGGCTCTTGGAGACTGTAATAAGGACAATTCTTTATTGGCATCAGCTTAAGCAGCAGTTTCTCAAAACTCCCTAAACAAAGTTTGTGCTACACAAGGGAGTGTTTCTGCTTTATGCCGATGAAAGAGCTTTCTTGACTACAAGAAGGAAAGTTCCTTCTTTGCCAGACCCTTTTCTCATCAAAGCCACATATAAAGTAAGTTTTCATAAAGTATAGCAGCTGCAGCCTTTGATGGGCAACAATTGCTGTCCTGTAACCCTTTGCTTGTAAAGTGTGTGCAAAAAAAGTAACTCACTACAGCGAGGGGCCAGCTCTTCAGGGGACTGCAAAGAGGTTGTCTCTGCTCAGAGTGTTCTAAGTAGCCATCTGGAGTGCCAGCATTGGGTTATGGATTGTGCTGTTGGAAGAAGAAAAATCTTCCTTGGAAACTGAGCATTGCTTCCTTCTGGTCACCATAACCTGTGGGAAGTGCTGTGTAAAAACCAGCCTCGGGTCCTTTGGATCCTCTTTGTGGCTCAGTACACCAAGGGACAGCTCCTGGGGACATCAGAAAGCCAGGGCTTCCCTTAAACCAGAGAAATGCAGTGTAACAGTGCTGAGTCCAGGGAACTGAGGCCTCACACTTGTGTAAGGTGGGTAAAAGGAAAGCTAGAAAAAAGCAAAACCCCAATCAGGCATAGCTGGCTACTTGAGCTGCATCACTGTGCTCTGTTTATGTCACAGTTGTTTAGTGCTGAAAATGGTCCAGCCCAATTTAAACTTCTTTCTTTTCTTGTACTGATTTGCAAGCTGAGCTTAATTAGGGTGGCAGAAGGTGTTGTGTCTGTGAATTCATTTGTGCTCTGTGAATGTATAAATGCAGCTTTGGTGAAATTGCTTCTGACTCAAGTAACAAAACATCTGAAACTTGCCATGCTTGTGACTAAAGACTGATACGGGTGCATTATATTTTGGGTATTACAGATTGATTAAAAAAAAATCTTAATACAGCCCAGTTTAAAATATAACAGAATGGATGGAATTATAAAAATAAGGCCTTTTTTTGTTCTTGTTATAAAAAAGCCCCCAAGCAAAATTTACTGAAAAACTCCCCTTTCTTTCCTGCATTCTCACACACAAACCTAAACAGAAACAATACAGGGATTTTTAGGTTGAGTAGTTCTGGTTATTTGTGGGTTTTCATCTTTTTTTACCCTTTTCCTTAGAAACACCAACTGTAGCAAAGCAGATCTTGAGACAAGACCCTTGTACTACCTCTGTCACAGTGGAGTCAAGAACAAAACCTGCTTTAAGATTCATTTGAAGTGAAACTTATATTTTTGAGTGCCTGTTTCCAAAACCAGTCTGAGAATGCAGCATCATATTTTAACATAGAAGTTGAATTTAATCCTGTCCTTGTACATAAGTAGAAAGCACAAGCATGAAAAGCATCCTGTGCAAAAGGTATGACTGGGTACCTCATTCTGTGTTCTCTCCATGGAGGGAGGTGAACACATGAAATAAGGAGTGGGAAACAGGCATTGCAATGAGTAGGAATCTGTCCAAACTTCATAGACAGTGTGATAGCATCTAAAATGCCTTCAATTTCTTGGCTGTTCAGCCCAAGACTGTAGTTGGGTGCCTGTTGGGTGCCAAAGCCAAGGATCCCCTTCACCAGATAGGCTTTAGCATCCTGCTGTCTTTAAGGACCTGAGCTGGTGTCTCACCCTTGCTTGAATGTTTATCACTCTGCCATTGTTAATGTTCTTCTGGGGGCTGAGAGCTGGATTTCCAACACTTCAATTTCATATGGTTATATACATTGCTCACTTACTATGTAGCTAAACAAAAAGTTAGCAGGAGATTTAAGAATAGAGATGTATTAAATTTAAATGAACTTTTAATTATCACTCAGGTTCATTTTGCTATTACTAAAAATGCTCGTTCATTTCATATCCAGTATTGAAAATGTACAGCAGATTTGAATATAAACATGCAATAGAAAAGGAAATGTGTCATTTGTTAGTAGGATAGACCAAGGATCTCTGGGGCATGCTTTCCATATTCTGCCTAGTAGTGGATTGGGAGCCCACACTTATAAAGCCAGCATGAACAGTATGAGTGAATTCCACACCTTATTTCCAGAGAGAATGAAGGCTTGCGGCATAAATAATTCCCTATATTTATAAGGATAGGTCCAGTTTTATACCTGCTCCACTGTTGCCTGTTAATGCATTCAGCCTTCAGGGATAGATTCCAAGGTAATTGTGTAGGAGGAGCGTGCCTTGGGTACCTGTTTATTAAACCCTGGTCGCCCCAATGTGAAAAGTCACCCAAACTGACATCATTTAAGCCAAGGTTTTTTTTTTATTTGATAAGATTATGATGCAAGTTTTATATAAAATTTCATTCTTGTTTGTGAGTCGTTCTTGTTTGTATGAGATGTCTGTGGTCTGTTGGCAGCTGGGGCTATTTTAAGACTCTAACAGTGTTGGTGCTGTATAATGTTACTCTCTAGGCAGATCAGTATTTTAGTCAAGGTCAGAAGGAAGAGATGCTGGCAAACTAAACTTCCCACGAGAGAGCCTTTTTTCCTTATTTAGATGTGCAATATCACTATTAGGTGAACAAATCTTCTTTTTAAAAGAACTTCTGCGATACTGAGTTTTTCCCTAAGTGTAATTAGTTTGTGGCAATAGTAGCTCAAAAGTAAAATGAAATAACTTAAGGTGCATGGACTGGAAAAACATCATCCTGCAGATTTGAATGTAAGCTATCTTCAGGTGCTTCCTAAAGAAAAGAGAAAATTAACATAAAATGCAAATTCACATCTAAGAATCTCTGTTGAAAGAACTCCTGTGCCCTCTGCTAAGTGCTCCCTTTCTAAAAAATATGGCTTTGGCAGAACTATCCAGGTCCTCTGAACTGGTGCCTGGATTAACAGCTTAAGTAGGAGGTTGTGGTGGAAATACTCTGAATTTACACCTAGGAACTGAATCACTAGAGAGGTCAATGGTATTGCAGCTGTAATGTAGGTGCCAAGTCTATAAAAACAGATTTAACTTGAGGAGGATTGTGGTGATCCTTTGTGTCGCGTGTGAATGCGACTGTTTTGATGACGAATTCTGTGGTGCCTGTGAAAGCATTTCTGGTTTTCTGCATGGGATGAGGAAACCAGTTGGAAGAAACCTCAGTTAGACATGCTAGCAGGAAGCTGTTCCATTAGAAGTGTCTGCAGGGGTAGCTGTTACTGGAAGACGTTAAAATTGTTCATCCAAGTTCTAAACATAGCTTATTTATTCAAATTTTAGTCTAAAAACACCCAGTATGAGACAGGAATGATGACTAGAGCTATTAGGTAACTTCAGTAAGTCCTGAAAATGGCATGCAGTACAGGATTGAAGGTGTAGCAACGTATTTAACAGTCTTATGCTAAATAAAACTTCTTGGGTTTAGTTCAACTCTAGCTGAAAAACTGATGGTTTTTTCCCCTCTGAGTGTCACGGACTCTGGAATGGCTCAATATGTGAACAAAGATGTTTTTCATAATAGGGAAGCTGTAAAGAAGGATGCTGTTTGAAGTACTGAGAATTTAATCTTGTTACTAATTTTGTCAAGTATTTTGCCATGTCTGTCATTGCATTCAACACCTCTATAATAATACAGTCATAGAGAGTTTTATTTATCACATGGATTTATCTACCCTTTGCCAGTAGTGAGGGAAGAGATATTGCAAGGGGGAGTATTTATTGTCTGGCTCACATTTTTTTCTCTTCCCCAGTACATTTGTGTATCTTTTCATTTTGTTCACACTTGCTTTTTTTTATTTCTGTTTGTTATGTTCTGTAGTCTTGTACAAATGGCTACAAGCAGATCTCCATGGCAAGAGCTCAGATACTGCAGACAAAACCTCAGGTAAAGAAGGGTTAAGGACAAAACAATCACCATGCACTCTCTATTTCTATATTTTCAGTCTTCCAGCTCCCTTTGAATAAAATCAAGGATCGGAGATCAAAATCAAAGCCAAAATCCTTGGACTTTCTCATTCCTTTACCTAATGTAAATCAATATCTGGTAAATTTTGTTCTATTTCTTGAAGCTCTCTTGGCAGATGTACTTCTCCTCTCCAGGAAAATCCCAGTAGTGGTGTCAGTATCTTGGTGGAGATGAGATATGCTAGATCTTTCTGTGCTTGATAAAGACTGAACAGTATCTTGCATTGGAGGATACTTATCTACAAATCTAGCTAGGCTTAGTCGTGTGGATTTATGAACAAAGAAGACTGGAAGGTCCAGCTCCACCAGTTTCTGCTACAGGGACCCAAAGTTTCCTGACATCTCAAGGAAGCATGTTTTGCAGTCTAGATTTAAATAGTAATATTGATGAGGTTCACACAGACACACCTCAGCCCCTACCCCCCAAAAATCCAAATAATTTAGACATTTGGGAGAGTACACATCCCTCTATGGCTTCCTTTTAAGTATGATCCATCAATTCCTTAATGTATTGACATGCAAAAAGTAGGTTAGACACTGCCCCCCTCCTCAGCCACTCCCCAGAAAGTCACCACCATCTTACAGGCAACTCACATTTTAAAATATTGGGATGAAAACTGTTTTGTCTGCCTTGTCCCAGTCATCCCTTTCATACCGTCTCCCTCCTCTGCTGTGAGATGATGGCAATATATGCTCAGAAATAATGCCTTTGACTTAATGTCCTTGAACTCTGACTGGCCTTCCAGGGCCATCTTGGCATCTTGATGGGGCTTGGAAGAAAACCAGCAGAATAGAGTTTCTGCACTACTTTTAACTAACCAGTTCCTGAACCTGACAATTAACAGCTTAGTTGCTCCCCAGCCAAGCACTGTTACTCCTGTTCTCACATTGTTTTGTCACACGGGTTGTGTATTATTTGCTTCCTGTGCAGGGTCTTCCAGAATAAACTTAAAGTTCTGCCTGCAGGGAAAGACCTTTAGCTGGATGTGCTGAACACTTTTAATTGGAAATGGCTATCAAAGAAATGGCCACCAGTGCAGCACTGTGCACAGCTGTGCTCCCAGCACGTTCCTCTAAAGGAATAAAGGATATTTTTATTTCAGTGGTCACAAGCATTCCTGCCTACATTCCAGAGCTTGGAAGGAGCGACAGATAGCTCACATTCCCTGGACCAGAGGGTGTGGGTGGAGGATGCCTCTGCCTGTTTGGTACATAGCTTTCTATGCCTCTGTAGCTGTGATTATTAGTTGAAACAGATCTGCTTAAACCTTAAGATCACTAAATTTATACATAGGATCACTCTTATGAAAGCCCTCATGACTGACAACCTCACAACTGTAGCTGCATTTCCCTAGTAATTATTATCCTTTATCCAAAACACAGGTATTTCCTAATTTTGAGAAATCTTTCAATTTTGAAATGGATTTAGCACAGTTTTTCTTGATCTAGCATCTATCACTTCACCATTTACTTTTAATTTGAGACTAAATCTCCCTTTAAAAACCAGCGCCTTAAGGGGAAGGCACAAATTGTATGAATACCGTTACATAGGACGTAGTATCCAATTGAAATGGAACTTGAGTCTGACACATCCTACACAATTTTGAAAACTTTTTAAAAAAATATCCTGAGAGTAAAAGGCTTCCATTCAAACCCAAAGTTTTAATTTGTCTCTCAGAGGAGGCAGCTCACCCTCTAAGTTGTGCCGTTTGCATGAACGGGCACCACACATCAAATAAGATGTTTCTGTCTGTATTCATAGCACTGTTATCTGCTCATTAATATTTTAGGATATGGATTCAATTCACATTTGATACTTGCTTCATTTTTAATGTGCCTTGCTAATCCTGTTTGGGAAGTTATCAAGCAAGCACTTAAAAACACATGATAGATTTAATGAAAATTCACTGTTTGTCTAGAATAACAGTAAATTCTACTTGCCGTGTGTAACTCATCAGTTCAGAACTACCAAGGCTGAGAGCTGATAGTTTCAGGTAGCCTTTGGTCCAAAACCCTTCCCTCATGTTTGCCAAGAAGGTTTTGCTCCCTGTGGTTCTCTTGCAGCTGCTTGTCAGTGTGGAGCTGGCTGTTGTGTCGATGTCTCTCATCTCATTTTGGTGAGAGTTGGGTGTTTCCTGCTAGTTTGGCCAGATGATGACATTTCACCCTGACATGCAGGCTGCTTCCTCTTATATCCTCATACTGTTTCCTTCCTAAATTGTATATCTCCTCTAAAAACTTAGCCTGACTGACTCTCTGTGAGGTGGCTTTGTGTGGAGGGTGCAAGGCTGTGTCTTTTTGAGCTAATGACAGATTGATTCACCGTGGTGTGGTTTCTTGGCATTTCTCTTTTGTTTTGTGATCACTGATTGAGAAAATCTTATTTTCTCTTTGTGTGCTTTACCTTTAATGTATATTTTTTTAAACCACTGGAGTAGTAAAATACAAACACTGCAGGGACTCTGCAAAGGTAAGTTGCTTGTGCCATTTACTTTTCTGGATAAAATGAATCCATGTTGTCAGCCTACTAGAACATTCTAACTGCTGGTTTGGGGAAGCTGGATTTCTTAAAACAATACTTACGCTCCATAACCAAAACTTTTTAGACATGTCTGTTATCTAAACAACTGCACAAATATTTTCAGCATCATACAAATTATTAGTCACTTCCAAAAGCTGATTGAAACCCTCATGTTATCATTGTTACAGTGGTTTATTTGCAAATACGCCTTGTTTTTCTCCACTTATTCTGAATGTTGCCAGAGTATTGCCCATCAAGTTGGGGGGCAGTTTATAGGAAAAATTAGATGAGGGATGTTAAATAACAAGAACAGCAAAATGTCATAGGCCTTCCCTGCTCTTACATCCCCAGTGATGTAGTTTTGAGTCTGACCTGGACATAAATTTTTCAAGCAAAAAGTGTTTTTGCAACACCTATATGATGTAGAGTGGAAAACTGTCCCCCAAAGAACCTGTGAAGGGCTCAACTTATGAACTGCAAAAGTGATGAGTGCCCCTGAACCACACAAATTACCCAATTAGAACCCAGCCATTAGATTACAGCAATGGTTTTTTGTTATGGAAAAGGAAAACTTCAAAGAAATTTGGACTCCAGCAATCACTTGCTGTTAGTGGTGAAGAATTTAATGAAGTCATCCAGATGTTCCTCTAACTTTTAGTAGAAGCAACCAAACAAATTTAGCATCAAATATGTGCCTTTCTGCCAATTCTCAGTTGTAATGCAAACTGTCAGGTGTGAGAATGATTGAGGATCTAATTAGGGAATAACTTCATGCATAGATGTTTGATTATGCAAGCACATTAATTAAGAATTAAAAATGCTGCCACGTATGTTTAAGTACATACCTGGAGAGAGAATTTTTGCTCATGTCACTCGTTGGGATCTTTATTTTGTGGAACTTCATGCATTGGTGGATGGCATTATATCTTTATGTCCAATGCCTCTGCAAAGAACTTTTGGACCAAAATAAGAGGTTATTCTACTGCCATGTTTTGCAGTAGACTAATGGTCTCTGGTTTTGGGTACTTCAGTCTGAGCTTTGTACCTGAGCATGGAGAAGATCTTCATAGAGCGTGTGCTCTAGACTGCCATAGTGGCTCATGGGAAGTCTGGTCCAGATTGGTAGATGTGATGAGCTAATTAGCTGAACCCTGACATGCCTTTCAATTAGATCCAGTTTAACTAATACCTTCAGTTTTCTTTATTTCAGAGATGCATACACTTTGGCTGGATTTCTGGTTTGCCTTGAGCAATTCCAGAAGCAGGCTGCTTTCCCCTGCTAGAGCTCCTCATATGGAATCATAGAATCAGTTAGTTTGGAAAAGACCTCTGTGATCACTGAGACCAACCATTAACCCAGCACTGCCAAGTCCACCACTAAACCACATCCCTAAGTGCCAGTTCTACATGTCTTTTAAGTTTCTCCAGGGATGGTGAGTTAAACACTTCCTTGGGAAGCCCATCCTAATGCTTGACAACCCTTTCTGTGAAGAAATTTTTCATAATATTCAGTATAAACCTCCCCTGGTGCAACTTGACACCATTTCCTCTGGTCCTGTCACTTGCTACCTGTGAGAGAAGACCAACCCCCCACCTGGCTACAACCTCCTTTCAGGTAGTTGTAGAGAGCAAGAAGATCTCCCCAGTCCCCTCAGCCACTCCTCATCTTACCATATCTTTCCCCAGGAAATACAGCTGCAGCATTGCATCAAAAACACTCCCAGGAATGGTGATTCCACCACCATAATGCTGCAATGTGTCTAAATCCTGTGTTCAAAATGAGCCATGGTATAAAAATAACTATTTCTTTACAATCGTAGAGATGACTTGGGAAGGGAAAGATTTTAAGCCCTTTCTCTGAATGCATTTGAGTGTGAGTGCTGTTGGAAGAGCTGGTTTGCTCCTCTCCACGGTGTTCCTGAACATGGTGCATTGGCTCTCACAGCAGGGTGAGATGCAATCCCAGCACTGACAGGCATATCTTGAGGAATTCCCATCTGCCTACATGCATCCTCATGGAGGGGAACTCCAGCATAAGCCAAGCAGGCGGCTGATATTGGTGTGAGAAATGCCTGAGCTCTGCCTCTTTTTCCTCCACCTGCCTCTGTTGTGCAGGTGCTGCTGCAATGGCCCTGCCACTGCAGCCCCTGAGGCACAGTGCAGGTTCTGCCCTCTGCACTGAAAGTGTGCTAAGCGTTCTGTACAACAAGTGGTTCTCAACACCCCTAAAACTTTGCCCTGATAATTTTTACCTTGTGTTTTTCTCCATTACCTTGTGTTTCCCACAATTAGCTGTAGACCCTTATCTCTGCCAGGTAAAAACTGTGATGCTCTGCTTTCAAATGTCAGTTTGTACAGAAAGTTCCTTGGATCAATTCACCGTGAGCCAAATGATTATGTAGGCTGTGCTTTGCAAGGAGCAAAGGGCACATGTCAAGGGGCTGTGGCCTCAGAAACTTCCAAGTAACCCTTGAACTGTGAATTTTGCCCTATCTCATAGGCTGCTGGCTGCACGAAAGGTTAATTGTTGCATGTAACCCATCAAACACAAGTTATATACCTGTGGAGCGTGTTGCCTTCAGGGAGGGGTTGGTGAGGTGAGTGACTTGCAGATGAACTTTTCTGCAGGAACAGTGCATTGCCTTTAGAACTTGCTAGGCAAGTGAGTATTTTTCCATCTAAAATAACCTCTCATTAAAAACATTATTGAAATACTGGTTTTGTCTTTAAGTGTAATGAGAAATAATAATGTTTTGTAAAGAAAAGAAAACCAGTATTTCAGTACTTAGGTAACATTAAGAAGTCCCAAAGGGAGCCTTTGAGTGCAAAGCAAGGTTTGGTGAAAAGCTTTCCACATTATGAACTTATGGCACATCCCATTCATTTCTGTCAGAAAGCAAATGAATAGGAAAGACCCACTTGTGTTCTTTAAAGCAAAGAAGCCTGAAATTAGTAACCTGATACCTGAAAAGAATGTAGCAGGTGGTAATTCAATTAATAGATTTTAACAATTTCTTGTTTTGATGACTGTTTTGCATGCTGCAGGGTGACATCCAGTGAGGGGAAACTCCATTGACAATATCAGTTGTGAAATACAGTGTTTGTATGCTGATAACTGGATGCATTTCTGCTTGAAGTCTAATTTCAATCTGCCTCTTTGCACTTGCTGGATTCTTTGTGTGTAAGAAGTCTGTCCTTGAAATTTGATGTAGAAAAAATAAATGTTTAATTTTCACACAGGACTTATGATATAAAAAAGATCATCTACAATGAATCCTTGAATAATTTATAATAGCCAAGAGGTGCTCATATTTTTTTATTGACCTTGAGACAGTTTCTAACAAACCTGGGGGAAAGTGCAGTTCAGTGACTAAGTAAAGCCATCACTAGATATTCAAGCTGTAGGGGAAAGTCAAGAATTCTGTTATTTCGGGGCCTTTTTCTGTAAAATTTCAGCAGTCATTTTTCTCTTGACAGTATATTTCCATGCTGTAAATACTAAGCTGGAAGCTGGTTGGTAAGATTTTGGGGAAAAGGAGGGTAAGGTCAAACTGAATGTGCCTTTTTTCTGTTCCTCCTTTTAAAAGTAGTACCTCTGTTGGAAGTGAAAATGCCGTTCAGACCACCAAAAAAAAAAAAAAAA
>WBMV01003369.1:0-14637 GCA_013396655.1 Campylorhamphus procurvoides
GATTCAGTTTGAAACTCTGACAGCATGTTAGCCACCAGCGTGCTTGTAGCGAGCGTGGGTAGAGCCCTTGTAAATCTTCGTTAGCAAAGCCTAGCCAAGATGATGATTATTAATGGGCCAATCCACATGGCTGATTTACATAGCATCCTTCTTTGTCACACAAACTTAAAACAGATGAGGCTCTTCTACAATAAAAGTGCTTGGACTAGTGACTCCAAAGCACTATAAAAGCCAGAGGCCCCAGGGATTGAGGGGACAGTATGGCCCAGGCAGCCCATGTTTTCTCCTGATCCGATACTCCTGAGGGGGCAGAAGGCCTGCTATAGCATCCCCAGATTCAGAAGGCAGTCAAGGGTGTTAGCATGGAGCAGTGGACTGCAACATCAACGTTCTATGGACTGTGACCTCACATCCCCTACTGCTTCTCTCTGGGCATTGGCAGAGCCTGGCTCCTGCCAGGTGTGCCTGGGAGGACTGGGAGCCTGCAAGGTCTTTGGAGGTTGCCATTGGCAGCTCTCAGTGCTCATCCCTGAGGTACTGCAGGTTTTCCCAAGCCCTGCCTGGTCCAGGCAGCCAGGTCCTGTGCAGAGTGCTTGCAGCAGCACAGGTGGCCTGTAGGAAACTCCTCCCCCCAGGGTGTTTGCAGCTCCCTAGGGTTTGCAGCTGGGTTTGGGGAGCTGTGAGAGTGTCCTTGAGGGACATTTCTTCCAACTTCCCCACCTCCCTGGGACAGCAAGTGACCATTTTGCCATGACACCAGTGAGAGGGAACAGCTCTTGTCCTCAGCATTCCCCAGCCAGCTGCAACAAGCCAATACAGCCACAGGGACAGTGGAACTGCCCCATCTGCTGTGGCACTGACAATGACACGGCTTGTGTGACACCCTGTCTGCACCTGTTCTGCCTGGGGTGCATTGTGCAGTGGGCAAAGAGGATGCTGTCATGCTCATTTTGCAGGCAAGCTATTGACACCACTATCTACTCTGTGCAATCAGAGGAAGAGTTTTGAAGATAGTTCTACCATGCCCCTTGGATCCATTGGTTGCTGACCACCAGGATGAGCAGAGGGCTATCGAGCAGGTGCCTACTTATGTAGCTGGCTTCCTGCCTGAGCTCTGGGCAAGATTTTTCCAGAACTCCTCAGAAATCCTCAAGCCTCTGCTCCTGTGCCTGAAGCAGGAGCTGTCAGTGCTGCTCAGGGCCCACTGGTGGGCTGTCACAGAGCACTGTCATAGCAAATTTTTGCCACCATGGACTGAGTGAGGAAGGCCTTGGCCTGGGAGCTGCAGCCCTTCCTACGAGACCACACAGAGGCATTTGTGCACCAGCCCATCGATGTTGCTGCTGGCAACGTCTGATCAGATCCTGCGGCAGATGGACCTCCTGGACTCCCCATGCTGACGAGAACCAGGAGGATGGCCCCACAGCCACCCCTGGACCCTCTGCCTCCTGTGAGAAGACTCCCACCCCCAGCCTGGCCTCCTCTCCATGAAAGCCACTCTCCATGAAGGTCCTGGACGGTCTCCATCTATGCCTGTCCCTGCAGAGCAGGAGGAGCCCCAGCATGAGGCAGCTGTAGTAGCGGGTTCCTCTGGCCAGGGCTGTACCCACAGCCCCTCCGCTTCTGGCCAGGACAGGGACTGCTTGCTCAAAAAGCTCTCCCAAAAGAAGAGAGCCTCTGGCCCTCAGGACCCTCTCTAGCTCTGCAAGAAGCCATCCTGCTGGTGGCACAAGCCAACTACTCTTGATTCAAGAAAAAGCAAGTAAAATTTTGGCGCTCTGACACAGTTTCTGGGTGTTGGTTTCTCTCCCTTCTCTTGGAGTCTTTTCCCTCAAGCACCTCCATAGGTGGAAACTGCCTGCTTTTGGGCACGGAACTCCAGGGCCATATCCATGGCATCTTGTCCTGCAGGACTGCAGCTGCATGGCTACAGTGCAGCAGATGCTGAGGGCAGAGAGGGCAGGAGGGACAGCTGGTTACTCATAAGAACGATGCCCTCACCCTGCACCCAGTTCCTCTCTGTGCCCAGCTGCCATCACTTCTGCTCTGCTCTGCTTTCTCAGCATCATCCAGGGCAACCTTGCTCGTCAGAAGGCTGTCAAGGAGGCACAGAAAATGGGCAGGGGCAGCGGAGCCAGAGGCAAATCTTGCAGTAACAGGATTCAGTGGGTGGGACGGCAAGGAAGTGAAGGAGGAAGATTGGAGGCTGAACAGGGCTGGTGGAGATGCAAAGATCCAGAACATCTGGAGCTGCCCAAGGCTCTCATCTCTTATCTACTGGATAGCAGTGGCAAGACCAAGAAGAGTCCTTTGTGAGGAGCCCTGCAGAGCTTTCTGGTCTCACTCTCTGCAGAGATGGGGGATCAGCAGCTGTAAGAAATGGGATGCAGAGATGTTGTCAGGGCTACCAGTGCTTTGGAGCACCCACTGGTGCCCTACCAGACATGGGAAGGGATCGTCTCCACAGTCCATCAGGCTGGGTGCACGTGCCCGCTCCCAGAAGCCGCTGAGGTGGCTCCAGGCTGAGGCAGAACCGGGCTCGTGCATGCCCGGGGCGTGTGAGCGGCCCTCGGGGCACAGAGGCGGCAGGGTCTGCTCGCCTGCGGGAGGAGCAGCGGATTGACAGTGCTGGGGCACAGTGGAGCCTCCCTGCAGGCAGACCGGCGCTGCTGCTTCTGCTCTTCCTTCAGCCGCTCTCAGGCCGGACGGCGGGGTCAGGCCGGGCCGTGTCCGTGCCGGTGTCCGTGTCCGTGCCGGTGCCGTTCAGTTCTCCGGGCACGCGAACCCGCCGATCGCGCGTGTTCCCGCTGCCCCCGCCCGTATGCCCGAGAGCCGCGCGGGTCTCTCCCGAGACCTCACCTCTCCTCCCTCACCCGTCCGACCCGCGCGGCTCTCGCGGGAACTGCGCCTTGCCCGCCCCGGGTGCAGCGGCCAAGATGGTGCTGGGCAGGGAGCTGGGCCATCACGGGTCCGCTGCCCTCCACAGGCAACGGGCAGAAACTCATGCATGGGAAGTTCCACCTGAACACGAAGAAGAACTTTTTTACTGCGCGGGTGAGGGCGCACGGGAACAAATTGCCCGCATGGGTAGTGGAGTGTCCCCCACTGGAGATAACTCGAGAACCGTCTGGACAGAATCCTGAGTATTATGCTCTGGGATGGCCCTCTTTGGACTGGGATGTTGGACCTGAGGACCCGCTGTTGTCCCTCCATCCCGGCCGTCCTGTAGCTGGAGCGGGGCGGGCGCTGCGGGGGCCGGGGAAAGGATCCCCCCTTTCCCAGGGGTTTTTCCGGCGCAGCAATCTCCCCCTTCCCAGGGGTTTTCCTGGCTATTGTTGGTCGTAGGCCTTGCTTATTGACTGGGGGTTGTGAGAGCTCCTGCTGCATTACAGCGGAGGAGAAAATCGCTCCAGTTACAAGGAATGTGTAACTCTGAACACTGAAAACACTAAATTGCTTCAAAAAAAGTAATATTTTTTCTGTCTTACAGTACTGAAACTAACTTCACCTTAGAATGTTTTTAAGTTTTCTTCCCAGTTTCTTGACTTCTGATTTTAAACTCTCATGAAGCCACAAGGTCTTTCTTCCCTTTTTCTGCCCTACCTATACTTTTGGGTTTTCATGGTTTTATTGCATTTCATGACTGGAGCAGCGTCAGCTTCTTGGGCTGACTTTATTCCATTAGGTATCTGCCATACCATCTTGAATGTTGTGAAAAGCAGAATTTATTGCCTTATCCTAGGAATTTAATAGTCTTCTGGCCACCTTGCTATCTAGTTGTTGTTAGCTAGTTTGCATACATACTGGTTACTTTTCTTTACAAAACATGACACAGAGAACCAAACCAAAGAAACCTACCTGTTTTTCACTGTTGTTTTTTAGCTCCTTGAATCCCTCTAATTGTTTCCTTTTCTATACTCAAGCAAAAGTATGTTTCTCCTGTCCAGGTCCTGTACATCATCTGCTTCCAGCAAACCTTTCAAAAGTGTGCTACATTCTTTCACCCTTCACCTCTGTTCCAGCTTACATTTCTTACAAATGTTGTCATCAAAGCATTCATTACATATTTCTGTAGTTATGCCCCCCCCACACACACACACATGCATCTTCCTTCAGGCTTTCTCTCAAGGCACCTGTGACTTGGAGAACAACCATGCCCTTTCTTTTCCATCTCTAGCAATGTCCTATAGGATGGTGAAGGAAAGAGTCTGGTGTGCTGACTCTCCTGCCAGCTCAGGAGAGAACGTCTCTGTCCAAGGAGGATTGCTCTGACCTAGGCAATGATGTGTTTATACTTTGCCAAATTGTATTTTTTTATCAACGTGCTGCACCTCATGAAAATCCTGCAGGAGCTGGGGGTCAGTAGTAATGTGCCTCATATGTTCCCAGGAGCTGTGTTACGTGCTGTGCTTCACAGATTCCATCTGTGGCTGTTGTGGGATAGCTTATCTTTCCATAGTAGCCTAGAGGCTGCTTTCAGCTTTGCTAATATCCTTTGCTGCTCACTGTGTATGTGTGTTAGGTATCAGAGTCGCGTTTAGGGCCCTGTCATATTTGGTCCATGGTTGTGTTTGTTGATGTGATATGAGAAAACACTGCAGTTTCACTGTGGAAAACTTAGCCTTAGAGAGAGAAACATTAGTGTAACACCGAACTGCTGAGAACTTAGCTTTTGACAAAGGAACAATAAAGAATAGAGCTGTTGTTAGCCACAGTCAGTATCTTAAGCTGTTGCAACCTCAGGTAGTGTGCTGGCCATGCACAAGTTGATGCTGCAGCTGGCAAAATTCCACTCCAGAGACAGGAGATGTAAGCTGTGGACCTGGGGTGGGGGGATGAGGGGGACCAGATGCACATCATTTTGATCCAGGGGAGGCCCTGAGGGTGCACTGCCTACCTGCCCCTCCTGCCGAGTACCATGTTCCATCTTCTCCTTCTCAGCAGCTTGTTAAGATTCCAAGGGTCGGTATGTAGGATTTTCTATCACAAGTAACAGGATACGTTTGCTTTGCTTACTCGTAAATTTGCTTTGCTACCTCAGCTGTGTTTTATTGTCCTTTATTTTGTGCGTGAGAATCCTCCTGAACCTGTAACAGTATGTGAATGTTCAGCGACTCCAAGGAGGTTCTCCAGGGCATGTTGCAGTGCACTCAACAAAGCCAGTGCACTATCAGCTTCTGGCAGTTTAAAAAAGAAAACAAAAACAGAACCCAGAAAGCCAACAACCTACCACAGAGGCAGCTGTGGAGACCATGGATAATTACACAGGGCAGATCTGGACAATGCACCACAGGCCGCAATTTCTGATTTATTCCCGAGCATTAGTTGGCACTTCTGGAGCAGGAATGTGTTATTTGGAGGAGTTGTATGGTTAGGAGTGGAGTTGCTGGTGTTTTTCATGTGGAGCAAGCCCCATGACTTGGCAGAGAAGCTTAACTAGAAGCTAAGCTGCTAATGACAGGGAGTTTACTCTGTCTGGAAATTGGCTACACCAGGTTGTAGGGGGATTTGGCAACAGCAGTCATGTCAGTGTTGGCAGCTGCCAGCTGACAGGTAATGATGGCAGCATAGGATTTGACAGCGGAAACCTATAGAAATCCATAGATTCCTTACATGACAAAGCACACCTGAAACAGATCCCTTACAGAGAACTAAATCCTTCAGAAGAATTGAAGACATTAATGGCATAGTGCCAATTTTTGGCTTTGCAAAGACCCAGGAAACTCAAGATGTGTTACAACTTGTTTCCACAAGGCTCCGTGGGGAAGAGCAAGCACTAGAAAGGAGCACCAGATCAAGCTTTGGCAGTGGCATCTGCAGCAGTGTGAGAACCAGAACTGTGAAGAGATGGTTGTTCCACAACAAGCTGAAACCTTGTGCCATAGGAATGTTGGTTGCAGGTATCGCATATCTTGCAAGGTATTACATACAGTCAGCACATGAAAATGATGGTATACACTAGAGAAAAAGACAGCTGGAAAGTTGCAGCCAAAATACCATCAGCTCCAAAAACAGTTGGATGCCAGGTTGTTCCAGGGAAAATAAGGGTCCGAAAGGGATGTGGAAGCCGAAACTGAGACACCGTAGAAAGCTTAACCCAAACAGCAGTTTTATTACTAAAGGTGGCCAAGTAAACAGAAAAGAAACCCAATAGAGAGAGAGATGAGAAAATAAGCCCCCAGGTGCAAACACCCAGATTGCCGAGGTGACCCCCATGGAGTTGTCTCACTGACCCCTGGAATGCCCAGCCCTCCCTAGCAGTGGCTGCATCCTCAAGGGTCAGCTGGCTCACAGGTGACGGCGGGCGTCCCCGCCACGGGCAATGTTGTCCTGTCACATGAAGTGAGCCCCTCCCAAACATGAGCCACCTGCCTTTTATCTACTTGACCAAAATGATGTTTACCTGAGCGACATGGCCAGGGCCACCCAGGCAAAGCTATTTGGCACGGCCCCTTATATTACATGCAAATTAATTTTAGTTTACACAGAAATCTCTCTCTCAAGGCTACAGACCGTCTTTATCAGCCTGTTTCCCATAACTTGGCATGAGAAAACTCAGCTTCTCACAGGTGGCTGGGCCAAACACAGACCAAAAATATCCACATTGAATTCTACCCGAATACACAGGTCTAGGAAAGGACTTCACTAGCAGCCATCCATGGAGGAAACTTGGGGTAACATTTGGGTAATTTTTTTTTAAAAAAACCCTCAACTTACATGCTGGTTTTTTAGTCACTGTTGTATCTGCAAAAGCATGCTAAAGTTCCTAAGAGTCTGTTCTCAGCAACTGTTGACCAACTTTAGAGTAATACATATGGTACAGAGATGCTGAGCTAGTCATACACTAAGGAGGAGACTCTGCTAGTCATGGGCAATGTTACCACTCTTTTATTTTGTTAAGGTTTTGTTGTACTTTCTTCCATTTGTTAGTTAAAGTTTCTATGTCCTGTCTTTGCCACCATGTGTAAAAAGTCCTTAGCAACATTATTCTGATGCAGGACAAACTGTCAATCCATCAAGTTAAAAAGAAATAGAAAAAGTTTTCAGTAAGTTAAGGATTTTTTTCAGCACAATTCCTCACAGCTTGTTTGTTGACTTGGAAGGCATTTTCCCTTTAAGTTGTTTTTTATTTCATTGAGGGTTTTCTCGGGTGGGGGGTGTGGGGGTGGGAAAAGATGTCTGTTTTTCACCTGAGCAGTGGCACGTATCTAGAGTTCTTTGAATTTTTGTTTCCAGTCCTCCAGCATCAATCTGGTTTTTCTGTTACAATATCCCCAAACATGCACAGAGTTAGAAATTAAAATTTGTAGCATGCACTGGGAAGGCTGGGTTGTTTTTTCCCTCCCTCCCATTAGGGAGGATTGGGGGCATCGGGGTGGGCAGGAGGGTACAGAAAGAGGGTAGGGAGAGCCGGGGCAGGTGGGGTGGAGGCCGGAGAGAAAGGAAGGAGGGATGGGGGGATGGGGTGCATAGCAGCGTGGGGCTGGGGAATAGGGGAAGACCGAGTTGGGGAGGGAGGGGTTTGGTGGCGGGACAGTGTAGGAGGGAGAAAGAAGGGAGGGAACGCTGCCCTGTTCTCCGTGGTGTGGCACCGGAGGCAGAGCCTTGCCAGGGCTAAGGCTGCTGCTGTTGGCAGGGTCCTGATGCAGCTAATCCAAGAACTCTTCCTGACCGGAGTAGCTCTCCAGTGCAGAATGCCTTTGGGCAGGAGCTGAGCCCAGGAGGCACTGCAAGGTGGGGCAGGCTGAGCCCTGGGCAGGCCACCTGGAACCGGTACTGTGTCCCACTCAGTCCCAGCAGCTCTGGGTGCTGGGAAGGTGCTGCTGTGCTGCTGCAGGACTCCCAGCACAGCTCATGGGAGCAGGGATGGAGCAGCACTTCTACTCGGCAGAAGATGGATTTGTCTCCCAGGCAGGGCTTGTCTGCAAAACAGACAGCCCGGGGACAGAAACTCAGCCATGGGCACTGGGATGCCTGGGCAGCACTGGGATGGGCATGGAGAAAGGCCTGCCTGTGGCTTCCCAGCCATGAGCTGCTCTGAACAGGCACCCTAAGATGCTTCACCCTGGACAGACCCCACTAACACCCCAAAGGTTCCCAGAGAATCCAGCTAGCACTTGGCAATGTTGGCCCACATGTTTGTAGAGCAGCACGCACAGCACTTCCCAGTGTTGACCTCCCCGAGCTCCCACACATCCCCCAGCTATGTCCTCTCCACCCCAAATCTCTGCTCTTCCAGCGTGAGGACATCATCCAGCAGCAGTGTTAAAGCCAGGAGAATCTTCCCTTGCAGAATTAAATCCTAGGCAATAGCCCTTGGAGATGTCTTAAAATAAAAGGGTAGAGTTGGATTAGCTTTTGTTTGGATGGCCTAACTGGAACTGCAGAACTCATGGAAGGCTTTAACAGGTGGGTCAGACCTGAGGTGCCCTGTAGGCAGTTATGCGCATCCCTTTCCTCAGGGAAGACTGCCAGAGACCACTCCTGAGGCTTGGAAATGAAACCTGCTTCCTGTACAGAGAGATGTCCTCACCCCTGCTCAGGAGCTGCCTCACCACATGCCAGGAGTGTGTTTGACCACCCCCTTCTCCTGCTTGAAAACATGTCCTGGAGCCAGACCTTGGGGGGTGAAAATCAGGTGAACTCCAGGGAACTGGGTAAAGTCCCCCACAGGGACATCAATAGGGATAGGGGAGGAGGGTTTTGAAGAGCAAATTCTATGGAACGTCAACCTGTCCTTGTCCTGATCCTGCTGAGCTTCCTTGGAATGACCAGTGGGCCCAGGGCATGTAATTCAATGCAGATGGGAATGATGCTTTCTGGGGGAAGACCAACTGATTTCCCCAGTTCAATTGCTGCCCAAGGACTGATGTGCACAGTAGAAAACCCCTTCCCTGGAGCCATTTTGTTCCGTCTAACAATATTTGCTTGGTCTGTTCCCTGTGGATATTGCCAGGCTGGGCACAGGCACTTGGAGCTGGCAGCACTCTCCTCTCCAAATACAAGGAGAGCTCCTTGGCAAACTGCCTCTGCCACCTGGTTTTCTCCAGGAGAAATGAAGGACTTGCTTAGGGCAGGTTGGAGATGTAGTTACCACAGAGAGAAGTACAGAATAAATATTCCTTTAACAGCGTTGGGATCTGCTGGGCTGAACTGGGCAGGGCACATTATCTGCAGTGCAAATACACAACAACCTCAAACACAAAGCAGACTGTCAGGTGGGATAAGAAAGCACCTATTTGACAATACTTCAGTCTCCTTATTCTTTTTAGTGACTACTCCAATCCATCCCTGAAGCTGACAAGCCCAAACTGACCCCAGTCCTCCCTCCTGCCACTCTGGAATGAAAGAATATTCTCAGGGAAGAGGCATTTCAAACACATTGCCAGCAAACACTTCCCCCACACACAGAGGCACAATAGAGCTTGTGTCTGGGGACTGGGAAGGGCTGCGAGGAGAACACAACCCCCAGGGGTGCTGGCCTTGGCAGTGACAGCAGCAAATTCCCACAGGTGGATGGCAAAAAAGAGAGAGAAAGGCCAGCAATGCCCAGGGGATGTGCAGGTTTACCTTCTGCTCCCTGTGATGTCACATCCTGGGAGGAAATCTCAAGGTGGGACATACAAACTCAGGAGGCATCTGTCCTCTCGATCCTGCTTAAACTCAGCCTGTGGGTCCAAACCTCACACCTCCTGGGCACACTGGCCTTCCCTGCATGGGTCTGAAACAGAGCCCTCATTCTCACCTTTAACATGGTCCCAGAGTTGCCCCAAACTTGAAAAGGTGCCAAAGGGGTGCTCTCTGTCTCTGCAGGCTCAGGGACTGCAACCAGGGCGCTCCAGCATGGACAGCCTGGAACCAGAGCAGATCCCTCTGGATTAGCAACATGCTGGGGATACCAGGGAACAGAAACCGTCAGCCTCTCGGGCTACCACTTCATTGCCCTCACACAAATCATGCCAAATTTAGAGATGCAGCTCCTCGGACCCTCTGACCACAACACCCAGTTCTGACCTGGTTCTCATGGGGACCAACACGGACCCAACAAAACTCATATGAATTAGAATTTTGTGCTGCTCTGACAAACTTCATCTGAGGTTGGGAAAAAGCAATCCCTGCAGCTCCCTTCTTTCCAGAGCCCCAGTGATCTCCAGTTCGCTGGAGAACCTGCCCCATCCCAAGCAGAAGGCACAGGGCTGGACATGGAAGAACCCTCACCTCACTGCTGCAGTTGCAGGGAGATCCAGTTACAAAGAGAACCTGGAAAAGGCCTCCAAAACATTCTCTAATCATACCTATGAAATGGCTAAAGTGGCAACACCTCCAGTTCCAGCCCAAGTCCTTGTCCCAGCCCTGCCACACTGACACACACACAAGAAATCCATGGGCACACAGGCCTCGTTTGCACAGTTCCTGACCCAGACCCGTGCCTTTCCTGCCTAGGGCCGAGGGAAATCTGACAGAATATTATTAAATAACATGTGCTGAGAGCAGTCATTGCCCCACTCCTTCAGGCTTTACAAGAGTTTGTAGGGAACATACCCAAATTCCAATCCTACATCTGAATTTCTAACAGGTTTTGTTATAAAAATACTGGACTGACAACAGAATTCCAAGACTGCACAAGGAAGAACAGAATGTTTGCATGAAGAACACAAGTTCNCAGGAGGCATCTGTCCTCTCGATCCTGCTTAAACTCAGCCTGTGGGTCCAAACCTCACACCTCCTGGGCACACTGGCCTTCCCTGCATGGGTCTGAAACAGAGCCCTCATTCTCACCTTTAACATGGTCCCAGAGTTGCCCCAAACTTGAAAAGGTGCCAAAGGGGTGCTCTCTGTCTCTGCAGGCTCAGGGACTGCAACCAGGGCGCTCCAGCATGGACAGCCTGGAACCAGAGCAGATCCCTCTGGATTAGCAACATGCTGGGGATACCAGGGAACAGAAACCGTCAGCCTCTCGGGCTACCACTTCATTGCCCTCACACAAATCATGCCAAATTTAGAGATGCAGCTCCTCGGACCCTCTGACCACAACACCCAGTTCTGACCTGGTTCTCATGGGGACCAACACGGACCCAACAAAACTCATATGAATTAGAATTTTGTGCTGCTCTGACAAACTTCATCTGAGGTTGGGAAAAAGCAATCCCTGCAGCTCCCTTCTTTCCAGAGCCCCAGTGATCTCCAGTTCGCTGGAGAACCTGCCCCATCCCAAGCAGAAGGCACAGGGCTGGACATGGAAGAACCCTCACCTCACTGCTGCAGTTGCAGGGAGATCCAGTTACAAAGAGAACCTGGAAAAGGCCTCCAAAACATTCTCTAATCATACCTATGAAATGGCTAAAGTGGCAACACCTCCAGTTCCAGCCCAAGTCCTTGTCCCAGCCCTGCCACACTGACACACACACAAGAAATCCATGGGCACACAGGCCTCGTTTGCACAGTTCCTGACCCAGACCCGTGCCTTTCCTGCCTAGGGCCGAGGGAAATCTGACAGAATATTATTAAATAACATGTGCTGAGAGCAGTCATTGCCCCACTCCTTCAGGCTTTACAAGAGTTTGTAGGGAACATACCCAAATTCCAATCCTACATCTGAATTTCTAACAGGTTTTGTTATAAAAATACTGGACTGACAACAGAATTCCAAGACTGCACAAGGAAGAACAGAATGTTTGCATGAAGAACACAAGTTCTGGTTTTCCCCCATCAGGCTGGGACTGTAGGACCCAGTCTTTGCAATAAAGAGACAATGGAATTGTTATTAAGACAAACTTCTCTAACATGGTTATTTTCAGAGAACTGGGCCAGCACTGAGCTATTCCCACGTGCCTGCAGTGCTTTGGCAAGGGCCAAGACAATGTCCCACTTCTTGGAAAAAATCCAGAGAATGAAAAGTCATTTCCCTTCTCTCTCTGACCCATAACCAAAGTAGTCATGTAGGACAACATGGACTGTTCCTGGAAGGCCTGATTCAGTTGAGGACAAAAAAAATAACCTAAAAACCAAACCCACCCCAAATTTCAAGGTTAAAACACGCTGCTTCCTTAAAAGGAGCACACAAACCCATTTAAGCCAGAGAGGAAATTACTAACCAGAAAAAAACAGCCAAAAGAAATGCTCTACTTGGATACACTCTGGTTGATCATGCTAAAAATCCCTACAGATTTAATTTTACAATTACCAGTTATTTCGCCTGTGTAATAATGACTGACTTGTGCTTCTGTTGAGTGCTGGATGTGTCCATTGAGGGCTTGGGGGGTTTGGTGGAGTGGTTTAAGGCTAATCCTGACAGGCCTTGACCAAACCCAACCACACCCATCACTGCTTCACTCCAAATTCAGGGGAAATATTGATACAGTATATCAACACTCCACTTCCCTGCTACTCAGTCCTTCCTGACACATCCACAGAGCAGGGTTACTCCAGCCTTTGTTCCCAACAACAGCTCTTCAGCCCAAATCCCCATTCTCACAGACACAAACTAAGCACACCAAAGGCACTTGTTCCACCAGTACCTGGAATTCCGAACACCCTGTTCCCTGAATTGCTCATCCAAACACTTGCAGCAATCTCAATTCAGCTCAGAGACTCTATCCTCAGAGGGAAACACAANTCCCTGCTACTCAGTCCTTCCTGACACATCCACAGAGCAGGGTTACTCCAGCCTTTGTTCCCAACAACAGCTCTTCAGCCCAAATCCCCATTCTCACAGACACAAACTAAGCACACCAAAGGCACTTGTTCCACCAGTACCTGGAATTCCGAACACCCTGTTCCCTGAATTGCTCATCCAAACACTTGCAGCAATCTCAATTCAGCTCAGAGACTCTATCCTCAGAGGGAAACACAACCTGATGGGACACAGCTCTGGCACCACATTTCCTCTCCTTCCTGCTGTCCTGCAAACCCCCAGGAAAATACAATCCCTCAGACCCTGCATCCCTGAACACCAGGGTAACTGGAGTTTGCACCAGATCCCAGTGACCTGCTCAAGTGTGTTCACATGAGCACAAGTCCATCCAGCCCAAGCACCCCTCATTGCTCTCGAAGAAGTCCCAAATCCCCCACACCTCCCCTGGCTCTGCTCCATGGCCAGTGCCTGCAGCAAGGCCAGCTCGAGGCTCTCACACCCACCCCTGCTTCAGCTCCATCCCTGGCAGAGCTGCAAATACACCCAGAGCTCAGCTCCCCAGGCCCCTGAACCCCCAAACCAACCCTCAGACTCACAAANTTAGCCAAATGTTTTGTTTAGAGAGCATTACCCAGTTTGGAATTGGAGGAGGAGATGTGGCAAGGATTCTTGACAATGGGTTCTTCTGATTCGTCGGTGTACTGCACACGAGAAGTAGGATTATCCCGAAAATTATGCTGCTGGAGGATTGCTTCCTGTTGCTGGTGCTAGATCTGCTGGTGCTGGATCTGGAGGGGAATCCTCCTGGTGGATCTTCACTAGTCTGGACGGAACCCGTCGTGGACCTGATCCTGTAGAAACACAAGCATGGCCCCTTCCCCACACAATTAGAGGAACAGGACCAAGCCATTCTCTTGTCAGGAGACAATAAGCAGAACTGTAATACTTAAAGCAGTTGAAGAATCTGTTCCTGTAATTTACCTTTACAATTTGGAAAATTAGAAGTTGCCGAGGCTAGGAGTACTGTATGATATTCTTCTTTTTCTAAGGTTTGCAATTTAGAAGTTGCTAACTCCAGAGCAAATGCACTTGTTTTGGGTGTCTCTTTTGGATCATTGGGGGGAGTTAGATCTAATTGCTGGGGTGGGCGTTTTATTTCTCTGCACTGCCTTAGGCACCTGCTACTCTGTTTCTCGACTGCTGGGTTTTGTGAGTAGGTCTAGGGGATAGTGGTTCCCATTTTTGTCAAATAGGGACCTGCAGTCTGAAGCCCAGCGCAGCCCCCTTTGACATCTGGGGCAAAGGCTTGGGAGAGTGTTTTTTGAGACTTTATTTTTTTAAATTTTGGACAGTTGACTTTTAAATGCCCTTTTTCTTTGCAAAAATGACAAATTACTTTGGAGGGTTCTAAGGCTGCTGCTAATGCTTCGGCCATTTTATCAGCCATTTGTTGGCTTCTGCAATTTGGTTTCCCATTAGCAAATTTGCTTCAGCCAGCTGGTTGCTCATGGACACTTGTGCCTGCACCAGACTGTCTGCTAGCTCATCATGGGGCCTAATGGCTAATGTATTTGCTTGCTTTTACCATATCCATGGGGGTGGGGTCATGAAGACCCCTCACTACCTGTTGACACTGCACATTTGAATTGGAGATAGCAAGTTTGAGGAGCAAGGCATCCTGAGCTTCTTTTACATTCACCTGTTTCTCTATAGCATCTTTCAGGCATTCTGCAAAATCAATAAAAGATTCATCAGGTTTCTGTATTATATTAATGAAAGGTGGAGCTGTTTCAGATGCATTAGCCACTGCTTGCAGGGCTTGAAATGCCATATTCCTCGTAGCAATTAAATCCTGCATTGGAATTTGTGCCTGATTAGGGTTAGTAGAGTAAGGACCTTCACCAAAAAGCATCTGTATGGTTTGTTCTACTGGTCTGTGTGTAGCTGGTAAAGTTTCATGTGCGTTTTTATGAAATAATGCTTTCCACTCATCTAAAAACAAT
>WBMV01003370.1:1617-57542 GCA_013396655.1 Campylorhamphus procurvoides
TCTCATTATTTTCACTCCACAAGAACACTGGTGAGCAACAGAGACAGCTACAACCCACCTCAGCTCGTGTGCCCATTATCCCTGGCACCTGCTATTGTCAGAAGGGCAGCACCTGGGGTTCTGCTCCCATGCCACAGCACCCTTCAGAAATCACTAAAGGAGACAGTGAACCTGAAAGCTCTGACACTTATCCAGGGCTCTGGCTATATACTGAATCTGATAAAATGTCCAGGAAGATTCTGGAAATTGTTTAGAAACATTCAGAAAGATTCTAAAAAGTGATTATTTTCAGAGCTAAGCCTTCACTTGCTGGTGCCAACTTCCTGGAGCTGCCCAGACACTTACTCTTCAGCCCTTCACCCTTTCCCACAGGGAGCTGAAGCACCCATGCTTCCAGCCCACAGAGTGTTGGATCTGACAAGGCAAGCACTACAATTTGACCTGCCAGATGTGTCCAAGGCACCCTTGTACTCACAGTACATACCTGGCTGATGGAGTGGTGGCTGAGTGACAGCTACATCAGCTCTCACACAGTCATGGAGCACACAGACATGCTCTGTGTTCCCTATAGCACCTCCAGCTTATCTTTAGGGAAGACTGATGTGACACTCCTGTCATAAGTGCAGATACAACATCCCTTCACTCATCCCAATACAAACTGTGTGTTAGCCATCCAAAAAAGGCTGTAATGTGGAGAAAGAGCCGGCTGCCTTGCAGCAATTTCCACAATTCACAATTGCCATCTAGTTCACCTCAGGAGCTTTAAGTCTGTTACCTTTACTTACTTGGCAGTGCAAGGTGGAAACAGAAGCATAGAATGACAGAACATACTGAGCTGCAAGGGACCCATCAGGNGTTCATGGAGAAGAGGTTTCACATACAGCCTAAACAAATTCTCAGGGAAGTCAGTCTCCAGCCATGGAGGAGGAGCTGGCAATTTGCTCCTGATCCAGACTATGGGAAGGATAAATACCTGGTTTTCTAGCTCAAAAAAGTCCTTTCATTTAAAGCCTAATGAGCAGAGATGGTGAAAAATAGAATTTACGTCCTGCAGGAAAATAAATTTTGAAAGTGTTCTTTGTCTTGGAAAAACAGAATGGTTCTGATTTTCATTAAATGAAACAGTAAAATAATTTCAAGGTGATGATTTTGACAATCCTCAGTTTCAGCTAAAAAAGGCAGGAAAATTAATTCTTTCAGTTCAAAATTCCCAAATAATAGACCACAGAAAACAGTGTGAGAAGTATTTGTATGCGATGTTTCCATTCAACTGAAGTGCTGTTTTAGGCAGAAGGGACATTTATGATCAAATTATTTCTGACAGCAAAACAGCATGCAACTATAGTTGCGTTAAATACTGATAAAATGTTGGAGCCCAGTTAATACCCTAGAACAATTAAAGATTTCTGTAAAAATTATGTGCAAGGTAGCACTCCAGTTCAATGATGTTCACTGGGATTAAGAGAGAAAAAAGAGGAATTGCAGACCAAAGGATACTAGGAGGGCTTTTTTGCCTACAATTTCCCCCTTTCCATTAATCAGAACAACATCAGAAAAATTCTAAATGCAATCTTTTTAAAAATGAATTCTTGAATCAAACCAGAAGATGAATTTTGGGAGCACATACTGCATCCACGTCTGGGGGCCTCAGCACAGGAGGGTTCTTTTGGAGCAAGACCAGAGGAGGCCAGGCTGGGAGAGCTGGGGATGTTCACCTGGAGAAGAAAAGGGTCCAGGGAGATCTCAGAGCCCCTTCCAGTGCCTAAAGGGGCTCCAGGAAAGCTGAAGAGGGACTTGGGACAGGGGATGGAGGGACAGGACACAGGGAATGGCTTCCCATTGGCAAAGGGCTGGGATATTGGGAAGGAATCCTTTCCTGGGCGGGTGGTGAGGCCCTGACACAGGTTGGACAGAGAAGCTCTGTCTGCTTCATCCCTGGAAGTGTCCAAGTCCAGGTTGGACAGGTCTTGGAACAACCTGGGCTTGTGGAAGCTGTCCCTGCCAATGGCAGAGCATGTGGAATGAGATGAGCTTTAAGGTCCCTTTCAACTAAAACCATTACGTGATTCTGTGATAGGGCTTTGCAAGCCAGCTGGGAAAAAAAATAGAGGGAGAGGATCTCTTGCAAAATGTAGTCCACAGCATCCCTGCTAAAGTGTGCATAGGTGTAAGATAGCATGTATTTTGAGGGTACATATATACACTTAACCACAAGTTGTAAGACTACACAGTCAAATACATGGTCTCTTCAGTCTGTCTTTATGAACCTGATCCATTTCGTATTTTGCCATCTAAGAAAGACACCCTCCCCTTCCCGCCCTCCNTGGCTGAGTGACAGCTACATCAGCTCTCACACAGTCATGGAGCACACAGACATGCTCTGTGTTCCCTATAGCACCTCCAGCTTATCTTTAGGGAAGACTGATGTGACACTCCTGTCATAAGTGCAGATACAACATCCCTTCACTCATCCCAATACAAACTGTGTGTTAGCCATCCAAAAAAGGCTGTAATGTGGAGAAAGAGCCGGCTGCCTTGCAGCAATTTCCACAATTCACAATTGCCATCTAGTTCACCTCAGGAGCTTTAAGTCTGTTACCTTTACTTACTTGGCAGTGCAAGGTGGAAACAGAAGCATAGAATGACAGAACATACTGAGCTGCAAGGGACCCATCAGGACCATGAAGTCCAGCTCCTGTCCCTGCACAACAATCTCACCATGTGCCTGAGAGTGTTCTTCAAGAGCTAGTTGAGCTCTGTCAGGATTGGGGCTGGGAACACTGCCCTGGGGAGCCTGTTCAGTCCCCAGGCAGATACAATACAGGTACTGGAGCTTGTATTAAACTTATTCCAGTGCTTGAAACACTGGGGAAGAAAATGTTTTATTTGTTCACATTATTAGATAGCGGTCATTACCAAAGCACACAACAACAAACCCATGGACTGATAACCATAACACATATTTTAGCTACACTGAAGTCCAACACTACTCATTTCTCCCAAATCTCTAAGAGCTCTCAGAGGTTATTTCACATTATATTCAAAATATCAAATGGGAGTTTTCTTTCTGCTTTGCTAATTTTGTTTCTCTGAATGTCTGACATCACTTTGTTCAACCGCAGGAAAAAAACACAACGCAAACAGAGGGAACTGGATGCAGAATGAGCTTTCTAAAGTACAAATGGGATTTGAGTAACCTGGTAATAGTGTACGTGTCTGATGACTTTCTGTGATGCATTTCCCAAGGAGAAGAAACTTCAGAGTAACACTATGTAGCTTTTGTATTCTTACTTTTTTTTGAAAGATTTATGGAAGCCCTTTTAAGGCTTTCCTTATTCCAAATTACATTAAAACCATCATTTAATCTGTGTGCTTTCACACAAGGCCCCAAGATTTGCTAAAAAATACATGCTTACAAAAATTTTGTCCATGCTGAAATTCTGATTATCTGCTGAAATCTTTATCTTATAAGAAATTCCATGTGGCTCACTCAGCATCAGAGAGATTCTGCTGATCACTACTCCCAAGGAGCTTGATGGTGAATTCAAGATATATTGTCTTACAACTTGGGTTTCCTGGATTATTTTCAGTAATGATTTTCTTTCTCTTGGTTATTTTTTCTTATTGTAAATCCTCTTCTCTTTGCTAAGGTGTTTTTATGCTATGAAAGTCATGGCAAGGCACATGTCCTGGAATATGACACATGGAAAAGAAGAATCTTACTATGCAGTGCCACCACACAGCTAAGAAAATGCTGACTTTTTAAGTCAGGAAAGAAAACTGAGCAGTGTATACACATCTGCACCTTATGTTCATGGGAACAAGGCAGGCCACCTCCAGGGATATCAAGGAAACCTGGAACCCAGAACCAAAAATCTCCGCTGGTATGAGATCTTCACCCATCAACAATCACAGCTCCAGTTCCATTTGTACCCTCCACTACGACATATATATGCTGTCTGAAATTCCATACTGCCACTTCCAAGCAGCATGAAACAGTTCTGTCACCAGAAAAGGTGCAAGCTAAAAAAGTGTTAGAAACTGTTTACAGCTCTGTGTTGGGAATGCACTGGCAGCAACCTCCCCATCAGTCCTAGAAGATGCAGAAACTTTAAACTGAGGTACTGTGGCCAATGGCAGGCTTACTCCCACTGCTGAGCCAAATTGCAAGTGCTTCTGTAAGTATAGAAACAGCAGGAAAGCTAGTTAAGAAATATATCTCAAGAAAGCTTTTTTCTATGTTTCTTCAGTTTTTCTTAGAAGCACCAATGAGGGATTTTAAACTGAGCATATTTGGACTTCTGCACATGGTCAGTGCCATGCCATCCATGCACTCCTGGTGCACTGCTCACCTCAACATTTTTGTTTGTAGCCGACTAAAGATTTACTATCTACTGAGAAGCTAAGGAAGGAATAATTAGTCTTGTAAAGAGCAGTTAGATTTTGATGAAAAGCCAACTTCTTTTCCAGCTGTGCAGATGAAAGGATCACCCAGTATCAGGACAAAAAACCCACCTGCACTTCCCCCAATAAAGAAAGCAAAGGGGAGCCGTGTATTGGCAACAGCACAAACCCAGGCATTTTATTGCAGAGAGGTAGTTATCATCAAAAGATGGTTACAAGGCGCAGCTAAGTGCAAAAACTTCCAAGAAACATTACTAAGTTTGACAATCTGCATTGTTTAGTGAAGCAGAGACATTTCTGTGAAATATATCACGGTACTGCCAGCTGGTGTATTGAAAGCTCTGTATGGCCAAACAACAGTTTGGATCTTCACAGCAAAGGAAAATAAAATCATATTCTATTTAAGATAAGATCTCTAGACAATGGTGAAATCATATTTGTACAGACGCATAGAGGATATTTTATAAAATGTTGCTCTGATTAGTCCTTGTGCACACATACACTCTGCATACCACTTCATTCCCCAGATTAACTTTTCCTGCATTTCTCATAGCTTAGATCTTACCTTTCTTTGTGACAACAGCAGACAGCTGGGCACAATGATGTGTAAGGAATTTGCTTCCTAGTTATGAGAATGAAGCCATAAAACATCACACTTTCATATGTGACTGGAGCCTTATTTTTTTCCAAGTGCTGAACTGCAATGCCTGACTTTGCAAACACAAAACCATAGTGACATCCAACTCTTGGGATGTCCTCAATGAGGGACAGAAAGGAGCTTCTGCAGAGCTTTGTGCTTTACCAAACAACCTTTTAAGATTAGCTTTTCCCCTCCATCACTCCTTGCTTCATTGTTATCTTTCCAGCTTCTGACCTGCCAGTTCCTGCAGGTTTATCATGGACTACAGCTCTCTCCAGCCCCAGGAGTCTCATGATGGCTCATCTTTCTTCATTAACTGTGACCAACATTCAGTGTAATTTCCACTGGGAACTGAACGCAATCTATGCAGTTACAACTTAATTCTGTTTTTCACTTCTTGATATAACAAAAGTCCCCTAATTCATTTGTGAGAGCAGAACAAAACAAACTACTGTGTGCACAAAGATACTCATTTGTTGGGATTCTACAGGATTGCTGAATTCCAGCTCTGCTTGGAAGTCTCAAAAAACAAAAAAAAACCTACTATACCCAATTATTCTGTATCACAAGGAGTGGCTGGTGAACCACCCCTCTTTTGGGTTCCCAGACCCACCACTAACATGTGTCTGCGGAAAAACTCCAAACCCCTGCCCCAGCCCCAGGAAGTTCATTAGACAAAATTTTCTGCATATTGTCCTGAACACTCTGAGGGCACTTCTAAAACATCACCTTTCTCCCACCTGTGTAGCCACCTTCCATCCTTGCTGTCTTCCAGAGACACCTGGGTGTGCCCAGATGGGGGAGATGACTAAAAAGTTTTAAATTTTTAAAGATTTTCATTTAGTCTTGCACTGAGATGAAAGATAGAAGGGTTTTCTACTCACTTCAGTACTGCTAAGGAACACTGGTGGATTTGAGAGGTGGAGGTTGTTTTTTTACAGAATTGTTTCTTAACCTGTAAAATCTTGGATCTTTCTGAGAAAGGAAATGCAACTCAAAGCATCTACACAGGGGGATTCCTTTGGATCCCACTCCCCACGCTGCAGAACTTAGAAATTACTAGAATCAGCAATGTAGGTGTGTCTTGCTTTCTTAAGAAATGGAAACCAGTTACAGTAATGGATTTACTAATTCCCAGCACAGCATTTCTAATCCTGTTCAATTTTACTGCACCGTGGCTAATGCTACAGAATTGCAATAAATTAGTGTAAGAACAACAATACACTAATATTCCCATAAAATAAACAATTTTACTGTCTTAAAACCAACTAATCAACTTTATAAACCATTTAATTACTGATTAATAGACACCTTCTCTAATATAACACAGGATAGTCCCATGCCAGCTTGCAGGTCACAGCATTTTTAATAATCTGACAGAGTGTCTATGCAGCAATACTGATGAGATGTCAAGGATTAATTTATTTTGCATTCACTGTGCAAGAGCTGCAATGAATGACAGTTAATTAGCGTAATAATAGCTTCTTGTTTCTGTTAGTATTTTGACTTTCTTACTGAGTTGCTGATACCCAGATTCTCATTTCCCAATTCCCTGTGATGATGATCAACAAATGAAAGAGTAAAGACATCCTCACTTTCCTTCTCTTTGAATGAGTCCTCTATTTGGCTGAATTGCAGTACCAGAGGACATCAAGGAAGCTAGAGACAACACTATTCAAATACCACCAGTTATGGAAAAACAATGGAAAATTCAAATTAAAAAAATAATAAGTCAAGATAAATATATATATATATATAGATATATATAGATATAGATAAAAAAGCCAAGGTGGAGTCAAGTCATCCTTAGAGCATGGAGTGGTGATCTGATGGGTGGTGGGTGTAAATGGTGGGTGTAACACTGACCTACAGACAGGATTGAACCAGCTCCAAAAGTCACAGCAATGGAGTGTGAGGCCACCATGGAAGTGGCAGTCCCACAGCAAAGATCCCAATCATGCCAATACAGGCTTCACTGAACTGGCAGCTTAGCTGTTGGGGAAAAAAAACCTTTCTTGCAGAAGACTTCATGAGCCCCTCCCTCCTCCCAGGAAAAAGAACAGACTGAATGGGGGTTAGGTAAAAATACTCATCACAAGGCCTAGATCAAAGGCAGGTGGTGTCAAATGGAGAAGCAAGAATATTTTGCCCCAAAGCAAGCCCTTCAGTAGGCTGTCAGAATAAGAAAAGAGCAACAAGTCACTGCAGAGAAAGTACATCCCAAGTGTCTTTCAGCTCAGCAGAACCTGGCTGATCAAGTGGAATTACTCTGAATTAATAAGGTTATCATTTACACTGAAACAGAAAATCTCGACCATTGTGATCACAGTCCAAGTATCACACAGGTTCAGGGACATGAGCCATACTCATTCTCACACTAGACTACTATGTCAGGATGGTGGCAATCAGACCCTAAATCATTAAATGTATTAGTATTAGTGCAGTCTCCACAAAGCCAAGATGAAGCACCATAAAACCCTCAGAAATGTCCTAAATCTCTTGCCTTCAGCTTAGACAACTGGATCAAAACTTAAGCAGCTTCTGCCAGGAGCAAATCCCAGTCACTGAACAGGATTCTGCTGTAACTGAACAAACACAAGTAGTTTAGTACTTAGCTTAATAGTCTGAGGACAGAAAAGGGAAGAGAAAAACCAAACCAACACAACCCCAAAAAAGAATCAAAAACCTGTTGACTACACCAGCCAGTTGGCTGGACCAGCAGTTCCCAAGCCAGTGAGGCTGGCTGAGAGCTATCGGGGCTGCCTGGCTCGTGCCGTGGGGGCACTGGAGCAGCCTCTGCTGCCGAAGGCTCTGGCTGCTCAGCACACAACACACAGGCCTCCAGCAAGCCTGAAGCACAAGGGCATCAATCACTGGCAAACACAATATTCTTGGTGGGAATGGTCCCCTTCAAAGTAATGTAAGCCCTAGAAACACCAGGCACAGATTAAATACGATCACTGTAAGAAGCATAAGTTTGAAAGGTTGATTTAGTTGAAGGAACTACAGCATGGGAATACTGCAGCACTCCAGCACTCATGGGAATGAGAGACTGCTGCCTGAACAATACCAGTGTGCTTGCCACTTGCTGCATCCTGAACGAAAGGAGGAAGAGGAGGAGAGGAGACAGCACCTTAAAATGCTCTCCTGTCCCATGTAGGTGTGAGCATTCCCACCACAAAAAAGCATCAGTGGAGTCACACTGAAAAGTTTGGTGTAGTCAGATGCTAATGCCAAGGAAAGGGTTTTATTTCCTGGCAGCCTCAGTAGACAAGAGGCTCACAGGGGTACTGTTTCTGTCTGGATTATTTGCAGCCCAGAGTAGAAACTTGGCAGTCCTCCATCTAATACAAAGTTTCTGAATAATTTGTTATAAGACAAAGTAATTTCATAGCCTGCAGTGCTGTGTTAAAGACTTTGCAAACCTGAATCAGCATCTGAGGGAAGCTGTTATCAGAGCAGAGGCAGTACATGCCTACTTATCAGCAAATGTTTCATGTAAGAACATTTTCTCCTACATGACAGATTTCCAAATAAGTGTCTTAGGTTTTTTTTAATTTATATGAGCAGGAGGTAATATTTTTCATTACCTACACAAATTTCAATATTAATTCACAGGTAGTTTTATAAATAATCATCACCAACACCTTGAATAATTTGTCTGAACAAAAACCTCACCCTTCACAAATTTCTAGTATTTAATTATGATGCAAGTGGTGGGAAAAGCCTAATGTCAGTTGGAAGAGGTAACTATTCAAACAATTCAAGTGAATGGTTTGGCCTTTCAGCAAAAAATTAAGGAAGAATGTTTTTCAAAAACACACAAAACACCCAGGCTTTGAAAAAAAGTTATTTAAGGAACACAAGCAGGAATTCTTCTGGGGTAGGGTAAAGCCGTGGTGCTGCCCAAGAGATTTCCAACAAACTGTAATGCATGTGCTAGTGACATCGTTACAGAAAAATTAAAAATATGTCACTTCTAGCTGGTAGGAGAGTAGACTCCCAGCACCACCAGGAAATTTCTTGCCCAGAGAAAGGAATTTGGTCATGCAAACAGATAGCAAACTGGAAAGGAAAACACAGCAGCTTCCCCAATCAGTTTGCTGTTGTATGATTTTGCCAAGTAAATTAAAATAAAGAATTTCCCTCAGAGAGAATATTAATCTTTGCAACATGTCACTTTTGGCAATCCAAGAAATAAAAGAGACCAAACTTCCATATACAGTATAATTAGCAGAAAGAGCAGTAAAAGCAAAAGCAAGGGGACATTTATTAATGTAATTGTCTAAAAATGGCAGGAATCTGGATTTCCAAGTATAAAATACTAGGTTGTATGTTTTTAAATGTTCCATTTCTGAAGTAATTTTCACTCTTCACACAAACCAGTGATATAAAGAAAGCCAGGAATGTAGATATTGATCTGTTGTCTGGGGAGCTTTTATCATAAATCTCCCAGGAAAGGGACCTTCTGTTCACTTCTGCTGCAGAACACCACCACTGGACTTTTATATCTGCACACACTGCAAATGGCACTAGAAAGATTACCTGAGAATATCTTTGCAACAGAAGAAACCAAATTGCAGTGCTTTGAACTCACCTTCGTTTCTTAAGTGGATAAGCAATAACTATCTGCCTATAACTAACAGCAGATAACAACTGTGTCACAACCTTTTTGCAGTGATTTTCGGTCACTAATGATGAGGTACCATCCACTGACATCCCACTGAAGTTCCTCACAACACACTACTGAGGAATCAGTGCCCTGGCACTGAATAGCACCCTGTTGGTTTTGGGGCACAAGTGTACATTAAAGATTGTCTATATCATAGGGAATGAATTGATACAGAAAACAAACTACCTATCTAGAGTGCTATTAAATATAAAGGATATTCTGAGTGTAGACAATGATTAGGTTTGAGTGTTCATGAAGGTCTCATACTTTTCAGAGCCTTCCAGACACCTGAGTTTATTTGGTTACTAACTTAATTGACATAAGTCTTGTTAATTGTAAACAGCATTTCTTAAAAAGCCAAAAAGATAAGAAATGACAGAAGATACTTTCCTTTGCTATGGCCATCTAAAATTAGTAGCACTACAAAATTACACTTATAAATCAAGGCAACTTTATTTTAGTGACAAAACAGTAAGATAAAGGATCTGCTGAGCAGTGACCCACTTGTGCAAACTCTGTTCACATTTAAATCCCTGTCTGCAGGTGCAGAGCCATTTTTGGGGGAGGCAAGATTGAACACAGATAAATGCTTTCCCTGATAGAGGCCATGTATTATCGATTTCTAGGAAGCAGAGAGAGACCTCTTAAAGAACTAATCTCCTTTGTGTTCATATTTACAACCATTAGAATCATAAGCAGGGTCTCATTTATCAGGTTGTCTTACAGCAATGTTGCTAATTTACTTGCCATATTACCTAGGTAACAGTATTACTGAAGTCCTTTTAAACACGTTACATGCAGACAGCATTTTTTTCCTGCACTGTTCCTTGAACTTCCCTTCACCCTGAGATTTGGAGTGCTGAATGAGGTGCAGAGGCTCTGCAGACCCTCACCCTCCACAAGGGCTGGGAGACCAGAGGTTAGGGACAGCCCTGGCAGGCATAGCCAGGGTACCCAAGGAGCCAAGTTCTGGCAGAGCTGTATGAGAAACACCAGCAAGATGGGGCCTCCTCCTCCTCTTTCCCTTTTTGGCTCAGAAGCTGCTTTTGCATTTAGGTGTTGTGCAAATTTGTTCAGAATATGTGTATCAGATTGCTTCATTTTGGATACCAGAAGGGCTATGAATCTGTGGGGTTTCTGCATTATTGGTACTCCGCAATATTAGTGGTATTTCACACTGAGTTTCCCTGAAATGGAAACTCATACTTGATATGTCAAACAGAACCTGTTAATTGGCTGTAGGCTCACAGCACTGCACTTGTTAGTTTAACATCTCCATTCTACTCCTCAGTAAATAGGCCCCACTGAAAGGCAGAACAGGTCTCACTCCCAAGGTTAGGGTAAGTAGCCAGTGGGTAGGGTCAGTAGGGTATTTTGGAAATATGTGATGACACCTAGAGAAACAGGGATGCTTTATCAACCTGTGCCTATCTAACTCCCAGACAGAGGTCAATACCAAGCTACTGTTGCTTCATCAATCTTCTGACTACGCTGTTCTCCCTGCACAACAGTTGGAATATTTTGCACCAAGAGGCAAATTTACTAGTTTATTAATAATGAGATTCTTGCTTTTTCAAACTTTGTTTACTAGTTACACTGTAGGATGAAAACACCTTTCCCTGTATGGCAATCCTGGCAGCAAGTATCTCTGATCCTCCAAAGGTGAAAGGAATGCTTGCTACAAACACGACACAGGTGAGGTTCCTCTTGCCAAACAGCCAGGCTGTGCTTTAGTAACTGAACAGTCGGAGGAATTCATTCCAGGCAAGCAACTACTGTCAATCCCATTCTTCAGGGTTGTGCCCAGGGTGGTACCCTCGAACTCTAAAACCAGTAAAGGACTTCCATAGGCTGCAAATGAAAACTGCCATGTTACCTCATCCCAGGCTCAGCTCTTGGCATTCTGCACTACTGCAGAGAGTCTTTTTTTTTCCTGCCTCACCAAGTAGATTGGGTAGCTCCTCCATTCTCATCCATAAACCCCTTTTCTGCCCATTATCCTCATGGAAGGGTTGGGTGGGAGGCAAGGGAACAGCTGCTCTCCACTCAGTATATGCTGAAGGAGAAAGCAGCTTCTCTGGAGGCAGCTGGATCAATACAAAACCCCCCTGAAAGCATAAAAGCAACATGTATAAAAGAGTTAGTTCTCTTGGAATGGTTTGATGCATTTTGTCTGGGGCTTATGCACGATGATAAGCCGAAGCATGGAGAAAAGACTGAAAAATCTGGACTAAAAGTGAAAAAAAGGGAAGAGAGCTCACTGCTGGTACAGATGTTCAACCTTCTAAACAAACCAGCCAATTTCTAAATTATTATGGCTGTTCTGTTCAGAGAGCATGCCACTGTATCAATGATATACAGGACTCTGTTATTGATTTCATTCTCAAATAAACAACTGATGCCTTAGGATTTTACAGCATCTGAAACATCAAGTTTTTTACTCCCAAAGAGTACATTCTCTCTTTATACTATATATATATACATACATACAAAGAAAATACACAGATACATCATGGGCATACACACAGGCATAGTAGGATTGCAATCACAGGGCTGGAAAGGTAGGACTTGTGCACCTTTGGGAAACCTTCATGGGATTTCAGTTGACATTTTCTCTGCTTGTCATGCTTCCAGTGGGACTCTGCATGCCCACCCCATAGTAGAAGACCAATACTGGTTCTACCCTTCAATGCCCTATAAATTGTCGCAATGGCTACATATCAGCAATTAAAAACCCTCAAAAGTTAAAGTTAACTCTCCATCATGGCACATACTCCCTGAGTCTTTCTATCTCCTTTATTCTGCCTCCATGGTTTCTCATTGATTAGTGTCTCCTCTAGACTGTTCCTTAGAGCCAGATCCTACAGGCTACTACTATTTTGCTGTATCTTTCTCTGTACGAGAAAGGGAAAGCACCCACTTCCAATCTTTAGTGTTATAGTCCAGCTATTTTATTTATTGCTGGTTTGGCCTGAATTATAAATAGCTTGTACAGATCCAAGCAGATCAATTATACCTTAGTTGATTATACACTAATCTCCATCAGTTCTCTTGCATTACAGAACTTCGAGGTACCAGGCTGTTTTATTGTAAACATTTTCTATTATGTCTATTTTATTATAAGAATGGAAGATAGTTGTAGATACATTCAGAATAAACTATCTGTAATTAAAACAATAATTAAATATTTATTTAATGCAAACAGATCTGGACTCCATCACCGTAGCTCATTCAACTTCACAGTCTAGCTTTCAGACCCTTTATGGTCTATACATCAGTAATGATTCACAAAACCCTGTTCCTTTCATTTGAATGCGAACTGGGCAGGAAATGGGAGAAATTAAAAAATAATCCTAATCTCTACCATCACCTTTTCCTTCTCTCAACACACTGGGAAGCCTCCTTTTCCTAACACTTCCTTATACTTCATACAAGTTGTAAGAAACAGGGAGGAGCTTGCATAGAATGTGCTCCCCAATCATCCGCCTGCCTCCCAGCTCACCCCATGGATTCAGCACACAGGGGACAGTGCAGAAAGGTTCAGCTCTTCCACGCCCATCAGAACTGCAGCTGCAGCTGAAATCATCCTGAACAGAGCTTTAAACTTCTCAAAATTATCACAAATATGGTACAGCTTGCTACAGGTATTATTAATAGTAATTCATTCTGTAGTTTCCACCAGTATACTTCAAAACACTTTCTCATTGCTGTTTCTTCTTGAGAAAAGCAGGTGAATTGTTCTATTAACTGAAAACTCCATCTCTAGCTCATGCATAGCCTGGAACTCTGAGTTATTTATTGGACATTTAGCTCAACTAATTAAGTGCAAAAAGTGCTTTACAGTACCTTATCGTCACATGTGAAAGGTAATAGTGAAATCCCCATTGTTTTCATGTGGAATTAACCACTATTAGATTAATTTATGTCAAAGGGTACCATTTGTACAGTACTAGTAAAACATGCCCACAAAGTTAATCAGCAGCCTGAAGATCAAACAATGCTGTGAACTGAAATCCAATCACTGCAGAAACTGGAAATTAATTCACAAAAATCCTGCTCATGAAACACTATTTTGGAATTTTTGCCTTATTGCCAAGCAATCACTATCAGCTGCCTTTACCTTTAGTTGTTGCATTTCTACTTGGCACTGCTCACTCTTAAAGAAGCAGAATGTGGTCTGCAAGATCTAAAAGGACAGATCTGAAAGTAGGGCTGCATGTGTCTTTCTCGGGGAGGGCTCTGTCATAGGATAGACACAGGGCAGGCTGGTGGCACCCTCAGCCTCCTCCTGATCCTAAATGAAAAGCAGCTCTTTGGCACTGGGAGTCCACAGTTCTGCCAGCTGAGTCTGGAGAAGGCAAAGAGAAAAGGCAGTACCTAGTCATGGATCTGGTTGCCTGCTTGTGCCTTCAGAGAAATCCTCATCCACACACTGCGGAGGCTGGAGCCCAGCAACAGCAGCTGCTTGAGGTCTGTGACTGAAAGTGCCTTCAGAGCTTGTTGAAGGAGCAAAGGAGGACTGTGGGAAAGGAAAAAAAGGTATAGAACAAGAGGAGGGAAAAGAAAGTGGTCCAGAAAGGTCAACACTGTTTTTAAAATTCTAAAATAGAAATTTGAAGGTCCCAAACCCCAGCATTTCTTGCATTACTTTTGTAATATACTGAGAGAGATCACACTGTCTTGGTTTGTATGATTCATACATACCTTTTCTTGCCTTATCACGGTTTTGAAATTTTTATCTTTACCTTATAGGATTGAAATACAGGATAGAAAACAAGCCCTCATTTGGGCACCTGACGTTTTATTCAGTGATCTGATCACTCTAATGAGTTCCAAGTCTAATGTTCCAGTCACTCTATTTTTTTCCTTATTAGTCTCTCTACCACCTAATTTTTCCTCTGCAACTTACTATTATCACTGACTCCTGTTAATTGAGCAGCTAGATGGTATTAAAGATAGAGTGTAGCTAATTCCCATTTCATCTTGTTGAGAAAATGGTATTTTCTTTCCTTGAGGCTTGCACTGTTCCTTCTCTCACATCCATACATACTGACACAGGTAGATCGGTCTGCAATGAAAATTTACATTCTCTATTCTGCAAATGAACTACAAATCCACAGCTCAAACCCACATGTAGTGACTTGCTAAATTCCACAGTTCTTAACTGAGCCACACTCCCAGCTATTGAAGCCAACAGGAATTTTCCCAAATGAAGGCAGATCTTTGCTCAAGAACTTATTGTTAATCCAGGGAAGCTATCACTTCCTTGAAACTCACTGCTGTGACAGTGTGTTTGGAAGCTGTAGGGCCTGGGATGAGGGTCCATGTAAAGTAGTTCCACTGTCTGGCTGTCATGCTGATTCATTGCTATCATATATTTCCTGGACTCATTTGCAGGCACAAGCTGTCAATGGGAGTTTCACATTTAGCCATAGGAAAGAAATACATCTAGACAACAGACTTCTTACATCTTTCTCTGGCATCCATCATAACACTTTTAGGGAGTAAAAAAATTATATCCAATTAGCCTCTTGCTACGCAATTCTTTCAAACATTTTACCTTGCAGGAATTTCCATCTTTCCCCCATTTTCTTTCATACAATCAGAGAGATACTCCACACTTATAACCCCATTTACCAGCATTTCCCCTTAGGCTGACAGTTTTCAAATCAAATTCACAAGGCAAGGACTGACACCAGAACCAAATGACATACAGTTATGTCAGGGCCATTCATAGCTTTGCAAAACATCCAATTGTCTTTCCTGTGTAACAGTCCACAAAGGTTTATTTTGATGTTCTCTACAACTGCCAGGAAACAATTGCTCAGGAGCCACAGAAGTTTGTGGCCCTGCACCAGCTCACACACACAGATGGGGCTCCCAAGTGCTTGTCTGGGGAGGGGGATGTGCATTAACCAAATGTGTAGCCCTTGAGTCCACAGGCAACTCAGGAAATGTCCTGTTCTCAAGTATTAAAGAGACTGCAGGAGAACTTTGGGTTCTGCTGACATGCTCCCAGGTGTCCTCAAAGTCAAACTACTCCTACCTTCTATTTGCCAGCCCAGCTTAGCACCTTGATCTTGAATACACTGCTCTAGCAAAAGCCCTCTTGGCCTGTCACAGCCCAGCATTACCTGCAGAGCTAAAACAGCCACAGCTGAGCCAGTGCTCATCAATCATTGGAATGTATTCCAATCCAAAATTAAAAATTTCATATGCACCAGACATCAGAGAATTTCTATAAAACCAAACAGTATCTGCTACTGTTATTCTCGTGCATCCCCATTTTCTGAAGGGTGAAAAGCAGACTTTATGGTGTTCAGATGGAACCATCATCTGGGACAGGGCTCCACCCTTCCAGCTGGATTTTCTGGCACATTCCAGATGCAATCACAGCACTGATGACCTGTCAGTATCTGGGTGTATCCAAAGAGTGACCTGGCTCTTTAAACCACACAAAGCTATTACTCGTCTTGCACTGAGTCCATTACAATATGTCTGACAATCCTACACCAATACCCCAAATCCTAAGGTTCCCCTCGGACACACATCCACCAACACACTGCCTGTTGTTAGGAATGTCCCTGGCAGAGCTCAGACACTGCAATGCTTAATGTTGATGTCCTGGACTTGACCTGTCCACACTTGTCAGTTAGACTTGTTCTCTGACAGAAAAATGACCCTTTCCCACATGAGATTAAACAATGGTTTTTGCCTTATTTTAAACTAAGCTTTAAGTGGTCTGGCACTTTCCCGTCCTCAACCTCTGCTTAGTAATTAGAGCACATACAAATAAAAACAAAAGCTTTTTGCATCTGAATCATTTTGTCTCCTGTCAAAGAACCTTTGGCTCTCCAGGTCTAAACTGTGTATTTTTTCTGTGTTGGTTATAATGGCCATAAACCATGTACATTCCAGTAGCTCTCAGGAAATTTTAGTCAGTTGTTAGGAGAATAAAACAAACTCACAAGATGGATAGTGAAACTCTGGAAAATACTAGTTAGAGACTTTGTTTTTGGAGGCAGAGCTGACAAGACAAGCACTGGCCAACGTCACCTGTCTGCCTGCCCAGTTCCTATCCACCCCCCCATCTTTTATGGTATCCACAGCTCTGTTATGAAAGAAGAGACAGATGAGTGAAAAGTAAATAAAATGGTCATCATAGGACATACAATGTGATCTGACACAAAAATTATGAGTAGTTTAATGTACAGATGCAAACATGCTCTGAACTGTCATAACTCTTAAGTTTTCCATGTTGGAATTTGGCTGAAAATGAGAGTTGGGTATTACATGCATGGGTACAGTTCCTCTACACCTCTGCCAGGAGCATGTTATCAGATGTATTATCTTTGCCTTCTGGGTAAGCTGTGTACTGAGTTAATGCTGGTAATTGAAAAATTACACCACCAATAAAAGAACAATCCAAATATAAGCATATCTGGCAAAGTTTCTTGTTTTTCTCTTTTTGCTACATTCTGATTGATTACAAAGTTACTACAGTGAATAGAATTAGTGATTTATATATTCTTTCTACCAGTTACATGATTTAAACATCCTTTCCAGGCACCCTGTTATATGTTAAATGTTGGGAAAGACTTCTGCCACAGCATATGCAGAGCAGAGACAGAGGATTATTCAGACTGCACATCACGGAGGAGGAAGCCCCTGGAGACAAGACCACCACTGTGACAACTTCCAAAGGACCAGAGACTTTATAATTCAGCATTACCTGCGTCTTTCATGTATGGGTTTTCCCCTGTTTAGATTGTAACCCTTAGAGACCCCCTGTGCACATGTGAAAAGACTGTTCCTTTTTCCCGGGTATCCAGCCCCGCCCCTTTCCCTACCTTATTGGATGTATCACCTGTCAATCCCTATTCCTGGATTCCCACTGGGTTTTGGTCCTCCTGCTCCCTTATTGGTCCCTGTGCCCCCAAAACCACACCACTCTCCCATAACCCTTACCCAATCACATCCTACATCCCAGACCCCTCCTGAAGGGCTTAAATACCCTGGACACCCGTAATTAAAGGCTTTTCTATGACCACTCAATCTCGGGCTGCTACATCTCTTGAGTCCCTACCACATGGGGATTTCGCAATCCCCTCCAGACCCCAGGAGGCTATGGGACAGTAGAAGAGCTGGCTCCCACACCACAGCTGTTAGTTAAACAATTCATATATTCTAATATAAAAATGGCTTTCTTATATCAGTAGACACTATTCTGCCCCCACCAGTACACTTTATACAGGCAAGGCTCTGTTTTGTTCTGGGCTTACTGTTCACTCATGAACTAAAGAGTTCATAACAGACTCACTGTAAAGATAAAACAAGCTGGGTAGGGCAGGAGACAAGGATGCTCACAAGCTCACTACTGTGAGAACAAGATTCTTTTCTGATATGTTTACTTGTTTACAAATGCAAATGACTGCTGTTTTCTACTAGGTACCAAGCTGACTATATACACAAATCATATCCCTCTCTGAATCTTTGAAGCTTAAATATATTTTCAAAATTTTATCCCACATGTTTAATCTTAATCCTACCCTAATATTTCTATTTAAGTGTATGTTATGCTTAAATTCCATTGACTTATGTTCCCCTGACCTCTGCCGTGAGGATTTCATGAAGCTCAGCGCTCGTCTCTTCTGGTGATCATTGAAGGGTAACACCTTGGAGGACATTCACCTCAGAACACAAGTATGTCAATAATGAATTTTAGCACTGTGTGCTAATTTAACTCAAGTGACTTTCACAAATGCAATTCCAAACCAGTTGAAACATGGATTATTCCCTGTGCTTGTCTTAAAGACCAATTAAGGGAAAACACACTGAGTTTTATGTATAGAGCATATTTTCTTCATCCCTACATTTAACTACCAGTCATGCCAATCTTCATTATTTCCTTCTGAGGCAAGAATAAAACATTGGTTGCTACTGTTCAGTTACACAAAAGGATGATGGGTACAGAAACATCCAAAATCTGTGCCCTTTGAGCCAGCCCTTATGATGCTGCCAGCAAGGACTTCTTCAAAGAGCCATTGCTGTGTCCAGTGTCACAGGGGCCTGAATGCTGAGCCCTTCTGCAGGCATTGCCACAGCCCCAGGAATCACTCTGGTGGCTGTATGACTTGTAAGGACTTTTATAGATCAAGTCTCTCAAGACCATGATATCATCTGTTAGTGCAAGAACTAAGAACAATTTAGCACTTATGATATAAGGAGTTTTTAATAAAATACAAGAGAAATCACTAACAACATCCATCTTCCTCCAGTAAAACATGACAGCAACGTACGTCTTTCGCTATATACATCTAAATTTTAAGAAGTTATTTTTACAAAAGCATTCTTCATATTCATGGAAGAAAACCCTAGACAGAATACTTTGATTTTGCAACACTGTCCATGAGGAAGACAGGGACTAAAAGCATCCTGTCTACCTGCATTTTTGTCTCAGCATCTCATCATCAAAGTTATATTTACAATCGGAAAAAACTCTGGGGCTTACTACATACAGTTCTTTATGGGCATATTTATGATTACTTGAAACTTTTGATTCCAAAGCCTATGATTCCAATATGTCCCTAGCAGAAAAACACAGATTCAGTCAAGTATTAGAGGAGCTTTGTGAGGGAGGGAGGGACAGAAAGAAACCTCGGATTTCTTGTCAGCTCCGAAGCAGTTGGACTCAACGGGCACTGTAGGTAAAACGGCCACAGTCTGTTCTATTCTGTCCTAGCTCGAAACCTAAACAGTGAGAGATTTCAAACAACATTTCTGTGGAAAGGTGACATTTTACTTCAAGATTTTTTACAGGCCAGATACCCTCATCATATTCTGATGAAGAAAATCCAGAAAGAACTTCAACCATTGTCAGAGGCTAACTTGAGGCAAAACAAATCCATATTTCTTGGTGCTTTTTCATGGAAAATACTTTCCCTTTGGCATATCCTTAAGTCACTTACAGAGTCTCGTGTGGCTTTCTCCCTTCTGTTAAAATTCGAGTGGTTCCAAAAGATTCCAAATTCTTACCAGTGCAGAGTTCTGGGTTAATAAAGTCCAGGACCCATCTGGAAATAAGTAACCTGCACCAGAATGATGTCCTTCTCCTATAAAATTTCAAAATAACAAGTTTTCCTATTATCCAGGGGTAATTTCAGAGAGCTGTGGTATGAGTACAGAAAAGAAAAAGAAGTAAAAGCATATTCACTTAAAAAAAAAAAAAGAATGGATGAGGAGGATCAAGATTGGATTGAGAAGAAAAGAACTGCTGGGAAAAAGGAGAGAGACACCAGCACAGCTTTGCCTGATGCCAGAATCCTTGAGGAACCCTCAGGCCCTGTTTCTCAGCTGAAATGCAGTCATTTCTGCTGATCTTAGCAATGAACTGAATGAAATATGAGCCACTTTCTGTCAACAGGACCAGCTAAAGGTACTGATGTAGGTTTAGGTTTTAGCTTCATGGATATTTAAAGGACTCAAATAAAAGATTAAAAATAAAAGAGATTGATTTTAAAATATATCTGGTATTATGCAAGAGCTTTGGTACCTCAGTGATCTTTTTACTGCCTTCTCTCAGAGGACACATGCAGGGCATTTTCAATTACTTTAATTACGTGTCAGGGTTATTGATGCACTGAACCCTACTAGACATTCCACAACATTATCTTTAATCGCTGGTGTTTTCTTATCTGTGTTCCAAGGAAAACTATTTTCACTTCTTTTATTGGATGAAAAGAGAATGAAATACTGCTTTTAAATTGAATTTTAAAAGATAAAAAGCTCAATTTTATCACTCACTGTAATAAAATAATTATCACACTGGCATTATTTACCTTTGTAAAACTTCTATAGAATCTTTCTGGCATAACAGTAGAAGTAAAGTCTCTGCAGTTTCTTTAATACCTTACAAGAGACCTTGAATCCCAAAAGTTCAAACACCAAAGAAAACAGCAGTAACACTGTCTCTGCTACCCATCCAAACTATCCCCAGATTTAATGGAGGCAAAAAACCTGAATTGGCTATATGAATTTCCTTCCTCTTTCTCTTTGCAAACCATCTGGGGAAAAAAAGGGTTGTGAGATGAGGTCACGGGTGCAAATCAGCACAGGCCCACCAAAATCACATTTAGGCCAGTGAAATGTGTATATATGACTAGCAGAGGTTGACTTGCTGCTCTTGGAAAAATTCCCAGGCACTGCTATAATGGTATCCACCAGTCTATGTGCCCAAGAGCACTTGCGTGTTGTGAAGTTAGATGGCAACAAAATGACTTCATCTTTGAGGAACTGCAGAAACTAAACAGGAACCCTGAACTGAACCAGCCTGCACATCTCCCTTCAGACCCCTGCAAAGGAAGGATTTGATAGAGCAGAACACATGAAAGGAGGGAACTGCTGAGGGTGTCGATAGAGTGATCAATACACCCCAAGTGACTGCTGAAAGAAGAGTGGGAGGGCAAGTGAGGTTTCACTGTGTTTATGTCTGGCAATCTCAGCCAGGAGCTGACCATGCCCATTCCACAGCAGAGACCCTGTCCTCTCCTCCTCAAGGTATATTGTTTAGGACAGACAAGGACAGTAAGACAGAAAACAGGATGGATTTTAGTAGCAGTGAATAATGCAATATCTTGACATCCCATTTTTGATAAGTAGCATAGGATTTGTATATTGTACTACATGCTCAGATTTAAGGCTGTTATTGTGGAGGACAGTCCATATATGACCACTCCAAATTCGCTGCATTCAACAAGCCCTTGTCCCATAAGATATTTTACAGTTCTTATTGTATAATGCCACAGGTAAAGCCTATTTTGGACTCCACATAGAGAGCTATACAGGATGTGTGTCAAGAAATCAAATTACTTCTACATCCTTCTGAGTCCAGGCACCTCCCAGGATCTCACCAGAGGCAACAATGCCTCAAGGGAGTCAGAACCTACCTGGAGCATAGATGACTTCACCAATTTCTGCTCTTATCATCTGGAAGCCTGCTCTCTCTAGAACTTAAATAAAAATTTACTTTTTACTGAGGAAACACCAAGCAGCCAAATGATATAGCCCTCTGACACAGTGTTGCACAAAAATCCCCCAGCAGTGAGGTCTACCCCTGCAATAGCTGCCATCCAAAATTCCACCTCATTACGTATTCCTAAATCACTTCAACAGCAAATTATTATTTCCAGTTCTTCCAGCAGCAGCATCCTCATTTCATTTACAGAACAGTAATTCCCATTCACTCTTAATTAATTGCTAAAATAGAAAAGGATTGTGTGATGCAGATGCACAGAAATAAGGAAGCAGTGCAATGAACAGAAACCCAAGTCCAGTGTCATTAAGCACATGGCCTCGAGAAAAAGCCAGTTCTAGACATCTAGTCAATGCTCTGCAGAGTGCAATTGGATTTTGTAGTGTCATACACACATCTCATTTGCAAAGACACCTTGCAGGTAGGTTAAATCCTGTACATTTCAGAAAAGAAAGCTGAGAAAATGTCCTGTATGGAAGGGAATTCCAGCCTTACTTGGCAGAAACAGAGTTCTGTATCACCTAGTTTGCATGAAAACATCAAAGTGAAAAAAAGACATAGTTATGTGTATTTGTGTATGTGCCTTTCTTTCCCCAGAAAATCACCCGAGCCAGTATGTCCATAGTAACATATTGGTGTAATAACAAAATATTTTTTCTTACAAGACTCGTGTACTCAGAGGCTTTTGGTCACCATTTCCACGGTTATCAAACATCACCATGGTAATCTCCTGGGAGCTATCAACACCTAACTGCAGTTAGAGTTTGCATTTCAGACTGTCTGAGCTGGCAAGGTAAGGACCTCTCCATCACATTCATTTTCTAATAATGAAAAAATTATAATCAACTGTGTGAGGGGGGGGAAAAGAAAACAAACATCAACCCCCCCAAATCTCTTTGGAACAGAGAACACGTACATTCACTTGGGAGCTGAGGAACTGCATTATGAAAAAAGCAACAATAAAAAGAGGTTAATGGAGAATTAGCAAGGGGAACAATTATGCCAGTAAATAAATAGTGAACAACTGATTGACACTACAGTAAAGATTCACCAGAGAGATTCAACACAAGAAACATGTCTCCAAAGCAAACATCAGCAATGTATGATAGAAAGTGTCTGTAAAATCTTTCCCAAGAGACTATTAAACATGTAAAAAACTGCACCTGGTTTGCATAATGCAGTTATGCACATATTTAGCTTATTTCTAATCAAGTGCAATACTTAACTACAGACTTCCAAGAAGAATATACTTCAGGCTTTCTATTCCTCAGATGAAAATAATTATCGAGCATGAACCCCCCTCCCCTCTGCGTCTGCAGTTACAAAATGCTCAAGCCATCCAGGAGTGACAGTCAGAATTACTGTCTTCAACTGGAAATTAGAAATCAGTGAGGCAGAGCAAAGGCTCCCCTGCCTCAGCACCCTGTTCTGACACTGAGTGGATGCCCAGGACAGAAAGTCACACAGTCCCAGCCATGTGAAATCTCCCAGAATCTGGATTAAACGAACTCAGATTTTTTTCACAATAAGAAGCAGAACCCAGAATGATTCAGGAAAGGAACAATTCAAACTGTCCATATAATTTTCTGTTTGCAAACAGCTGATACTAAACTCAGAAAGAATGGGGGTGCAAAAAAGACTTTTGTGTTGTTTTCACGGCACATTGAGGAGATATGCTTATTGATGCAGCAAACAAAAACTGGGTTTCTGGGCTATAATTCTTCCTTGTGTTTTTCTGGAGGATATAATTTCTCTCCTGTCTCATTCTACCAGGTGCTAGAGGGTGGAAGCCAAGGCAGGTGTGACTTAAGACAACAAATCAGGTACTTGCCTGGGTAGAGAGTCTGCTTGAAACCACAAAGACATTTCCACTCTGCTACCTCTTTTGCCTAGGACAGAGTCCTGAAGGTGAGAACTGTAAGAGGTGCTTGGATCAGGCCAAGACACTTCCAGCAGCAGCAAGCATGCCCCAGCCCCCACTCGCCCATCCCAGCACCATTGCCTTCCCCTCTCCCCTCCTCAGCCCTCTCTTTCTTGCAGCAGGATGGAACACAAACCGAGCACTGCCAAGACTGTAGCTCCATGCTCTCAGCAAGGCTGCTGCGTTTGCTGCAATGGGCCACCATCTTCAGCTCTCCTTCCCCTTCCATGGGTTTGTACAGAGCATTTCATATGCTATCCTCATGCAATGCAGCTCTTTTCCTCCCTTTTCCCAGTGAAGCTGCAATCCCTTCTCCCTGGATTTCATTAGCATTTTTGCTCAGCTCTCTGTGGAACCGTGTTTGCTGCCTTGTGTAAGCAACTAAGGAGCAGGGATGCATGTCTTGTGGTGTTCCTGAGCCACAGCAGGATCATCACCAGTGGCTGCTGACCACACAGGATATGCTGATGGCTCTGGCCTCGATATTTTTGGACACTGTATAAAGACTGGACTATCAGAGCACCAGACCTGGTTCCATGAGTTACACTAGACCTCTAAATTTCATGAACATCTCAGACTGGTTTAGGGGCCGGTTGATGAATATGAGTACAAAGCAGCAAACAACTTTTTATGAAATAAACTTGAGTACTAGAGTTGGCTCCTGGAAAACCTTGCTGCAGCTCTGAAATACTCCCACAAAATCTGGGGTATTCAAAGTTGTCTTTATGGAAAAGCTGAGAAACATACAACAATTTAGCAGCTAAGCCACAGGATCAAAAAAAGCAAAAGAAGCCCAAGCATATCAATAATGTCTGACATAGTTTGTGAATTCCTATCAAATGCTTTTGTGCGATTATGAAGCATGACATTTTGTGAAGAAACTTCCTACGAAACTATCTAAGAAAACTTTAAAGTTCTTTTGTAAAAGAAAAGCTCTCAAGCCCAGTTTGTATTTGTTCATGTGAGGTTGTTTTAGGGTGGTAACACAGGCCCTAACTCAGTGAAAGGCAGTACATTGGGCTGCAGCAGCTATACAAAGGGGAGCACCATGGTGCCTTTACCTTCACTACAGTTATTGTCACCCCTTTGTGCAAATACAAACATTTAGTAGAGATGCAGAGCCCGGGTCTAAGTGCAGAGAATCCCCCTTGTCAGAGAGGCCTGTGTGCCCTGGCTAGGTGATGGTGAGAGCCAGGCACTGGTGGGAGCCCTGGGGCTGGGGCTGGTCTCTGCAGCACTGCCCTACTCCCAGCACCAGAGTCCATTTGACCCGTTTGCATGAGGGGATGGCACAGTCATTGGTGCAGCTTATAGTGGCAGTAGTCCAGGAATCTTCAATGGAAAAAAGTTGAAGTTCCTTAATTTACCTTTTTCTAACAACAGCAGCAGCAACATATCCAGGGTAAGACCTTGTTTAAAAAGTCCATAGCCCCAGTGTCAGTGTGTATATTTTTTGATAAAGGATTAAAGGTAATGTTTTCCTCTGTTCACATCCTCCTCAAACAGTAGTCTTTGTCTCACTGTTTGAACAAGCACCAGTAATAATTACAAGCAGCACTGGAATTACAAATGGCCACTTTAAAGACACACTTGTCACAGAACGGTTGCACGGTATTTCTGGTTAACTTTCTCTTATTCATGTATTTTATTATACTTAGAAGATACGTTTTAAAACATCAATGTCCAGAATCAATATTTGAACCTCAAATACCACGTACCTAATTCTAGATGTTTAAGCGCAAAAACTAAGTTTTAAACCTACTGTTCTTTACGAATATGCGTATTGGTTGGCACAAAGTTCTCTGACCAGACACCATCAGTAGACACTCACCCTGCTCAATTATTTCATTTCTCCTGGTCATCAGCTTCACTTTGACACCATTTGTTAACCTGGGGCATTTGATGCACTGGAGTCCTTTATCATGTATTGGATATTCTTCAATGGTCTTATGTCCTTTATATTTCTTCTGGGTTTATTAGGTGTCTAGTGCAACTGAATATTTTACCCTGAGGAGTTTCAATTATTTATGAACATGGAATATTTGCTGGGTTTCACAGTATATGGTTTCCATTCACCATCTAAATGACTTTGTACATGAACAGAATAATCTGTGCTTAATTTTCCAAGTGCTTTTGCAGATCTGTTTAGAGCTCCCAGTTCACCTAATTTTCTTCCTCAGTCATCAGCTTTAATTGAGTTTTATGTCTTTTATGAAAGAAATTGAACTAAGTCAGGTGGCTTGAATTATAACCTCCTATGTCCTTGCTTGACTAAATTGACCTCTCTCATAAAAAAATAAAACAAAATCTTAGATTAAATAAAATAGGGCTACTCTCTAATGATTTCTAAAATATCTGTATTTTCTCATCTGATAAACAACAGTTTGTGGGTTCCTCAGTTATGTTGTGGATGTGATGCACTCATCAAAACTGTGGATTTCTTTCAAAGCCAGATTTCAAACCACTTGATAGGAAGCTGTTCCCTTCAATACCAAAAATTATTTTAGCAGGACCATTCGCAAGAATGGCAGCTCATAAATTTAAGGAAAGACTTTATAATAACTTGTGATCCACTGATCTTTCTCTTGAAATGCTATGAAAATTTCACTAACATGAATTCATGAATGACGATTACAGCCTCTGTTTCAAAATGTTTACAAGAACCAGGATCTATTTTAAACTTCTTTACGATGACTGAATTAAATAAAATCAAAACCACAACCTTTTCCTTTCCATGAACAGCACAATTTCCATATACTTATGAAGCAGAAACTACAGAAGGGTGGTACCACACAAATCAGCAGACAGATTCCATTTGTATGCTCATTTTCTGAGCATCACTGCTAATGTCAGCATAAGCTAAACAGTTTAAACCAAATCTCCTCTAGTGACAGGCAACCCTTGTTTTCCAGCCTCCCAGGCTGCACATCTTTCTCCTAATATTTAGAACAACTAACACCTCTCCAACAGGATTATCATCTTTAGAGCACAGCCAGCTGAGGAGGACACTGGTGGGCCCAGGCAAACCACAGCTAGGCAGAAATCTATACATACAGGGTATAAAAGTCAACACACTTTGCACACAAGTACATGCAATTGCAATTCATGCCCCAAACCTGTCAGGCTGCAAACCCAAGCCCACCACATCACTCTGATGGTGTCTGTGCTCAGTCTAACAGGTTCAGCATTCCAGCAATGTCAGAGGGCAAAATGAATTTTTCATTCTAGAGACAAAAAAACATCCAGAGAAACATTTGTCAATCCCTTGGGCTGATGAACTGAACTTAATTGCCCCAGGTCTTCATCCAACTTCCACTGGGATTTTTTTGGAATTACATCATACTACTACCTATCACCTGGAACTAGTTTTGGACAGCGTGCTCTCTTTCAGTACACAGCCTGAGTTTAAAGCAGAAGGGAGAGAAAAAACAACTGAAAGGGAATTTACATCCTACTTCCTTTCTCTTCAACAATATCATCATAAAAGTTCAACTCACTCACCTAAGCCACTAACACCAAACATCATTGCCAGCTTTTTCCTGAGTAAACACAAAACCTAATAAAACCCCACATATGTAACCCATAACTTCTGTTCACCAATGCCCAAAAGAGCAGTGTCTGCTGATTTCATTTGTCCTCTATGAATCACCACAGCCTCCATAATCTGTACAGACAGCTTCATAATCAAATCCTTGTTTACTCTACAGAAGCCTGACATTTGAATTCCATTTCCTGTACTTTTCTGTAGGAAAAAGGAAAAATAGTTACAGGTATCACCACTATGCATATGAACAGTCATGAACAGATAGACAAAAATGTGTAGTTCACCCACATAAGTGCAGTCAAACTGTTAGAGGGGTGTGTAAGGAAAGTTGCCTCAGCTTATATTAGATTTGAGATAAACTTATTAGATATTTCAAGTATTTCCCTATGTAATAGGTAGTGCTTCTGTTCATTCTCATTGTTCTACAAAACAGCACTGGCTGTTGGAAGAAGGATTTAAATGTGCATAACCCCAGTCAAGCACAGGAGACTGGCAGCGGACCTGCATTTAAATATGGGCATTACTGAATACGAGACCAGTGCTGGCGTAAGCATCAAAACTACCTCCTGATCACCCTGAGGGCCAGTGCTGTTGGATGGAGGGGCACAGAGATACGAACCTGAAAGGGAGCAACACACTGAAACAGAAGAGAGTGCTTCCTGGGAAGTGTCCTGAATACACCTGTCCTGCCCAGGGACCAAAGGTCTGGTTAATACGTAATATGCTAAACATGTAGCAAGTAATTAGGTGGACATTCCTGTCTTTTCTAATGTAACTAATTTCAAGGGTCTGTTTTTCATTTCACACTCTTGTCTTCATAAACTTTTGCACGTTTTGCATTTTGTAAATAAACTTTATTCCTTTTTACCATAACTGGTCTTGAATACAGCTGGATTTTCAAATCCCTGATCTGCACCAAAGCACTAGAAATTGCAAATGTGATGGCTGTTTTACCTAGCACCATGCACCAAGCTATTCCTCAGGCACAGGCCATACCAAGAACCAGGACATCTGAAAGGAAATGTCTTTTGTTCTCCAGAAGGACTGGACGAGATCTCCAGAATGAGCCAAGTCAATAGGTGGGATACCCATCATACCCAACAATTTCCATGAAAAGGCTTTCCCTGATCCAACACATTCCAGAAATAGAGACTGACAACATAAGACAACACTTCAGGCAGAAGGAGGAGCTCAGACTGAGTTCGCATTAACAGAGGAATAGTTTGTAGTGTGCAAAGTGGTGGTTCAAGCTGTTGTGAACTTAAATGGTCTCATGCCTTCTTCACCCATCTTCATGATTCCCTACACGCTGGGAGACCTTATCACCTGGGCAAAGATACCTGAGCAAGAGGACATCTTTTGTTCCAGTAAGCCACAATAAAAATATTCACTACTAAAATGCCACAAGTGGAATTCAATTAATGAAGTCTGACTTCTGGATTATATCATGAAGAATCTAAAAAGACTCACAGGAGATGCTCACAGCAAAACATAAATTTAATGTTATATTTTTCTATAAACCCAAATTTAACCTTTATTTAATTACAATGATTGGAATGTTCCATATAAATAATTACATTTTGGAAAAAATCCTAAATTTATCACTTTGATTCTCAAGCTGCTAACGCTTAGGATGCACTCAACTACTACATCCTTGCAAAACTGACTGACGTGTTGCCTTATATGAAACTGATTAAGCTGCTGTTGTTCACCAGATGAATGGCTTATGTCACTACAGTGCAAATCCCAGAGTATAACTGTGTGCAGAATCTGCTGTCTCACAGATTAACTGTGAATCCCAACTAATACTGCTGGAATACTTTGTATGGCACAAGCAGGATGCTTGTAGGAGATGCTACTGTGTTGGTCACACTTGTTTGTAGCAATGGTCAGCAACTCTTTTTGTCAATGTGCATGAGATAAGTGCCCTGCATGTCACCAAGCAAATATTCAAAGCAACAGGCTAATAAAGTATGCATATAATTAATCTTTACTAAAACTTCATTACCTTGATTAAGCTTTACTTTATCCATATAGTGGTATCACTTGACAAAAGGGGAGAGTGGAAGGAGAAGGAAGGAAATTTAAACAAACCAGTTCTGCTGCTTTTTCTTTAATATAATCAGGAAAAGAAAATAAACAAATGACCAGGTTGCACTTCTGAAAGAAGTGAAGCATGAAACATCCCACTGTTGCCCAAACTGCTCATTCTCCTGTGATTTGCCCACCTAGCTGGGCAAAGAGAAGCCCCTGCAGAGAGGGAACTGCTGAGAAAGCTGTCGCCAATGCCTCCATTCAGCCCTGGAAGAAGTGGGACTGCCACTTTGACAACACCATCTGAAACCCTGAAACAATCTGGGGTCAAGGACCCATGAACAGATGCTTAGTCAGGGAGACTAAGTTTCAGCTCATATTCTGTTTTCTCTTGGTATTCATCAAGTATGTTGGGCTGCATTATTTGTTATCAATAGACAATTAAGCAGGTATAGTCCACTGTAATAGAAGCTTCAGTTTACCATGTAATGAGATAGACACTGCAAGAGTAATCAACTGCTCTGACACTCCTGACAAGGATTAAAAGAAAATTCTTGAATTTCTGTTAAGACAGGATAGATCAGGCCCTAAGCAATCTCCTCTGCTGACTGTTCTTGTATTCCATAGGTGAACAAACAGCAACTGAGAACTGATAAATTGTAGAATTCTTTTTCACATGTCTGGTTGCCAAAACAAAAAAAACCATCTCCTCAATGACTCTGAATCCTCGAGTGTCTCTGGGATCTTTGGATTCCTTAGGTTTCTGATATACCTGCCATTTTCAGTAAAGCAGTGCTGGGAGCAAGTGACTCAGAACTACTCAATTAAATTAACCCCTCATGCTGGAACAAAGTCTCAGCTCATATGTAGCAGAAAGTTGTTTAAGCCATCTGAGTTCTATGACCAGAAAAGCAAAAAAAGGCCTTTCCGAAATCAAAACATTTGAAGGCTACAGAAAGATATTATTGTGCATGAAGAATGTGCTGCACTTAAAATAGAAGAGTGTTTCCTGAAAAAGCACCAGCTCCATCACCAGACAGATAAAAAGCAGCCATTTCCTCAAAGTAATGGGCTGCTTCTATAAAATTGTCACACATCAGTGATTTTGCCATTCCACACCTCCTCTCTTGAACACTCAGCAGTGACCTGCTGATCTACCAGGACAGCTGAAGAATGGATTATTGTTTGCATATAAAATATGCAACCATGGCCTCAAACACACAGTGCACACAGAAGTGATTTAAAAATCTTTCATTTGGTCAGCAGCAAACTTATTCTTGGAATATAAGTGGTGCCTACAGCTTTTTGTAATCTTCCAAGTTTTCTTTGCTCAGAAATGGTGTAGTGGTAGACTAAAGGATTTGTCATTCTCCAGTGTTTCATTTTTATGAACCTCAGAAACGTTCCCAGCAGTTGAGCTTCTTATCAACCAGCTGCAGAAATCTTACAGCTTCATTTTGAAACTCAGAGCTTTCCTGTGCCTAAAACTTTCTTGCAACAAGCCAAGGCTACTGCTCATTATAATAAGGGCTGGCATTCAACTGGCCAAGAACAGGAACCTAAGTACATGAGAGTTTAAATATAAACCTACAAAGCAAAGGAGAGGTTCGGTGAAGAAGAGTGGGGTCAGAACATTCAACTGTTTCTTTATTGCAATGTGTGCTGCTGTTTAGGTGAAAAGACACCATGCCTAAAAATAGCTTCTTAACTATTGCAACAGGAACAAAGTGGGGAAGAGAGGAAAAATTAAACAAGGTGGAGAGATACTTTCCACAGTGCCACTGACCACCAAGAGTACACAGACTTCTTATATCTTCTCATGCCGTTTAAGAGGGAAAAGGGGGAAAAAATAAGCTTGATGGGGGCAAAAAACTTGTGAAATGTTTCTTTGCAAAGGGAATAAAGACTGTTACCCAGTGACAGATGTCCAGTCCACACACTTGCTGCAGGACTGTTGCAACACCATCTCAATGGTAAATGAGACAGGCATAATTTCATGCAATTTTGTACATCATTATCCCCAAAGGAAAACATATTTAATAAATTCAGAGGCTCATGTCCTCACAATGTTTAAAAGGAAATCTCAGCCTGCAAGGGCCACATCTGAAAGCTGTTACTATTTTGTCCTGAACAGATGTATTGAGGCGCTCGGCTGTGAGCCCTCAGTATATGAAACAATTCTGAGTTGGTAGGGTTTTTAATTTAGTAGAGATTATTCTTAAAAAAACAAAACAAAACAAAACCAAAAAGAAAACAAACCAACCAAAAAACAACCCCAGAACAAAATACATTAAAAAAACCTCAACAAACAAATAAAACAAAAACAAACAAAAAAAAAACCCAGACCAAAATACCTCGCTCAGTCTGCCACTGAAATTGCAGGCCAGAGTCATTCTTCTCTAGATTTACCAGTCTCAGCTGCCTAGGTTTTGAATTACAGACTGTACCACTTGTTAATATGCTGCCAGCCTCACAACTACACATGAAGCTCAGCATCCATGAAATTCAGGTATGGTCCATTTGACAAGTATTAGACAGACACAGCTCCCCTGAAGGAAGTGCCTGTGTGAAAATTGATGGTACTTCTAATCCTGCTGTTGTCCTTCAGTATGGTGCTCTTCCCCTCTCTCACCACCTCACAAGATTAAATACAAGTTTCAAACAACATCTGACAACTTTCTGAGGTTTTGTAATCTCTCTTGCACTGTTCAAGAATTTATCTTCCAGTTCAATAATTACTTTTTCCCTTGCTAGTAGGATGCTTGACTTTATTTGTTCCTAAAGACTCTAGTCTTCCTTACTGCATGGAACTAATCACTGTAGCATTGAATGCCTTTCTTTCCTCAGCTAAAACAAAACACTCCTTGCTTAATGAATTCCATTAGGTCTTTGATTTACATAAAAATAATTAAAATAAGAAACTGATGCTGAAAAAACCCTCAACATTCTCCATTCAGGTCATGGGGCATGTAAAAATTTTGACACAAAATGTTCTTATGCCCAGCTTTGGCCCAAGAAAAGATATTTTCATACCATTATCTCTGATGCAGACTATGAAAGGTTGATGCCACCACAGTGCAAGTGGAATGGATGGAATAAAACACAGCAGCCCCACAGCTCCAGGCATACAAACTGCACTAGATAACATCACTATGGAGGAAAGGCAACAAGGCTTTAAGCTCTTTTTACACGGCTTTAAGCTTATTTTTGGCTGCCTCTAGATGCTCATAGAACTCCCACAATAACACATATTTTCCTTCAGTTTTTAGACCTTGTGGCTTTCATTTGAGCTGTTTTAGATATCTACATTTAACAACTTCCTGAACTATTAACTTGTTATGCAAGCAAGAGTTCAAAATGAACAGGGCTGACAGAAATTGCAAGCTCTGCTGTCAGTTGTTCACTGTTGTCCTTTTTAAGTGCTCTCATGAGAATTAACTCTTCTCCGATCCCCTGTAATTAGCTCAGCCTGGTTTGGATACACACAAATGCAAGAGAAACATCAGAGGAGCTACACATTCAGGATGTGGCAGCTCAGCACTGACAATTAGTCCTCTTTCTCCAATGAGGGCACTGGAGAAAAGCCTTCACTCACTCACTTGAGGTTTTCATGTGTGCTGCTGTCTCCATACAGTGTTAATCAGGTGAAGTACAGGCCCAGGGATATGAATAACCACCTCCTTTATAGTATTTTTCAGATTGGAAACAAACTAGTCAAAGCTATAATACACAACAGTGAGTTGCCAAAGAAATGCCAGTTTGCATAAGAGACTCTTAGGGATTCACCGTATCCTCATTCCTTTTGAGACACACTCATTGCTGTCAAAATCAGCTTTTAGTCAAGCTAACAGAACAACTCTTGTAATTTCAGCTGTATCTGCAGCAAGTGCAAGCACATAACAGAAAAATTAGCTGCTCTCCTGAGACTTGTGACTTGCAGAAAAAGCAAAAAACTTTTGAGCTTGCTCTCACTAGAGACCAAACATCTGGGGACAAATATAGAAATAGAAAGTAAATTTAGTTAAGATCAGGTAAGAATCTGCACACCAAGGAAGACAAAGAAGTTGATATATAGGTGTAACTTTATGCAGAAAACTTTCCTGGAAAGGAGTTTAAGCTGAGGAAACAGTTAAAATCTTGAACCAGGAGAAGGTGATGTCATGGTTGTGGGTTCCTTTCTTACAGAAATTAAATGTTCCTTAAAAACTTGGAACCAGATAACAGTTCTTCATAGTTTGTGACTTGTAGCATCATAAAACTGAGCTTATTAGGACTAAATGTCTTCTGGCAAAGAGCAAATGCAAAACTTTTCATTTCCCTCTAGCTTTTACAGTGACCCTGTAATTAGTTCCAATGGTTACAGCAGAGTGCTAATAACACCAAGGTCATGGGTTCCATCCCCTGTATCAGACATTCACTCAGGAGTTGGACTCAATGATCCTTGTGGGTCCCTTCCAATTCAGGATATTCTATGATAAAGGTACTTTTTCCTCTTAAACTTGGGACTTGATTAAAAGATTTTGTGCCTGCAGGAAACTGAGGAGCTGCACCAAGTGCATTTCAGACAGGCAGCTATTCTCATCACAGCAGATTCCACAGGGGCTGCTCTCCAGAACTGCAGCATCAACACAAAATGACAATTAAAACATAAACATGATCAAGAATCCCTGTATGTTTCTTAGGTGTGCTACCCGATAACACCTCACTTATTCCAAAGGGCAGAATGTGGTCACTTGCCTCTCATAAAAAGCAGGAGTAACCTGTGAGCAAATCAGTACATTACCTTATATGTAAGTGTTTTCATAGAAAAACAATATTCTTAGTTGCCTTCCTGCCAAGTTGCCCATTTCTAGTTCTCTTTTAATGGGAGACACCTCAGTGGGCTGTGAATCCAACACATGAAAGCAGAATGTAATACAATAAACGTATTTAATGTAAAAATCTCATGATGAAGGGTTACTTATGTTCCTGTGTCTTAATAAGATGCAGTGGTTTAGACACTCTGGTTTGTACTGTGCTGTCATTGCAAGCACATAGCAGTGACCCCTACCAATAAAGGCATTGCAATAGAAGTGTAGAATAAGCGACTGTGCTTCCATGTGCAGTGACAACAACCACTCCTGAGGGACCTGTCCCTGGGCAGAACAGGCACAGCCACGAATGCAGAGAAGGGAAAAGTCAGAATAGTTGCTATTTTTCCATTTCTGTTTTGTACATTCAGAGAAAGCTGCACTATCATTTGTGGGCTCACAAAGATAGGCAACCTTTTTGTTCTTTTTTTCACCAAGTTGACAGAGAAACAAAAATTAATCTATATATTTCTAGAAAATACAGGGAGAGTTGCTATGGCCTAAAATCTACTGCAGCAGTAAGAAATGGCAATTTATGAAAACCTCACTAGTCATGATACTGATGCCCAACATGTGAGAACCAAATATGAGCACAAGGTCCTACAGCATTTTACTTCAAAGAAACACAGAAATTTCAATGATGCAAGTCTAACTTCCATTTTAGCTTTGCTACAGAGATAATTTAATTTTATTTTATTTCTTTTGAATTCAAAAGTAAGGAAAACAACTTCTGGAGGTTACTGTCAAGGATGAGAGCATGGGTATTACTGGTCTGCCAAGCAATAAACTAAAAGGCAACTATATCCCAACTAACAAGACTTAGCTTTAATAAATAGCTCAAATTTCCCCATGAAATCTCCCATGATAAAAAAAGAATAGCAAAAACCAAAAATAATTCTTCAGGAGAGTCCTCCGTCTTTTCAGGATTCTTCTTTTACCTTTCCACACAAAACGCAGCATATTTGTTCTCAGTTAAAAGTAAGTCTCTTTATGTTTTAGTTGAGCAATTTGGGTTCATTGACAAGAGCAAAAAAGGATGGGACACTAAGGTTCCCACTTCCCTTGGAACAGCTGTAACCTCCCCTGACCAGAAAGCTGGCAGCTGTAACTGAGGAGGGGCAGACAGGAGCACCACCACAGGTCTGACTGTCCTGACTCTGGTCAGCCAGCAAAGCAGAAACATTTTAGTGTCTCTTCAAATGCGTGCTGTAGTCAGGAGTTAAGAGTAGCAGACCACTAGGTTGCTATGAATTTTCACAGAATAGTTGGGGTTGGAAGGGCCCTCTGGAGATCATCCAGTCCAACCCTCCTGCCAAAGCAGGGTCACCTGAAGCAGGTGACACAGGAATGCATCCAGGTGGGTTTGGAATGTTTTGAATTTTGCATGTGTTAACAACTTAAAGAGCATTTGTAAACAGTGGTGAAGTTTGCTCTTTGATTAATGAATTTGGAATGAAGTAGATCTCCAGAGAAAATCAATTATATTCAGTAACAGGGCAAAACATCCCGGCAAATATTTAGAAAAGAAGTTACTGAAAGTTCCTCAGTTTGCTTCTACAGTTTCTGCCTGGGGCCCTCCTTCCATCCTGTGTTTCACTGCTCACAGGACTCAGGTGAATAATGCAATTTTAGAAGTGCTGGATGCAACTTCAGACTTCTTGGGGTGACAGGAATCATATCCAGAATTTGTCTCATTCTTATGACATCTGGTGAGATGTTCCCTCCTACTCACAAGAAAAAACAAGGTGATTTCATCCCAAGGATGGAAGAGCAGAAGTCAATAGATTCATAGCACCCTATACAAGTAACCCAAAGAAACAGTACAAATTATATTCTTTGCATACAAAAAGGGAAACAGACACACATATTGCCTATTTTTTTTTAAACTTGAGAATACATAGCATTAAAAAGGCAGAGATTATTTCACTCTCATTAAAATTAGTACAATTGCTTTTCTTGCAAAAGATGCTTACAAATACGTTTTTACAAAGGAGAAAATTTCTGTCACACTTGTGTGTGTTGCATGTGGAATACATTTTAGAAATTATAGTTTTTGCACTTTATCCTGAAGTGGCAATCAAATTTTCATAGACAAAAACTATACAAAAACAGAAACAGAATATTTTCTTCAGCAAATGTAAGGCCATCTTAATCCTCCCAGATCTAGAAAGACTTGGTGAATTTCTAGTTCTCTGTAGATAGAAAGTCCTATGTAGTGTCATTCTGTTGAAAGGGCTGGATGCCTCTTAATTCCTTTAGCATAAGTACATACTCTCCAAAGCTTGGAGACAGGAGGAGTATAGCTTAGGCTGGATCACTATTTGAGTTATTCAAAGATCTTGGCAAGGTCTCCAGTAAAGCAAAAAATAAATAACTAGCATCTCAATGTTATTAAAAAAATCAAAGGGAAGAGTACATGAAACAATTTCAACATGTCCTAATACAGCATATCAATCTGCAAAATGCCACATACCTCTTCAGACTTCACTCTTACATCATGTCTCTTAAAGCTCATGTTCAATTGCTTTCCAAAGTTATTTTCTCCCAGCTTTCATCTGTCCTGAACACAACCAATGATGCATCTAGCAGTTCCACTTATACACAACAAATAAAAAGCTTCTTTCAATGGGAAGGTCAGCTTGTGAGTCTGCAAGTCTAGCTTGACTTGAAAAGTCTTGTAAAAGCTGTCTCACTTGTTCAGAAATATTAACACTAACTTGAATTGTGCTTGAGTGTGCTTTCACACATCACCAAAAGATTTAGAGGAAGTATCCATAACCTCTTTAACTTGATCCAGCTAAGGAAGAGCCTGGCATTCCCCGCTCTTCATCTCTAGCAATAGCGAGAAAGCTTAAGAAAATGTTCACAGTGAGAACTCTGACATGGTTGTGGCATGTTTCAGCAATATTCAACATTTTCTCTCCAAAATGCAAATTACTATTCTGTGTTAACTAACTACAATCTTGAAAGTTTTCTCACATGGATAGAAAATAACTGGTGCCTTTATTTCCCTTAACACAGAAACTCTCAGCACTACAGTAAACAGAAAAGGTTGCAAGACTGACCTCTGTATTTTCATCTCTCCAAGTCCATCATTATTTGTGCATTTTATTTGTTCTTTGAGGTACAATAACAACAGCTCCCAATTTTGAGGCCAAAAAGTCACTGCCAGTTCCCAAACTTCCTTCCAGAACACCAAGGTGAACCCCTGTGACTGTCCCAGTCGTACACGCTGCCCTGCGTGATGGCTCTGCAGATCACCTGCCATGGTCTTGGGAGCAGACAAATGCCTGGCCTGGAAAATGGCCAGAGCTCATTTTTGGCTGAGCCACTCCCAAAACTCCTTTGAGTACAGCAAAGGTAGCATGCTTCTATACCAGTCAGGCAGTCTAAGCAGCAAACTGTCAGAGAAACACAACAGAAAACATTTCTCTCCGTCTTTTCTGTCCCATGAGTTCTCCTAAGGGCCTCCATGCCAGAAGGTGATTATCCTGAACAGCGTCTCAGGACACATGAAATATTCCCAGCTAATTTCATTACCACACTCAGAACACTGCCAGATATCCCTCAAGGCACCTCCTAGTCCCATGCGGAACCAATATACAGTATCTTAAAATCATACTGAAAATCAAGCCCCTAAATGCCAAAATCCAATTCATTTGGGTATTAGGCAGAAGGCATTAAAAAAAGAAAAAAAAAACAAACAAACAAACCAAAAACCTCCACAACAACAACAAAAAACTGCCCACTACATCAAACTCAGTAATATTGATTTTCCCTTGTTTTGGCTTTCTCGCATTTCATAATCTCCCCTATCAACTCTGATTTTCATTCATTTAAAAGACCTTGTATGACATTTTCATGAATGAAGCTGCTTGTTGCCTCTTGCAGCCAGGCAGCCCTTCTGCAGGCTATCATGCCTTCACCTCCCACATACTGGGGGGCAGGTGACCATCAGGGGTCACAGCTGACTTTGAAGGCTTGTGACACTGAGAAGCACCATCCAAGCAGGAAGCTGAATAATGCTGGGACAAAACCAGATTATGTGGTGGCTCTCCAGGTGAGCCCCAAAAGGTAATGACTTCAAACAGTCTACAGAAAAGAAAGATCTCAGTTTTCCTCATGAATATGACATGGGATTAACAGCCAGGCATCTGTCACTTTGATATGTGCATGGTCTCCGGAGCTGTCTAGTTGACAAAACCACATCCATTAAAATATATCCTAAATAAAAAGAGACACAACAGCACATTATTCTTAAGGCTGCTATGTGCCAGACAGATTTGCAATAGGGATTTGATCCAGTCCCAGACATACTTGTGACTCACAACTAGAAATCAGAACAATGGGGATACAGGCTACTGTATCATAAGAATTCAGAAAAACATTATATCATTTCACATTCTTCTGCGTGTACTATATTATCAGGATTTCTTCTGAAGAATGTAATTTGGTTTCCCATTATAGATAATTGGAATGTGTTTTTTCTCAGTGCAATGTCCAGTCAAATGAAACAGAGAAGGGCATGATAAAAAAGAAATCAAAGCACCTAATAGGTTTTTCTTCTCACTGCTCATGGATATACTCTGCATTCACTTTTTCTAATTCACTGTCTTTATATATGCAACTTGAAAACAGCTCAGGCAATGCTCATTCATAGTTTTGATCAGGTACAGCATGCCCTAGAGTGACAGAAGTAACAATTAAGTAGTAACTCATTAATAAGAAGTAACTCATTAATAAAAACCACACAATTTTTTTTTTATGGCAATGTTACCACACCTTGCTGTGCTTCTCCAAATTAGCGTATATCTCAGGAAAGAAAGGAGCACAGTGATCAGCTCAGCTGGTTAGCACACGTTGGTAGTAGCACCAAGGCTGTGGGTTTGATCCCTACATGGGCCATTCACTTTAGATTTGGACTCGATCCAGTGGATCCCTTCAACTCCAAATATTCTGTGATACTGTGGTAGTTGGTTAAAGCTCAAATGTTATTCAAGACATTACAGTGAGCTTTCATCTGGCTTTATTTATCCAAAGCACACTTCTTCCTTCCCCATGAGCCCCTTCCCTGCAATATCTCATTTCACTCTTCTGTCTAAAAAAAATGCTTCAAGGATAAAGACATGCAATTCCTCACCTCCACAGACACAGGCCAGAGAACTAATTCCCCTTAGTTTAACTTAGATTTCACATGTGGTTCAACCATAAGGTATCCTTACCTAATTTGTTCAATCAAATCAGTTGTGGAATATTTGCAGTGTCAGAGAATATATTCTGGTTCTGCCTTTTATTAAAAACCCACTGAGGCATATGAAACACATTCAGGTATACAGCAGCATATGCTAAACCAGGGCAATGTGAAAAGAGGTGATGCTACCACCTTTAAAAGGAAAGCAAAACATGAAAAAGCACGTGCTACCAACTACTCCTGTTTGTTGTTTTTTTTTTAATAGAAAACTACAGTCAATTCAGACTCAATAGCAAGTACAGCATTTCCTTTAATGAAGCAGATTTCTCTGAGAGGCCTACATAAAGCAGCTCCAAAGCACAGGGCACACCTGGAGGTTCAGATATTGAAAGTGGAAGGAAATTATGCAAGATGTTCCCCCTCCCAATACTTGCTACTACAGGTGTTGCTGAGTACTGTTTATTTTAGGGCTCTGCAGCTCACCTGCAGCAGGCAAAGAAGATGAGGACTAGGCAAAGGGCAGTGTACCTGAGGATTGTCTTCTCCTGGATCATTCCAGCTCTACAGCCTTTCAATCCTTCTACATTTCTTATTTTGAGAGCATTCCCTCACTGCTTTAAGAGAAATTGTGGCCTCTACACACCCACTAAATACTATTAGAACAATAATAGCATGATTGTTAAATGATAGGCATGCTATCATTTTCACAAGCTCTGTGCAAACCTTGGTTGCACTGATCTGATGACCCTTTGATCCAATCACCTCAATAGGCAGCAGAGACCTGCACAAACCTGCGTTCTGAAGTGGTGCAGGAAATGTTTCATCACCAAGACAGTCAAAAGTGTTCAGAACAGTATCATTAATTTTCCCCAGGGGACTCACAGAGCCCTTGAGTTAGCTTTCTTACTGGCTTGGATTGGTAATGCTGAAACCTGTGACTGATTCAAGCTCAGGCATGTTAAAGGAGAACTACAGACATTCAAGTTCTAGAACAATGTTAAGTGGTAATTAGCAAGTCAGTATTAAAAGGTAATGTCCATCATCACTCTAATTAGTGTAGAAATAATGAAAAATTCTTTTTCTCTTCTATAAAAGGCTATAGCTGCACAAGATCTCAAGTGAGCTTCACAACTACTCTTTCCAGAAACAGTGATAAAGCAAGATTTTCTTGTCAATAGCACTCATAATAACTTTCCTACAACATAATAAAACATGGGCAATTGCCAAAATGACTATTAACCCTTCCACAGAGCAGGAAGGAAACACATAATGCAAATATCAATGGAGCCAAGAGATGAAAATATAGTGCTAAAGAATAACTTCTACAAAATGTATATGTAAGGAAATACTGACATTTGGAATTCCCAGTTATTTCGTGTTCTTCATAACAAAGCATTCAATAAACCACTGTGTAGTATAAACACTGCATTCAAACAGGACCAACTCAAAGTCAAGTCTCAGATGTATTGGCCAGACCCTGAGGTAGAGAGGAGAGTGAGTGACAACATCCCTCCACACAGGGAGAGTAGGAATTTCTACAAGTTATTGTGACTGAATCCCTGTTGCTACAGTTGTTTATAAAGCTCCTGGAAATGAGATAAGGATGAAGAGCCAAAATAAAGCCAGTAAACTGGGGTCATTCAAGCTCTGGTGGAATCATCATGAGCAGATACAGAATCTCTCCAGTTTGAAATCCTCTGGGTCAACTAGCAGTGACACTTTGTAACAAGTTTATCTTTTCTGAAGCAAACTACAAATGCCTCTTATAACTTACTCCCTTATATTTTACTGCGGTCCCAATGGTTTATAGTCACAGCAAGGTGAGGTTTGCAAGTAAATCATGTTCTCTGTATTAGACAAGTGATATGACTTGAAGGATCACAGAGGTTTTTGGGCACAGAAGACCTTTGTAAACCAGGGACTGGAACATTTCTCTTGTATACTCTTCATGCATTCTTTAACTGTAAAGTATCTGCTTTTCCAGAGGGGTCACAGAAGTCCAGTCTGTGTTCCAAATCTTGCATTCTGACTCTAAAGAAGAAGGTCTGTGCTCGTTATCAGTATGGCCCGGCCACTATTGCCAAGTATTCCACACCAAAACTTTTTGGCCTCTATACCTCTCCAGCCTAACCTACTAACAGCTCCCTCTGGGCCCAGGATCACTGCCACATACACTGAGTGGTACAAGGCATCTAATGCTAAATTCCACAGATCTGTGTTCAGGAGGATGGGAAACCTACTGACCCTCCGCTTCACAGTGGCTCCCTATGTCCTACTCAGAAGCAATGCATGTCCTTACACTTTCCAGTTAGGAAAACCAGAAATGTGTGGCCCAAGCATAAAAATGCAGGGGAGCAGAAACACCAGAATTGCTATTTAAAAGAGAAACTCTATAAGTCAGTAGCACTGTGAGTCAGCAAGGTGTGGGAAATAGTCAGTACAAAACCAACTTTCACTGACACTTTCTGCACGTTTTTAAATTCTACCCAGCTGAGAGCAACTCAGTAGGGTGTAGGGAGATTTTTTTATTGTGTATGTCAAATGCCTTGAACAGGATATTGAGACTTGGCCTCTACATCATGGGCCTTTACAACCAGTAATTGCTACAGTAATCACTTACCAAGAAGCATTAGTTACACTCACATTTTTAGATCTCCAAGATGCAATAAGGGTAAGGGGTGAAACTGGCCCATCATGTTTATTACTGAACAAGGAATAAAATTATAACATGCTTTTTAGTTCATTTAAAGCACTAGAAGACTGGTGAAAAAATCGGTTAAGCTTCAATAGAAGTACTGCTTATTCTAGTATCAGCATGCTCAACAGATTTCTCAGGCAAGCTGCTGAAAATACTTTGGTAAGAAGAAGTAGGTGACCTAAGTGTCCATGTTGTTGCTTTAACAATAGTAAATATTTTTATTTTATACCATTTACGTCTGTCATTGTAGCATAAGACTTGAAACAAGGTGAAATTGAAACAGCATTTCTGAGGAATAATAAATTGAAGATGAAACCTACAGTGTTAAAAGCAGAGGTGAGCATTCAATATATTCTTGATGATCACTGGAAGTAGCAGAGAATAAAAGAAGAAATGTTCAAAGCATATGTACATATACCTTTGCATAGGGTATCTTTTTACTCTCATGATGAATCATACTGAATCAAGCATCAGTGTACAGTCAAGCTGGACAGCCTGCTCTCCAGTTACATGAACAGAACTCAGAGATAAATCAGGTAAAACTTAATGGTCTCAAATAAAACTGCATGACTTGAAAGGGGGGGCATAGATTTGTGGGGCTTTCTTAACTTTTTAGGAAAAATATGGGCTAATATTGGTGAGCAAATATAAATAACATTGTCTGACTCGTAAATGAGTATTAATGCCCCAGATTCCAACATCATTTAAGGGTGTCTGCAGCACATCTGAATATAGTATGATTTATACAAAGGGATAAAATTATCACTATTTTTTTCTATGTCAAATTCTGATAGGAAATTCATGTTTCATTTCAACATGTGCTACTTTTAGAAGTCTGGGTTTTTCTTTTGGATATATGCAAATATACTCCAAAATGTCAAGACGTGAGGCAGTCTTAACCCAATACAGAACTAATAAATACATGCTGAACTCTGGATGCTGGGACAGTCTTGGTGAGCTACATGTAGTGTTCGCTCATTTCATAAACCCTTTGGTACCTTCTGAAAGGAAATAGCATTGAATTCTTCTTCCATGAAGAATATACCACTGCTGCTGCTGGCAAATATTCTTGTTGCCTGCTATAAACATATGAAACATAATCAATTAAATATTCCAGTGCTGCTATTTATTCTCAGTCTCTGCCTTTTGCAAATTCAGTGCAAGGTGCTGTTTTGATTCACAAGATACATGTCAAAACTAGGGAATTATTTTTGCCTCTCATGATCCCTAGAATCAAGCACTTTAAACCAGTGAAATACTCACACTAATCTAAAACTTCTGAGAATCAGGCAAGGTCTCTTCAGCTTGAAGTAAATTCACAAAACCTACCTGGCTTCCCAAGATAGCAAAATAATACTGCAGCAATTATATAAAGATGTTGATATTGTTCTGTAGAAACAAATAATACTTTTTAGTTCTGTTCTTTACAAAAAAGCCCATAATGCCTGTTAGCTTCTAGGTAATCTTAGTGTAAGACAATTACTGAGTGTAGTGCTGTAAACTAAAGAAAAAAAAATTTAAACAAGGATATTGCAAAATATCTTCTCCCTGAAAGGAAGCAGCAGCCAGAAGAGCAACTGGATCTCTGCCAATCATCAATCTGTACTACAAGTTGTAGTAACAGTATTCTTCTACATTTCATCCCAAGTGTTAGTACAGCATCTGTCTGCAGTAAGCTCTGAGATACAGCAGGCCTTGGAATTGAGAAGAGTGAACAAGCTGGGGACAGGAACTGGCCAACACTGTATGAAACTGAAATATTTAAGCAGACAAAGTAGTTGGCATAAACCACTCAAATTAAAGGTAAACAACATTCTACTGAGGCTGTTAGCACTGTCATTGCAGGTATTTTATTTGTGATATTTACAGACCACAAACAGCCAAACCCTTTTATTGCTTCCCATCCTTAATGCAAAGAAAATAAACCCAAACCTCACTGCCTAACATCACTAATGTAATTAGTTCACTACCATTCTTCTCTCCCTAGGTCCGCTCTATCTAAAATGGAAGAAAATCTCAAAACTCATCCTGATCTTTTCTCTGTTGAAGTTCAGATACTGACTGAATATAATCTAATTGAATTGTGACACGTCACAAGGAAGTGACGCAGAACATGAGGAACACTTAAAATACAAACATCATTAAAAAGATGGCACCTCTCAATCATTAGCTTGGTATTTGTCTGAGAAAAAGAAATACTTGCTTACGACACACAAAGACATCCTTGTCTTCCACAAGTTATTCCCAGGCTGGCAGACTGCAGAGGAGCCTTCTGTACCTAGAAATGGCAAGATTACAAAGACAGCCAAGATCACTTACATAAAAAAACCCTCTAGTACACCAAAAGTATGAGGAGGAACTTTTGCCAGGAGGAAGTTGAAAAGTAACCAAAGCATAAGAAGCTGCCTGTCCTCTTGGCACCACTGGGATGCATCAGTCGGTCCCTCCTGTTAGCAAGATCCTGGTCTAGGGAGGTGTTCCGTAATTCCCCAAAAGCTTTCCATAGCTATGGCTAAACAAGCCCAAATTCTACTATTCTAGACTGCACTGCACTACAGGGATATTGTTGTGGATTGCAGCAGACTCTGAAGAGACAGCAGTCTAGAGTTTTGACATATTTCTGCTGGCCATTTGCTCCTGAGATGTTCTGATTCTATAGGAGACAGAGACTCCCTTTTTTTTTCTGACAAAAATATGGAAATTAGCCGTGGCGCCTCTTCTTGCTATCAGACATTCCACAGTAACATTTTTTGTGAATGTTTTAGAACATTATAATTAAATATTCACTGACATTTGCTCAGAAAATGTAGGTACTCTTTCACCTGTCTAATTAATGCAGTCTATAGTACACAGGAGAAATTTAACTTCTAGGACTTGTTTTATTGCCATTTCTAAGCATACAAATTCAAACTGCAACACATTTTTGTAAATTTTTACTGTGTCACACCAGACTGTTAAATGAGTTGGATTACAAAATGAATTCCAAGAGAATAAATTTACTGGTTTTTAAGAAAATCACAGCTCTCATCATACAACTGGTAAAGAAAAAGCTTTTACATTCCTTTACTTGTTTCAACATTTCCAGCTCTTCCCTCATATCTTTCATCCCAACTTGGACAGCTGATGAATTACCCAGTTCTTCTAATGCACAGAACAGTAGTGCTGCAGTGACAAGCTAAGAGGGAACTGTTAGATACTTAAGCCCCCTTTTTACTGAGTGAGCTTTTTTTGCTCCAACACTACTGAGAAAATCATTCTATGCAACGTAACAGCATCACATACATTTTTCAAAATGCTATATAAGCAAAGCCTCATTTGTTTTAAAAAAACAGAATGAAATTACTACAGCAAGTGATGTTAATTCTCCTTGTACTCTGTATTGTTCTTAGCAGTTCTTCTTCGAATAGCCCTCATTTTTATACTTAGCATTTGTGCAGTTGTTTACCCTAAAATTACATCTGCTAAGAAGTTGTTTGCGATTATGCGGGTACCTCCTCAAGATGCCAGAGGCTCCTCAGTACCCCACTGTTTTACTTTCCTGCCTCAGCACACTCTTTTCCTCAATCTAAGTGTGTTAGAGAAGTAGCAGCAAACCCCTCCATGCTGTCCTAATTCCAAAAACTATTTGCCAGGCAGATGTCTCCTCTGTGCAGAGCTCTCTATGTCATTTCCAACATGCTTCCTGGGCCAAGCTGGGCAGCCTGGGCTGGTGTACTGGAACTGGCTGTCTGGCTCTCAGAGATGCCATCCGTTCCTCCCCGCCAGGGAACAGACACATTTCCTTCTTGCTGCTGCTGCACAGGTTTGGCTTCTAGGGGTCATGCCAAACATCATGCGTTCAGAAAACTGCCTCACTCTCCCCCCCTTTGCAAGATTTATCCTAATACAAGCTCAATCATTCATTGGTTTATAAGATAACACAGATGAGGATGATGTGAAGGCTCAGTTAGGCTGCGCAGGCTTTTGTGGTGTCAGGAGCAATCATCAGTATATTTTCGCCCTTGCAGCATGGCACACTTTCATAAGATTATCTGCTCAGTACATTTTCCTTACTCAACAAATGGCAAAGTCTGCTACACAATCAACTCTCATCAACACACTGGCTTCTATGTAGACAGCAAATACAAGAAAATATATAAGTTATATGCTTTTTGGCAACATTTTTTTCTGTTCATGAAATAAAAAACAGCTAGGAAAAAAACCTGAATAAACAATCTGTCTTAGAAAAATCAAGCTGCACACTGGAAACAAGGATCAAATTCTTGATTTACACACCCTGAAAGAACATTTTTCGAAAGCACTCAGGAGACTGCACCATGAAAATCAAAAATCAGAGGATATTGATGACAAAAAACTTTGCTCATGAGCTAACCCCAGACAGTGGCATACAATTCATAATCAGATATCACAAATGCCTAGGTGGCTTTTTTCTAGGATTCTCTGAATAATAATTACAGAATTTTATAGTAGAAAAGTACACACTTGGGTTTCTCACAGCAAAAAGAATAATCCACCCATCTGTAAAGTGTTTGTACGAGACACAGGACATCAGTCCTATTAAAATGTTATCAGTTATGTACAAAACAGAAGAAAGGACAAATAGACATTTAAACTTTAATAGGTTTTATCCACACTGAACAGAGCTGGCTGCAAAATCCCCTGCCATGCTTCATTTTGTTAAGAAGATGTTTTAGAACTTAAAATAGATATGCTGCAGTAGGCTCCTGGATCTTAAATCTGAATGTAAATATATCTATTTCAAAATATGTGAAGCAGCACAAAAGGTGGCTAATGCCCCAGTTTCCCTAGCACTTTACTTCCAAAAGATGAGAAGCCTTCTGGGGCAAGGAATGACAAATATGGGTACTTTTGTGAAGCTACATTCATCCACTGATGACACATGGGACATAACTCAGAAACACACCCTAATTTATCAACTTGTATTCAAAGCTGCTGGCCCAATGCTCTGGCTTAGGACTTAAACAAACAAGCATACAGAATCATCAGTTAGCTGATCATGGCCCATTGGACAGACTTTCTGTCCCAGGGCCTTCAGCTCCTGCTGCAATCCAAACCACAGGGCAGTTTACCAGTTCTGAGCTGGTTGGTGCTTTATCCAAGCTCCCTTCAGACATGGACCTCTGCTGTGTCACAGCCCAGGGGGTTGCTGTGGGGCACAGAAACATCTGTAGTTGCCAAATCACTGCTAGTAGCACTGTCTGACCTTCAGAAGGGATCCAGCCACTCCTGGGTCACTCAGCTGACTAATTTAGTCTGAAACCAAGTTGATGGTTCCACCAGACAAAATATAGGACCAAAGTGATACCCATAAGTGACCTAGCCAGAGATTAACACTGAAATCCCTCACAACCCCATCAGCAATATAGAGAAATTACTGCTCACCAGCACCTGATGATCCTAAGTGTGGTGACACACAGGGAGTGTGTGTCTAACCCAAAGTGTCGAAGTCCCTTTTTCCTCTCGGGCTTTTAAACTCAGCTGCAAGGACTGACACATCTTCTCATCCTCCAATAGTCCCAAAGGAGAGCAGCATCTCTCTGCTTTTTTGCCAGCACTGAAAGGCATTGAAAATTCTTAAAATCCAAATGTTTATTTAGTATGTTTAACTACAGTTTTAATGGGCTGTTTGCTATCCTCTGTATTTCATGTGCTTTTCACACACTAGAAATTTATTCAACATTAATGCTAAAGAAATCTAGTCTTGTTTTTTTTAAATCTTTCACTAACAGACTGAGAATGATTTGCTAAAATACACGCTCTGAAACTACACATAGAGGACCGCACCTGGGGAGGCACATCTCTCCCTCCGCATTAATGGGGACCAGCATCACTACTCGCTCAACAGATTGTTGGCTTTTCTGACTTTATTTGCCACACCAGTCACACAGCACAAACACTCAGTGCTGGAACCTAACAGTGTGAACACTCTTGTACTTGCTGTGTTGTTTCAGCAGAGGAGAATGTATTATTCAGCAGGACACAAACATTTTCCTCAAAAACAATAAAATATCCTAGGAATTTTCTTGCACTTACATACAGCATCCACTGTTTTCATATAACAAGTCAGCTGAGTAGAACATTCTGATTTACTTCCTGCACTTAGGTTTTTAGCTTTTTGTTGGATAGACAGGGTTTTGCAGAACAATAGAGAAACTGAGAAAGAGAAACGGGGATAGAGAAACTACCAGTCTCCTAGTCACATAAGACAGGTGGCTGAGTTTCATTTAAAGATAAATGTTGAGAATAAATCAATTTTGGAACAACCATTTCCTTCATTGTACACACACACACAGAAACAAAATATATTAAAAATATATAGATAAATAAGCAGATAAGTAATGAGCATCAAGATGATGGTCAACTTTAATGTCCATTTCTTAAACTGGACATAAGATTATTTGAAAATCAAGAAAAACATAACCAGAAGCCTAATTAACTTGGAACTTCATTTGTGCATGACACAGAGTATTTGGTGTGACATTTCAAGCACTGAATAAAACAAAATTAATTTTAAATGTGGTGGCTACTATAAATTCAAACAACTCTTTGATCTACACTTTATAACAGTGACCAACTGAGTAAATACTTCTGCCTTCGCCTCATGTTTTCTAACACATTCAATGGGTTCTTGTCCTTTAAATCTTCACCCTGTAGCTTCCTTGCTTGACGGACTGCAGTCGGAACCCCAAGAACAGAATGTGGTTTTATGTCTTTAATACCCAAGTTATTCCTGAAAATAATGAATTAGCTGCCAGTGCCGCAGTGACCGCAGGTAACTATAAAAGTGATTACATGCCCAGGAGGAGCTCTCAGACACTACACCAGTATAAACAAATAGAACAAAATATTACTTTGTATTTCTGGCATTTGGACTGGGTAACATCAAGTCAGCATGCTGTATTTTTGACAAATTTCTCTTAATTGCCTTGTCTATAACATTATTTCTGCTATTTTTTCTCTCCCTATTTGCATTTTTTTAGTCATGTATATGCAGTTATGCTCATATGAGTGTTAGTCATCTTGGATATCCCTCATTATTTTTTCCCTAGACAAGTGTTGTCTTTATTACTTGTATAGTTTTCATCAGAATCCATCCATTACTTCTGGCTGGATTTGCCCCTAGTGTTTTCCTCAGTGCTTCACAGTAGGTGGTTTTCCATCTGCTCCCTAAATGACCTTGCCATTTGGAAGCACTTTACAAATCTAGTATCAATGCTACCTGTTCCACTAGACTTGATCAATATAGTCTGGTGGGACTCAGAGTGGGAACCTTTAATTTCAAGCCTATTAATCGACATTCAGGACACTCTTCTAGCACAATGACTCAGTATTTTCCAAGACACTGTTCTTCAGATTATCTCTTTTCCCTATAATGTTTTTGAGTCTATACTTTCTTCTACAGCATTGTTGTACACTTCTGTGTTTCAGCACTAACTAGCACGTATTTATATTTTCCCTCTGTACAAGCCTTGATCATTCCACCCTCATAAAAGCCTGTTGGCTTTTCCACTTTAAGGTATGCTCTGAAGACATCTAAGGGAAGCTAACAAAGGTCCATTGCACTGAATAAGTGGGGTGTTTCGCATGGGTTTTGCTTTTAGGCTTTGGTTTGTTTTGTTTGCCTTTTTTTAAAACCAGCTCCCTAGAATTTCTCTTTATATTTGTGGTTAAGGGTTACAGGTCTCTTAATTCCAGAGCAAATAGCTTTAACTGATAGTTTTCTTGGGCACCTACAGAATATATAATGTTTTGTTGCTTCCTGTAGTGTTTGAACCACTCTTATAAGGATGAATTACCTCTTTTCCAGCTGTCATGAAGTATTTATTTTAATGTCATATACACTTAGCTCTATTTTCTGTTTTATCTTGGCCACTGACTTCATTTACCCAACAAAAGGTTGTGCCTTTCCATGTGCTTCTTATTTCATTTTGTACGCCGCAACTAAGTTCTCCACCGATCCTCATAAATTTATTCTGCTCTGTTCTATTCACTCATCACCTTGACAGCTCTGGATTTGATGTTCCCCCAGGCAGCACCACTAGGCAGTGGTGCAGTGTTCCCCAGCCAGCTGTGGGAAGGGCAAAGGCAGCATTTCCCCAGGCCTCAATACAGTGAGTTGTGGGCTAGAACTTGGCGGCTGCTGGGTAATATCAGGATTTAAGGGAATAATAATGACTGTAATGACAACAGCTACCGTCACTGGCCTTCGCTGATACACTGTCTCAGGCTAAGGACTGAATGCCTGCTAGACTGAGGTGTGCCAGAAGGAGAAGACCCTCATTTCTAGCTAGAGTCATGGAGGTTTATGGCCCCAACACATAAATGAACAAACTCACAAAGTAATCACTTCTCTGAGAAGCACCTACACATGGAATGGGAGAGCTACTAAGAGCCCAGGTGAAGCACATTTTAGTCACATTAGAAGACTATTCTTTTAATACCTCCACTTCCATAAAGAAGAGTTAAACTATTGTTCAATGATAAAGTAACTGTTCATCTAACATTTGCAGCATTAAAACACATTAGCTTTTTACATGTTTCCTGATCTTATTAAGTTTTATTACCAAAAAAGTTTGCATATCGGTAATTTTGGTGATCTACAAGAAGTAATGAAACGACAAGAAAATCATGGTAAAACAACATTAAAAGGGAGAGTCATTCTTATCTGCAGAGTGTTGGAAGCTGCAAACAAAACTCTCATTAAAAGTAAATACAGAAGATTAAAAAAAAAATCCTACATATTTGCCAAAATACACTCAGTGAGATTTCCATGCATTAAAGAGGACCATAAGATTTCCAGTTATTTTTTTTCCTCCTTACTTCCCTGGGCTTACCTGCTGGAGCTTACTTTTAGTATTTTAATGCCATAACCAAATGTTTTAAATTTCACATGCCATGCATATAAACCTGTGCACACCTTGAGCTGCAGTGAAGAGTTTCTGAGCTGGCAGGAGAGTGTTTAGAGATGTGTGCTGTGCCAGGTCATTAAGCAGACTGCTTTACAAGGCTGACTGGTGAATAGTTTCAGGAGCTGGATAGAAGTTTCTCAACTAAAGAAATCCTGAAGTGCACAGAGATTTTGCTGTTTTAAATAAAGTAAGAGGAAACCACCAGGGCAGGGCAGAGAGGTGAAAGGTTTCATGCTGGATGTGAAGGGCTGATCTAAGGGCTCTTCTGTCTCACAATGATTCATAGGGTCCTTAATTAGAAACACATGTAATTCAGGATTTCTCATAGCAATTCAGGTGGAAAGTCTCCAGGACAGTGATTTTGTGGTGGGTAGCATATAACTGTTCCATTACCAGAGAAGGGACTGGTGTGAGAATGTCCACGGCCCTCCCAGGCTGTGGGGTGACCTTGCAGGGCAGGCTTTATTATTGAGGGGCTCAGCACAGCCCGGCACAGAATCAGCAACTTAACCTCCCACTTGTATTTTTTCACTTGAAGACAATGTGTCTCCTTTTTTCCTCCCTGCTTTGAAATTATCATACTTTTGACATCATAAGAGAAAAGAAAAAAATTTAGTACCTAAATCCATCATTCCAATAAGTTTCCCAACTCCTTCATTCTCTTCAGTCACTTTTGAAAACATCTTTTAGCAGCAGCCTGAAAGTAAGATTTTCCATCATGCCTCTGCTTTCCTTTGTTTTAACGTACAAACAACCTTAGAAGACATTCACCTTCACTCTTCATAAAGAGTGAACTTCAACTCTGCCGGAAGCCGGAGCAGCTACACAAATTAAATTCCGATAGTAAGTGAGACTGCTAAGGCTTCAGCTCCATGTTCTCCTCCCAAAGTGCAGCAACTTTCATACTAAATGAACTTCCTGGTAAACCCCAATCAGCAGACAATAATTTCAGATCTGACTCCCAACAAGGATTTTTACTGACAACAGAAAATGACAAAAAAGTCCCTAAGCATTCTAACAAGCCATCTGTCACTGTAATGCTCATTCTCATTTTCACCATTTCATTCTTACTGAAATATTCTGACAGTTCTTCCATTTTATTCATGGGCAAACAAGGTTAATATTTTCTGAAGACAAAACCTAACTTACTGTTTAATATTCTATATATTCATTGACACATGTCTTTTAGTCTAATACCTAGGGCTTGTGTAATACTTAGAGCCAAAAATCCCTGATTAGCTGGAACAGTCCTGAGGCTTCAGAACGAATAATGTGAGAACAAGTTTTGTTTTGTTTTCAAACAACTTTTTAAAAATTCAGAGGATGGATTTAATTAAAATGCAGAGTCTTTTCCAAAATTCTGCATTGTCTTTATTGTTAACCTACCTCATGCATATCAATTCTTGAAAAATTGACTCCCCTTCCCTAGCAACATTTCAGGGAAAAATACTTTGTGAATTAATTAGGAAGGGTGAGACACATAGGCAAATTTCTGGAAATTAATTTCATTATCTACAAACCTAAATTTTCAGATTTTCTTCTGAGTTTTCCAGCTTTGTCTGCTCCCATGCACAAACAAATCCATAGTTCTAGAAAATACCAAAGCCTGCACAAACACAGCCCAAGTTTACCTACGTTACATTGCTTATGCCGTTGCTTGCAATTTTCTCAAGATCAGAAGAAATCATTTCTTATTAAGAACATCAAGCAATCCTTGAATAGGTTCCTGACTAGGAGCCCAGAGGTCAGGTATTCTTTGTGCTACATAAAATGCTTTAATAAATTTAAGCATTCCTCACACAATCTACTCCACAAGTACACACTACAGATACATGACAGAAATCAAAAGAACAAGGCTTGTGCCATAAGCAAACTTCAAACATCTGTTTTCAGAGCTCAGAAAAACTTTATCAATTCTCTTCCAACTCCTTGAGATGAGAGTTGAGACTGTAAAAGGTGTGACAGCTGAGAAAGGTGGGGGATTAATGAAGGTTAACGGGCTTGCGAAGAATGCAGACCATCCAATATGGATTACAGCAAAACTCCACTTTATTAAAGAAAGTACTACACTTATAGTGTTTCTGACAATACGTGCATTAAGACCATTGGTACAACACACACATAACAATCACACATTGGTTATTATCAGAAGGCACCTAATTGCATGACCTCATCTAGCTTGCTTCCAGGTTCCCAGGGGCCTGCAAGGTTGTTTATCTTACAGCATACAGCTGCCAACCTTGGTCAAACGACTCCCTTTTTCTTTCCCGTGAGAAAAGCATCCCAACAGGGGACTACAGAGGTTCTCACTCCGAAGTTTTTAGCAGTTGTAACAATTTTCCTCAGGAAAACTGATGTATGAAACCACAATCCTGTATACATGCAGAGCAAGACTGAGGAGTGCCCTCAGCACTGCTGCCCCAAGTGACACTAACAAGACATCTTCCTCTCCATGTGCCCCCATGGCACACATACATTGTGACTGCAATGAAAAGCCTGCACAAGAACTCATTTAGCAGCTCTCCTCCAAGCATCTCTTGCACTCAGGACTGCTCCACACTACACACTACCATGGCAGGGAAACCTGGTCCTCCCCTGCAGAGAGCAGCTCCCCAGGCTCCATCTCCTCAAACACACACCTGCCTTTCAGTCTCTGCACTCTGAACACTGGAAACATGAGGCAACCTCTTTGTAATGCTTCTCCTCGGTGTTCAAAAGGAAACTGAACAAGCTCCTTTACGTTATGTCATGAGGACACTTGCTGCTTTGAGTTTCAAAGGCTTCTTTTCTTTCACTTCATTTCTCTTGTAACATGGAACTTTCATGTTTTGGGGTCACAAATTTCTTTTAAGGGAATTGGCTGCAGTTCGCTTTCATCCCCAATGCAGAACAGTTGCTCACACACCCTGAAAAATTCATGCTACCTGCAATGTCTGGGAATCAATGTTTTTTAACAGAGACATAGACAAAACAGCAGTCTTATCTCTACTTGTTCTACATTTTTTATAGAAAAGATCCTTATCTCTTCTGAAAAGCTGTTGGTGCATAAAAATGAAAAGGTTGTCTGAATAAAACTGATTGAAGTCAAAATGAATACCATTTTCTTGTTCCAGAAAAATTACATGTACTTTCCCTATTTTAGCAAGTAGAGATGCTAAATCTGGGAAACCTTACACCTGAAAAACATCATCTTGTGAGAAAAATCTCCTTTATTCAATTTAGTTAGGATACAAATATCTGTGAGATGAAGTTTAGCAGAAAAAGGAAACTTCTATTTCAGCATGTGCTGGGTGCCCTGGCCACAGAGGTCCAAAAGGCACACTCCTGCCCCAAAAATCATGCTTTTTATGTGTCCCCAGAGTCCTGCCTTCTTAGTATAATGAGACAAGTTGGCCTCTTCTTCTGATTGGATTTGGCATGCCCCCCTGTACAGGGCGACAGGGTATCCTGGTCAAAATGACCACCTTCCTCTGCACACAAAGGATTTGCCACATGGCAGGGGACCCCTTCCAGCCATATCTCTATCTATTTTCATAATTCCCTATTCCCGAATGCAAATTGTCCCTGGCACCAGTTCCAGACAGGACCTGATACCTTACAATTCCCACAGTATGCCTAAAGAAAATAATTCCTGAGTTAATGAACTATTTGCTTGTAATAAAACCATATTTTTTATTCTCCACAGTCTGTTTTCAGAGCTCAGGAAAACATTCTCAGCTCTCTTCCAGCTCCTTGAGATGAGAGTTGAGACTGTAAAGGTGTGACAACTGAAAGGTGGGGAGACTACAGAGGTCCAGAACCCAGGGGATCACAGTAATAATTCAAGATTACAGAGAGCTTTGTGTCCAGGTCCCTCCAACCTGAAGAGCCTTTCTGAGAGGTGATCTGCAACATCCACCAGTAGAAGTTCTTTATTTCTTGCAAGATGCTAGTGAAGAAAAAGACAACTTCAGGGAATGCTGTGCAAGAATTCAGATGGATTTCAGCTCTTGTGCAAGCTTGGCTGACTAAACCTGTGGTCTGTATGAGCAGCAAACAAATGACTTTCCCATTCCAAGCAAGATAAGATATCAAATAATTGCTCTTACTGCAGCAGGGGGCTTCAGGAATTTTTATTTTTCTTTTTTTATCAGGACAACAGATTGCCTGCTCCCACACATTTGCCTCTCAGTGACCTCTCTGTGCATCAAATAAAAATATTCTCAACCAGGGACTTGAACGTGTACCTTCCTTTTTGAGAGCCAGTGCTATAAACATTGGTGCTTTTAAGTCAGCTGCTTTACTAGGAAGGAGCTGTAACATACCCAAAATGAAAAAAATATATATAAAAACAAAACAGAACCCTGAGAACCTTCTCACAGTCCTTCCCATGTTAGAGTGATGACAGCAATCATTGTGCCTGAACTACATTCAGACTGTTTCAAGCAGCCAATCCAGAAACCAGAGATGATAAAGAACATCACAGTTTCATGTATGCAATTTTAAGTGACTGTTATAGTTCCAGAATCTCACTGGAATTCCTTCCAGAGCTCAGAGCTAACAGCCGATGTCCCACTGGTAGCTAACAGAAGGGACGATGAATACTTGCATTCTAATTTGGTGGTCAGGTGAAGACTTCTTTGTTCTTTCCTTCTGGGCTGCGAGGGGTGGGGGTTAGACTTTTGGGAGAGAGCGGCTCTTTGGGGTTTTTTTTCACCCCTTACCCCCACACCCTCACACATCCACACACCCCCCTCCACCCTCCCCAGTGCCTGGGATTTCTGAGGAACTCTTTTTTTTCTTTCCCCTTTCTTCCACCCCGGCTTCTGGATGGCACCAACACATGTAGGGAAGCTGCTGCCGTTTCTGCCCAGCTCAGCAGAAAACTGACTTTTTTCGTTCAGAGGGTTTATTACAAACTGTTTTGTAATGGGTAATAAATGCAACAACATATAATTTGCTAATCAAATTAAAACTTGTGAGAGTTTTCTTGTTAAGGTTTTCTTAAATTGCTAAATGTTAAACCACAGT
>WBMV01003373.1:0-189331 GCA_013396655.1 Campylorhamphus procurvoides
GGTAAACTAAAACCACTACATATCCTACTCATTATTTCTTTTTGTTAGTTTTTCTGGGACAAACTCCTTTGATTTAATACTAGCCAGCCAAGCAGTATATTACACAGTCAAAAAAATAAAGGCACATAAAATGTTAATTTAAAAAAAAAAGACAACCTTCTCACTTCTCCATGTTTGGATATGACAGTGCCTGAAGAAATGCATTTTAGAAAGACACAATATGATGAGAAGTAGCAATTATACTTAGACAAGAAATATCTGTGTGTGTGTGTATATATAACCTATAACATTGGTGATCCGATTATAAAAACAACTAAAATTCTCAATGTTGACCCTAATGTGATTTTTCTGTAGCAACCATATTGACTCTTCAATTATGCAAGTAGCATGATTAAAAGTGCTTTTTTCTTAAATCATTCTTTTACTCAGCCAAATCTGCTGACAGTAGTTTCAGTCAATTTTCTTTAAACAAGCTGGGAGTACAGAACAGGGGCAAAAATTAATAAAATAGAATCTGGAAAGATCTTCTTCCAAAAAAGGAATATATGTATGTCTTAAATATTTAGGTTTGGATTTCAGCTTTACTACTGCACAGATGAACAGATTGGAAATGCTGCAATAAAAATACAACATTAACTGACAATTTCATAAATATTCAGTGAAAACCTTGAATTTTCTTTATCTTATGTTAAATTATATCAAACTTTAAATATTAGCTCTTTATAAAGCCTCTTCTAATGAACAAAAGCTGACTTTTTTGTTTTGAAAATTTGTGATACAATTCAGAAATTCTATGCAAAGGCTTTTATGTATCTACATCCATACCACAACGTATAGCATCCTAAGGGCAAAAACACTGGGTAGAAACTCAGAGTCCTGTATTGTAATGTAAAGTCTCTTAGCATCTTAGTGGTCATTATTCTCCTCTTTCTCCAATAACCATCACCTTCTGAAGTCATATTGTGAAAGAAAAAAAGAACATTCTGGTTTGTAAATGTACAATACCGCAGTTTTTAGAAAAGTAATTGCCTTCTTTTTCAGAAACTAGAAAATTGAAAAACCATTGTACTTTACTCATAAGCAAGCCAAATAAGTTTCCCCTTTGCCACTGCTGGATTTCTGAGCTGCTAATTAAGCTGACTCTCCTGTGAGGAACCATCTTTTTACCAGCTGTTAGGATAACCAGAGTTCATCTAAAAAATGGTACCTTTGACTGTAAGAAAGGTATTGATCAATTTCTAACTCCTTCTTTACATTTATCAGGAGGCATCAGCCATTGAAGACCCTGATATTTTTCTGCTTCTGTTCCTGTTTCTTAAAGATTTCCTCAGAGAAAACCTGAGGACTAATCATCTATTTGGAAAACAGTGACAGGCTAGGATTTCAGTCTTCACAACCAGCCTTAAAGCCTCGATCCAAGACTGAACTGATATATTTGAAGATATGTTTTGAAGGAAGGAGCAGCAGGATCACCGTGGTCTTTCCCCTCCTTATGTTTGGGTAGTCCATGAGGTAACAGTAGTCATATACGTTAAATGTCAGTTCCAGCCTCACAGCAGCCTCACTCTAAACTGCAGTCAGTATTACCACTGCTAATAGAATGCATATTTATAGAATCTTCTCCACAGAAAATTTTTTCCTCCATTATTTAAGGTACAAGGGAGGAAGCTGACCAACAAGCTTCATGAACATCTTCATGAAAAAGATAGCAAATTATCCCTTAATTCATACTTTATGTGAGTGATTACTAAATCCTAGAAAGATTCAGATTGGAAGAGACTGGTGAGGGTCATCTGATTCATAGCTCTGGTCAAAGCGGGGCCAAATTTAATTTACTATCCTGGAGTGTATTTGCAGACATGTAATTATCCTCCTGGAGGGACAATTTGATTTTCTATCTTATTGCTTAAATAATGCCATTTACTGCTAACAAAGCAATCTGTGTTTTGCAATTAAATACTCTAATGAGGAATACTGTATAATCTCTTAATAGGAAAAGTGAATTGTATTCAGCAGGTGAAGAGGAATACTTTTCTTTGGTAAGAACCTGAACTTTAGGAAAGCAAACTTCCAGATCTTTAAGGAGTTACTCAACAGGACCCTCTAGGTAACTGCTCCTAATGCATTAAAAAGTCCAACTCTTACAGCTGCACGAAAAAACATTTTAAATTGTGAAACCCAAGAGCCTGAGAGGTTGAATAAAGAGAATGCAAAAGGATAACTTTTAAAAATGTTGCATTTCTTTTAAGGCTATTGTAATTTTGAGGTCTCACCTTTTGATTCTCAAATGTCTGAAGTTAACAGTAGTTATAGGTGCCTAGGGGAGATTAGCTTTACACTGTAGCCATATGTTACTGTATGGGTTGAATATCATGAGGTGTACACAAGGGAGTGAAGCAGTGAAAGAAATTGCCATTGGTAGCCTGTAAAATAAACTTCCTGGCAATAAGAGTTGTTATTTTATTGCTTTTTTTTATACATTAGCAATGAGATGAACTGAGAGACTTATGAGTGTCTCTCCTAAGATTCTACGTGGAGTACTGTGTCCTCAGCACAGGACGGACACTGGCCTGTTGAAACTAATCCAGAGAAGGGCCACAAAGATGATTAGTTGATGATTAGATGAACAGTGGAGTATCTCTTATTATGAGCACAGGCTGAGATTTGGAGTTGTTCAGAAGACAAGACTCCAGGGAGACCTTGTAGCTTTTCAGGACTGGAAGGGAGCCTGTAAGACAGATGACAGCAAACTTGTTAGCAGGGCCTGTTGCAAAAGGACAGGGGGTAATCATTTTCAACTGAAGGAGTGTAGATTTAGATTAGATATAAGGAAGAAATGTTATTGTACAATGAGAGTAGTTGCAGCGGGATAAGTCCAGCACGATCCCCGTTAGCAAGTAGACACACACAGTTGCATTGTCAGAGAACAGGAACGGGAATCTTTATTAAGTTTGATAACATATATTTATACCNATCTACTTGAAAATGTCCCTGGTCATGGCAGGGGGCTTACACTAGATGACCTTTAAAGATCCCTTCTAACTCAAACTGTTCTAAAATCTATGAAGAACAATCCCTTTATATTCCTAACTATGTAAAATATATATAACTATAATATAGTTATAACTATAGCTATACTACTATAGTATATAGTATATAGTATAGTATATATATATAGTATATATACTATACTATATACTATAGTAGTATAGTTATAGTTACATACTATAACTATATACTATATATACTATATATATATTTACTATACTATATACTGTATATAGTATATAGTATAATATATATACTTATAGTATAACTATACTAGTTATACTATAACTATAATATAAAATGTAACTATAATATAAATTAAGTTAAAGATAATCCTTTCTCGGTTTACAGTATCTCCATTTCTCAGAAGTTTTCTGTTCAGGGAGGCTTATTCACCAGAAATGACAATCCAGAATATTTATCCATCAGAAACATTCAGAATTTTTAATTTATCCCTTTAGGTAGATTTACATAAATCAAGTTTTATAGATAAATTAAGTAATATAATAGTGCTGCGGTGACATCCTGACAAAAGTATCCGTGAGCAAGTTCTAAGTCATGTTGACATACCTCTTTGTGAACAGACAGATCTGTTCACAGGCTGACTGAGATGACTACATACAAGCCAGCTCCAAATACTAAATCAATATAGGGTTACAAACCAAAGCCCACCCCTTGTGCCTCAGTAACAGACACAGTGACATAGTGTCTGGAACAGCTAAATGACTGTGAGACACACTTAGAGGTGATGTACAGATGCTTCATATTTTTATGGACATTCACACATTATTTGAGAAGATGTCCCAAATGCTAAGACTGGGAGGAGACAATGTAAATTATCTCATCATGACACAAAAATATGTTTCTGCTGATTGTTGAGTTTTTATCCTGATTCTTCCTTAAAATGAAAGATTATTTTTTTCCTAAAAGTTACTAAAAAGAATGTATTTTGCAAAACAAAACCATTTAAATCACAAACAAAACTGTATTTTGAGAATGTACTATTAATTTAATATATTCCATATAAAATATATCTCCTTGAGGTCATAGTAAGATTAAATTAGTATTCTTGATTGCACATTACTAAGTTTCTACAAATCCCAAAATTATTTGAACACCTCATATTCTGAAATAAGCCTAGTAATTCTATAAATGTATTGAGAGACAAGAATAACTTTTTCAATATTATGGAAATATCAGAATCCTCAAGTAACAGTGATCATTTAGTTAATTCTCCAAGCCAAAGCTAATACAGAACAGAGAATATTTGTTTTTTCTTATTGCGATTTTTTTTTTTAGCTCTTTGGCAGCAATTGGGCTTGCTTTGATATACAAGGAACATTATAATTATAAACATTTCAGGAACAATAGCTGAAACATCTGGCACAGAGAAGAAGAATATACGAGAAGATTATTCATGACAAACATCAGAGGAAAAATGTACATTAGATGATTAATATAAAAGTTTATTTCAACTGAAAAAATACTTAGGCTAGATTCTGAAAAATGTAAAATTAAAGGATTTTATCCAGTTCACTTTTATTAGAATATAGTAACTCTAATAAATTGCTAAAGTTCTAAATAATAACAAAATAAATGTAACAAACTTTAGTAAACTCATATATAAGTATAGTTGCTTATTACATATTATTTCAGCAAAATCTTTAGTTGCTGTTCCAGTTTTTAAACCATGTGATTCACTTCTCTGTTCTTATTAAAATAAAATTTAAAAAATTCACATATTCTACTTTCTACATGCCTATGAACAACAACAGTTACTTTAGCTTGTTTTTATTTCATGACTCAAGATTTTGCAGACAACTGGCAATATTTTGACTTAAAATATGTGATTATCAAAAAGCAAAACCTGAAAAACCATTTTGACTAAAAAAAATAACATACATGGCATGATCAGAAACACAAGGCGAATCATAAGACTTTCTACGTATGGAAATACATCAACAAACTTATATCTGCAATTACTAAGTCATGGTGAATCAGAATTGCTCCTATCTTGACTAGCAGCTAGCTAAAAAGATTTTTGCCATGGAAGATAAAAGAAAGCTACAATCATTCGGAGAAACAGAAGATCATAGAATTTGATTATTCCTATATTTAAATATTTTTATATTCACAAGTAGGATAACTCATTAGTGAAATAAATTTTGTTATGAATGATTCGGGGAAAGCTAGTAAATATTCAGACATGGTTTCAATAACTCATTACTGAAGACGAGCTCATCGCTCTGAAGATGTGTGTCCCATGGTGTCCTGTAACACTGGACATGCTGTAATCAGGCCCAAAAGGGCCAATAGATACAGATTCAGCATGGAATTTGGGCAAAGGTAAATTTTTTTTTCAGAAGTTGAGTGATTGAGACAAGGTGTCTATTATCTAGAGATCCAGAATTGCTATACGAACACCCACATTTCTGCTGTGGGCAGGAGTTGTATTGTACTTGAGTAACACAGCCCTGGTCACATTCTCCAGTGAAGAACTATTGAATTTGTCAGATTTTCACAGAGCTATCTGCAGAGCACAGTATAAAACTGCTGTATCTGAACATATTTTTAGGGGTTTAAGTCATAATTTCTATGGTATATTGCTCTATAAACATAAAAATGTGTTATTACATTTTATCTAGACTCTAATCAAAACAACTGCTTCAAATTCAACACTCTAATTAAATTAAGAAAGGTATATGTATTTTAATTAGAGAAGGATAAGGGCCTCCGGAGGTCACCTAGTCCAGTGCCCTTGCTCATCAGAACCACTTAGACATGGCTCTCCAGGATTATGTCCAGGTGTCTTTTGAATATCATCAAAAACTTCTCTATGCAATCTGTGCCAGTGTTCAAGCAGTCTCCCGTTTTCATCCTCCATCAGAAATAGTGTTTCCTGATCTTCAGAGGAAACCGGACATGTTTCCATTTTTTCTTCCTTCTTGATTCATCAGGGTTGAAAAGAGCATGGCTCCATCTTCTGAACACTCTCCTATCAGGTATTTATATATATTTTATAAGACTCCCTCAGGAGCTCCCTCTTCTCCAGACTAAACAGTCACAGTTTTCACAAATTTTCTCCAATCCCTTCAAGATCTTAATAGACTCCTACCGGACTCTCTACAGTATGTTCATGTCTCTCTGAGGAGCCCAGAATTGGACAGAGCACTCCAGGTGTGGCCTCACTAGTGCTGAGTAGACAAGTATCTAGAAGAGAGAAGGATCTAGAAGTATCGCCTCCCTCGGCCTGCTGGCAACAATCCTCCTAATGCATCCCAGGATACCATTAGCCACCTTTGCATCTATGACACATTGTTGGTTCATGTTCAACTTGGTGTCCATCATGATCCTTATAAGCTCCTCTGCAGAGCTACTTTCCAGCTGGGCAACCTCCAGCATATACTGGAGTATGGGACCATTCCTCCCCAGGTACATCCATGAGATTCCTATCAGCTCATTTCTCCAGCCTGTCCAGGTCCTTCTAGATGGCCTGTCAGCCACTCCTCCCAGTTATGTGTCAACAGCAAACCGGTTGAAGTTGCACTCTTCTCCATCATCCAGATCATTAATGAAGATATTGAACCAGAATGGCCCCAGTATTGAGATCTGTGGTATACTGCTAGCTATTAGTGGACCAGTTTTCAATCCACCTCACTCACTCTCTGCTCATCCTGCTCATACCTCAACATATTTTATATTAGGGTCTTATGGGAGAGAATGTACAAAGCCCTACTGAAGTCCAGGTACTCTCTGCACTCCCATCTTCTACCAGACCAGTATTTTCATCATGCTAATCTACCAGTTTGGTCAAGCATGAATTCTTGATGAACCTGTGCTGACTGCTCCTGGTAAATTTATTGTCCTTTGTGTGCCTGGAAGTGGTTTCTAGTATCAGCTGCTTCATCACTTCCACAGGAACCAAGGTCATTATGTTTATCTACGTAGCTGATGTAGGTATTTCTAAAAGTATGCTTATTTTAGGTGGGAATGTGTGTATGTTATTTTTTAAACAAACTATTATTATTTAATTATCATTATCATATAATATTTATATATATTATATTTATTATAAATATTATTTATTTATTTTATATTAATCTATGCATTATATACATGAATGGAACCCCACTACTTCTGTGGAGTTTTCTTTATGTACAACTGCTAAAAAAAAAAACTTGCAGCCACACTTATGGTACAAAGTAGAAAAATAAGTGATTGCCTATGAAACAGAATGCATGTGAAAGTGAAGGTAAGAGAGAATCAGATTCTTGTCTTTCTTTTAATCTTGCAGGGAGACTGAGAAACTTTTGAAATTGCAGGGATTTGTCCCACAGAGATCATTTTCTGCATCTCTAATGTGCCAGATGGAAAAAAAAAAACATACAGGAAGCTCTCCACTGTCCAGCCAGTCCCTAAAACACTGTACATGGCATCCATCATGTCCTTTGTTGGCAACTTGATTTAATTTTGTGTGTATCTTCTTCACACCTCTGCAATGGCTGGTGTCAAAAATAACACCTGCGGTAAGTGTCTTCAGCTGTCTTCTCTACACAAAATCATCATGGCAAGGGCAGAGGGGAAAGCTGCAGGCTGCATGAATTTTTCAGTCCCTCCAAAACACTTAAACTCTTGTTATTGTGACAGTTCATGAGTAGGTCACACCTGTGTGTCCCTGGACCATTGCCAAGGGCACTGCTGCAAGCAATACTACGACAGGTAGATAATTAGACCTTGAACCTTGTTCATGGAGTCACTCTGATAGCAGTGTAGAGGTAGTCCTTGTTCTGTCTTTGGCTTTACCCTCAGGGATTAGTGACTTAAAATAAAAAGTTTTAAGAACTGCAGCTCTTGAGAGTGGAAAGCCATAACAGGTTATGAAGTTATAAAGTTTTATAAAGTTTCCTTTATAGCTTAACTCTTTGAAGGAGTGTGAAAGTCTAGGCTAAATACAGCTGTAATCTAGTCCTTAAGGCCAGAAAAACACACAAACAAACAAAAAATGAAACAAGCAAACCAATCAAGAGTCATTTTTATTGTAGTTTCTTTTGAACTAAGCTCTGATCATGAAAGATAAGAAAGAACTGCATGGTATTGATATACTATCTCTCAAGATACAACAACAATAATAGTCAGTTAGAAAGTAATTCCCTGGGAAAAATTCATAATTCACTAACCTCTCAAGCTAGTAAACTGGGAAGGCTGTCACTATAACTTTGAGGACATTGAATTTGTCTTTCAGTAGATTTTCCTGTACTGAGCCTGAATCTATGCATACGGACCTTCTTACACAGATTTTTAAAAATTAAGGTTACTTATATTGTATAGTAAAACTGAGTGAAGTCTGATGTTTCTTCTAACCTCAGACAGACCTGTTGGTGTCAAAGGCTTCTGACCATAATACTAGAAAGTTCTTGCCTCCATGAGGAAGAGAAATCCCATTTGAAACACACGGATGTAAAGATATACTCAGATAAAACTTGGCATCCACAATAGCTACAAGGACCAAGACCAAGCATGAACCAATCCATTCAGATATGGTAAATATTTCTTATGAACTCAACTCCCTTCTTAAACATAACAATTTTTATTTGAACACATATTGATAGTTAGCCACTCATCTTATCTAGTCAGAGATAAGATGCATTTGTTGCATTACAGTATAGAATTCTAATTACTATATCATGTGGCTTTGTTCCTGGAAATTGGTAAATAAAGCTGAAATTAATTTAATGTATTTAATGCATTTCAGAATCTTTTTGAACCCATTAGAAGTAGACCAGTTGTCACACTTCTGCTTTCCCATTAGAGTCTGTGTAATTCCCTACTTCCTTCAGTTACCATGTGAAATCTGTATGCTCATAGGTCTGAAAAACTGTTCCATTCAAAGTATCTCTATCTTCCTTTTTATATTTTCAACTCATAGAGATAGAATCACAGAATAGAATTGTAGAATGATAAAGTCATAGAATGGCTTGGGTTAGAAGGGATCTTAAAGATCACCTTGTTCCAGCCCCCCTGCCATAGGCAGAGACACCTTTCACTAGAACAGGTTGCTCAAAGGCCCCTTGAGCCTGGCCTTGAATATGAAACTGAAATGCTATGAGGAGCATCTGAGAGCGCTGGGGTTGTTTAGTCTGCAGAAAGGAGGTTCAAAAGTGACCCTATCACTCTCTACAACTACCTGACAGGAGATTGTAGCATGGTGGTAGTCGGTCTCATCTCCCAGGTAACAACTGATAGGAGGAGAGGAAGGAAATAGCCTCATCTTGTGCCAGAGAAGATTACGACTGGATATTAGGAAAAAAATTCTTCTTCAAATAGCTTGTTGAGCATAGGAACAGAGAGTTGTTGGAATAACCATCCATGGAGATATTTAAAAGACATGTAGATGTGGCACTTGGGGACATGGTTTGAATTGGACTGATATTTTTAACTCAACTATTGAGTTATTCTTAAAGGTCATGTTAATAAGCTAAAATGCAGGAAAAAAAGTTATAGAAGAAATCAGCCTACATATATTGTTTTTGTGACACTTTCCTGACAATATTTCTGACTGGGATCCTAAATTGGGTCAATTCATACACACTTAGCAACAGAGTTTCTGAAATTTAGTATTCAGTCTATTTCTCTTTTCTTACATCTTTCTAGTATTTTGTGACAGAAAAGCATAAACATGACATATAATCTGGCATCTATCCAATGCAACCAAAGTGTTTCAAAAATTCCCACTGAGAGGGTAAATTCATCCAAAATATAAGTTTTCATATCACTTCATGCTGGTGTCATATGCTCTTAAGACATCCATGCAATTACTGTTTTCTGCCATGTAGTGGAAAAAGACCCCACCCTTTTTCATCCATCTAGTGAGATTTTTCTTACATTGAGATAATTGTAAGGCAATGCAAGATAAGTATTAAAGCATATATGAAATATTTTAGACCTTTTTTTTTTCACTGTGGCAGGAAAGACTGTGAGAAAAATCTCTTTTATTAAATTTAGAAAAAAACCAGCAAATAACCGTGAAACAAAGAAATAAAACAAACAGGAAAATTTAATTACAACATGTGTTGGATGCCCAGGCCACAAAGGGTCCCAAAGACCACACCTCCCAATTCAAAAATCCCGCTCTTAAATGTTTCCAAGGTCTCACCCCATCTACGTAACTGGGGAGGGCGTTCCCCTTCCTCGGATTCATTCTGCTGTGCCCCACCCATGCCAGGAAATGGAGTTCCAGGCAACACGGCAGCCCCCATCTTCCTGCATGGCTGGCCAGTGGCTGAGGTTGCTTCAGCTACATTTCTAGTCAATATATAATTCCCCTGTTCCCAACTGCTTAATCCCTGGCACCTGCCCTAGACTGGACTGGGTGCCTTAGAACTCCACAACATGCCTATAGGTTAGAAACAAACAAAAATATAATCCCTAAGATAGTAACCCTTGTTATTTGCTTGTAATAAACCCAGTTTTTCTATTTCTCATAAGTACATACTTTCTTAAATCCATCAGTAATTGGTTTATTTACATGGTTATCTAATTGCTAAGAATATTTAGGCATCATTACTCTCTCACTGATTCCTTTGTGCTGTGCATGATAACAAATTTGCTAACAATTGATGCACAAAGTGCCCACAAGTGGCTTGTTTCAGATGAAATCTCATTGTTCACTGTAATCCATTGTTCAGTGAAACATTTTAGACTAAAACCACACAAAATTCCTAAGAATTATTTTCAGTTCATACACCTTATGGTGGCTCCCAATTCATTCATTTCAATGTCTATGGTGTAATTATTTTAAAAGCTGACAGAAAGAAGGATTCAGTAGGAAAAAACACTAGACTAAAAGGAGTGAGACATGAACTCTTAACTCCTTTCACTGACCTCTTGTTTAAGTCTGACAAGCCATTTGATAACTTTCATGCACCACAGTTTCTGAAGCAGTGAAAAGATTATATATTTTGAAGGCTTATGGTAATCTTCCATAAAGAAACTAAATGGGATGTTTGCATAATCAGATATTTTAAACTGTTTGATTATGGAGCATAACGAGACAACAGTTTTAGAGAAAAAAATAAAGAGGTCAGTGCGGTTAGCTGCAGCACACAAAAGTCCCTGATAAAGTCACTGATGACAAAGCAGGTCAAAGTGATTAAACAGAAGAAGATTTGCAACCTGGCTGGTATTCTGCTGTCTTTCATTGCCTAATTTCTCTTTTCCTCACTGGGCATACTGCATTTCTCCTTCCAGATCAATGCAACCTAACAGAGTTCATTAGCCCAGATGAAAAATAGTTTGTCAAGCAATGAAATACTTCCAGTGATATGACAACGGCCTATTTGTGCGTGCTGAGCCTGAAAATATACAAGCAGGACAGAAGTGCAGAAGGAAAATGATTCAACCAGTGACACTTACAACTTGCAGAAAGTTGTCAACTTGATCCATAGAGCACATCTGAGCTGAGAGTGAGCATCATGTAAGCAGTGATAATCCTTCACTTAACAGTTGGATGACTCAGAGGAGAATTTTTCAATAGATTCTTCCCTGACAGTTACTAATTTGCTCGCTGCACTTCTCTGGCACAAAGGTTTTAAGTCAACTCTGTAGCTCTTACAGGGCACATTAAATGAACAAGAGCAGACAACTGTGCATCTTTTGGCAAAGACAGTATCACAGAGTATCTGTCTTTGCATAACTTTAAGCCCACTTTCTTAAATTGCTCAGCTTGTAAACATATTTCCAAATTAGAGTATGAATGAAGGAAATATATGATGACATTCACTTGTATGAGCAGATTCCAAACTACTGAAAAGCTTAGTAGCAGAACAATATGGTTAGACATATCTATAATAAATAAGATTCTGCTGTTCTCTTAGACCAAGGGTAAGGTGATGTCAGAAAAAGAGTCTTATCTTTTCCAGCAAAGAAAGATACTCTGAGTTGTTTTATAGAAATTTTCTACTCTGATTAAAGGGAAGCTTACCTGTGAGAGACAAGAATGTTAATGGTTAATGATTCAAAATTATTGCCCATTTGTGGAGACAGAAGGTCACTTTGCCTAGTCCAGGTCTGCACCCCACAGGGAGAAGGTGAGTTTTTCGGTGTGTAGCGGCAAGCCTTTGGCCTGCACAAGACAGAGAGGGTGAACACGCACCACTGGAAGCTGCAAGCCAGGCTTTGAGCCAGGTAAGAGGTAGACCCTGTAGAGACAGGATGGTGCTTTTTATCTTGACAACTGCTCTGCCTTATCTCACCCCACCTCTCACTTGGGAAGGTCTGATGTGGTATAGCTGGTTCAACTGCACTGACATGGGAGACAGGTGTCATGTATTAGAAGGTGTCATAAACCAACAAAGAGCCCCACAATGCCCCCAGACTAGTTTCTGAGGCCTTCCACCAGAAGACCCAAAGCTCCACCCTCAGGGGAGGTACCTGGGGGTTCCCATCTAGCCTGAGCCTATATTAATGAATCAGACTTTGTGTTTCATGAGCTTGTTCCCCATCCCCAAAGGATCAAGACTGTGACCATCACTTTGACCAATGGACATCAAAATTGCACAAGCAAGTCTCGTCACAAGATCCATGGATGGTGATAAGTTTCCACTTTTATGCTTTCTTTTTCTTATACCTTTATATATACTCATACTTTTTATTAACTATAAACTATTATAAAGTATATAACTATTTATATACTCATACTTATTATTCGTATGCTTTTATATTGCTATATTGTTATAAATAATAATAAGTAAAATGACTACATACCTGCTTTCCATTGCAACCAAATTGTTATAAAAAGATATATTTATAAACACAGGTCATTCTGTGTCATTCCTCTCTAATTCTCCTCAAGGGATTTGTTAACAAGACTATGGGTTACTTTTGCCTTCAGGAGGGGCTTTTATCATTACCCCTGTTTTTGATTAGTTTCGGCCATCAGTTTTGTTTGTCTTAAGTTTGTGACCTCCGTGAAATTGTTTCCATGTACCTCCATGACAGTTTGCCACGGGATCACAGTCTTCTTCAGGCACACCCACTTGCTCTGGCGTGGACTGCAGGTGTATCTCTGCACCCCTGTGTACCTCCATGGACTGCAGGGGGATAGGCAGCCTTACCATGGTCTGTACCACAGGTTACTGGGCAATCTCTCCTCCAGTGGCCAGAGCACCTCCTCATCCTTCTTCTTTACTGACCCTGGTCTCTGCAGAGTGGTTTCTCTCACATAGTCTCACTTCTCTCTCTATCTGCAGCTGTGGTGTTTGGGTTTTTTTTACCACTTCTTAGATACATTATCCCAGAGGCGCTCCCACTGTTCTTGGGCTCAGCCTTGGACAGTGGTGGGTCTTTCTTGGAGCCAATTGGCATTGGCCCTGTCAGACACAGGGGAAGCTTCTGGCAGATTCTCAGAGAAGCCACTCCTGTAGTCTCCCAACCAGGAGAAAAATGTAAATCCAATACAAACTTAAATTTACATTTCAGGAGGCACAAAAATTTACTCCTTTTTTTGCTGTGATTGTTGTATGTCTAAAGCTGACCACTGACTACTATTTTCAGTTTCTTAAGCTTTGTTGGATCCTCCTTAAATATTTTACTAACTATAGAATGATAATGCCATTCAGTTTAGCAAAGGAAACAAATACTGAGGCTCTGATAGGAATAATACATTTAACATCCAAATGACAGTAAGAGCTATAATTTGTTCTCCTTTTTATTAGTCAGCTTGGCTCACTGCTACTTCATGAGAAAATATATTGCAGATAATACTAGGGCATACAATCTGATACAAGGCTCCAGACAGCTATTTCTGCTCAGAAATTAACTCAGATTAATGTGGTCATAATTGTTGGAGCTAAGTTACATGTTTTTCCTAATTAAAGATTGAGGGAAATGCCATAGAAGAGACAGTAACATTTGTTAACAAGAATACACTAATGATTTGGCTATTCCCATTGACCTCTGAAGAGGTTAAACTGCTAGAGCTTTTGGTGAATTAGTAAATTTGTTGAATCTGAATTATTCTTTTTCTTACTTAAAAGAAAGAAACCTTATTTCATCTGATTAATACGTATGAGGAAGAAAGTAATAGATTTCTCCATACATTTCCTAAAATTACTCAGAATTTAAATGTGTTGTAATCCTTGTTTTTCTATTTTTTTTCTATCTAGCTTAATAAATTTCATGTGCTTGTGTGTTTCTTAGAGGAGCCTCCTAATAATTTTTGAGCCCTGCTGAAACAATAGAAACTAATTCAGCAGTGGAAAAGCAGTTTCAGGACTACATTACATATTGTGTCATTTGCATATATCAATGAAAACTGTTGCACATCATGAGTTGGTGATCTCTTTCAAAAAGAAATGCAAATGCAATATAAACTTAAAGTTAATTATTACTTGTTTTTCTTTTTAAATTTGAATTAAGGACATAATTTAAGTAGCATATCCTTGGATTCACTGTTTAACCTGTCCACATGATAAAGCAAGTTACCATCTTTCCTTCTTAAAATTCAACTTAATTTCAATGGATTTAGCTAGCACAAGAGTCCAAGTCACTCATGATTCTGAACACTGTATTAGAGTAAATCTTAAAATAATGATTACTTTACTAGCAAGACCTTGATCTGAATACTATGAGTATTCCATCCAGCCAGTCTTAAGAATGGATATTTTGGCCAAATTTTGAGAAACAAGTTCTGCCTGCGTAATGTCCTTATTGGTCTTGTGATCAAACATTTTCTTTCACTGAAGAGTTTTGCAGCTTTTGGTCTATTAAAACCAATAAATTTGGGTCCACATAATTATTTTAATTCCAATAAATATAGGCTTATACAAATTCTTAGTGAAATATTCATTAAACTCTGTGAGTCATTCTGCCTTATCAAAGAAATTTTTTCAAGTTTTCAGACTTCTTTAATAATGACCATGGCCTTTCAGCAGCAAAATATTGGAACAGATGGAATCACTATCCATCCTTCCCCCTAAGTACTGATGCTACTATAAAAATGCTGGAAATTTGACTCTGAAGAATGTGAGACAGGAATGAACAAGGTATTTTTATAGTTATTCCAAAATGGAAGGATGGTAAGATTAAGATAGCAAAGCAGAGAATCAGATGATGCCATTTCTTTGCTGTGACTAACTGGACCTATTTTCCCATTTTATAAAAGAGAGGTTTCAGTTTAATCCAAAAGATTATTCAAAAGATCAACTCTTTGTGAACTTAAAGCATGTTCTTGATAAGTGCTACATAAGTTTATGGAAGATTAACTGGGATAGTTAAGACATCTGATATTTCAGAACATGTGTTTGTATTCAAAACAAATGTTGGGTCATCTCTGGTCAAAAATGCATTTTAGAGCAAAAGGAGAAATAAGTCAGTGTGTGGAAAAAACCCTGATTTCCCAGGGTAAAAGACACAGAAAGATAGCTGAGAAAGTCAATTCTGCAAGCAAAAATGCTTTTTATATAATGATGATTCCACTGTTAGTGCAGAAGATGCCACCGTTAGTACAGAACGTTTCAATCACTCTACTGAAATGAGACTCTCATATTACTTTAGAGTTTTGATTTGCTTTAAAGTAGAACACATCACACTTTGGTAAAATAATACCAGCCAAAATACATCTTGTGCTTGTGTCTATCTACAGTGGAAGGTACTCATTCTGTCAAAGCCAGCAGAAAATCTGTATCCTTATCCTGCATAATAGAAAACAATTTTAAAAGAGCACTGATCTTTCTTACTATATGTGACTTTCTTCTAGCAATCCACAAATTCAGTCCCAGACTCCACAAGTCCAATCTTATATTCTGGCCTTTATCTTTTATTGTAATTCTTCTTAGACACAATGAGAAAATTTCTACAGAACTTGTGTAAGTAAATATGTTTACAATTGAGGATCATCTTCAATGATTTCTCATAAATGGAATACCATAATGTTACTGCTACTTAAATATGGTTAGATTTTTGTGAAAAAATGTATATTGACCAATTATAATTTTATTACTAAATTCTCATCAATTCAAAAGTTTTCCAGTAATAATCTTCTTAATGTTCTGTTACCAGAAGGGCATCAACTGTGCAGAGGAAAAGACAACATACTCTTCAGAAAACAAATGATACAACTTTTTCTGCTATCTGCATGTGACCAAACAACAATCTATGTCATGTAAATAATGGAAATAACGAGAGAAAAATGAATATGCTTACATTAAAGTTAAACTGTATTTCTAATGAATGCCTTCTATCTAAATTGCAGGTATACAGAGACAGAAATTAAGCAGTTCTGAATATTCACCCTTAAGGATCTGTCTCTAGGAATCATGTGCTGGGTACTAAAATCGTCTGCAGTAAAAGTGAAAGCAACCCCTGCATCACCAGAGCAAAGATGAATTTAAAGCATGCTTCATAGCCCTTAGTTACGAAGTCCATAGCTAACAAGCAAGTTTGGAGTAAGAGCCCATGTCTCTTACAATTCAAATTAATTTCTTTGTATTCAGAATATATATTTCAACTTGTCACTATATCATTAATTGCTGGAACACAAGACAGACAAGGAAAAGGTCATTCAACACAATGTTATCTAATTTAATTCAGCTAAAGTATCGATCACATATAAAAAGTAAGTCAGACTCAGATAACCATTGCACCTCCAGGCTTATAAGCATTTTACTTTCATGTATTTTCCATTTTACAAAAGGAAATATTTACATTCCTTATCATTGTCAGAATTGCAGTATTCTTGTCCTGAAGTTATAATTTCTTCTTTATATGTGTTAATTTTGTAAATATTATGTAATCTAATGTATAACTGCAAATTAAATAATTGCTCCAGTGATGATTGATGCAATAGATCCACTGAAGCAAATATCTTAAAATTGCAAATTAAATTATTGGATAACTTTAAAGTGGCTTTAAAAACCTTATTTGTTTATGGAAATTGATAAGAAATTATGTTCAAACAACAGGACAGAAAATGAAACCATATGAAAGGCAAGCAAGAACACCAAACAGAAAAAGTGTTTCTTCCATTATCAGGCTTATGTTTGTTTTCTGCAGCTACCAAATAACAATGGTTTAGGGAGATATAATTGGCAATATGTTCAATTACTTATATTTACTTTTGTCTGGGTCTACATGCTATTTGGGAACAAAACTGGAAAACCTAAAATGTAGTATCGCACAGCCTAAAAACAAATTTCTGTGATAACTTAGGGAGGGATTTAGTAAGGGACTATTAAAAAAATCAGAATGTCTCAGTAATAGTCATGATGATTAATAGTGTATTTTCTTATTTTTTGCTAATATTGGGATTTCTTGCTTATATCAGGATCTTGCTATATTACATTCTGTTATTATCAAGATCTACTTGGAAAAAGTAATCCAGCAGATAACATCAGGGGAAAACTAGTCAGGATAATTCTTTTCCTCTTAGTTGACTTACAAAGCATAATATCTGAAAGTATGCTGTACTAATTTTGGGGGGTTTTAATATGAATGCTCAAATTTCTGGACTACCAAAAGGTAAATTGCTACCTAAAGTCATGTATCTGCCACTATAACTTTAGTTTAATTGTCATATATTCTTTCAGAGTATGTCACTGGTTTGTCACATATTCCTCAATATATCTTATAGACATCAAAAGGGAAATACTGAGGTACCCACAGAGATGAATTTTGATATAATTTGATTGAGGGAGAGAGGTAGCTCATTTCCACAGAATTATCTTCATTATATGTCTCAAACTGCTATTTTCCCCAGCTTTTGTGTATTCTAAATAATTTTTTTCCTCATAACATTTATTTTTCTTGATATTGTTTGAAGGCAAGTAATATGTTCAATTCCACTTTTCTTGACTAAACAACACTGTTTATTTTTACTAGTGTACAATGGAATAGTTCATGAGCTGGAAGTCTCATTTGATCAGGAGGAAAAAAATAAGTTTTTCACTGCCCATTCTTCTACAGTTATCATTTCTGTTTCATTATCTTCCTCTTTCTGTAAATTTATTCCTCTGGTGAATTTTTCATTGTATTTTTGCATTCAGTTTCTGTTATGTTCTTTCCCTTTGTAAGTTCCTATTGAAGTACCTCTTTTGCTATGGTATTATTCAGCTTGACATAAAAGCACGTGGATCTGGTGTTCCCAGTCTTTCAAATCTTGAGCTGTGGTCCTGAATCTTTTCTTATATAAGTTAAAGATTGTTTGGGATTTTTTTTTCAACTCAACAAGATTTTGATTTCTGTATGTGACTGTAAGAGTCTTCATTCACTAAAATTTTCATCCAGCACTTTGTGATGAATAGGTACTTGTTTTTACCCTGTATCTTTTTAGGATATAACTTCATAGTCATTGACAGTGGTTTTCTAGCTGTGTGATCACTGAAACACATCTAGTACACACCAATCTCATAATGTAACAGTCTATTCTAACAAATAACCACTATCTTGAATTTGCAAGTATCTGCTTCTCTCATGATCTGAGAGGACTTCGTTCAAAATGTAAACTTCATATCATTAACCATACATTAACAGATTCACCGATATTAACCTTAACTTACTGATTCTTAACTACACTACTTTGAGGGATAAGGAGGCATAATAAATCAGTTACAAATGACAATGACAGTTACATGAATATTTGAAAAAAGAAAAAAGTAGTTGATCTTATTGATGCCTTAAAGACTAAGGAGAAAAAAAACTCCAGACAATTTAATAGGAGATTAGATAAGGATAACAGAAGCTTTAATGAGCCTCCAGGCTCCAGGAATACATATCCATAGGATCCCCGCTCTGACCCTACTTCCAAGGTTTTATGATAATGTCCATCCAATCCCATTCTGCCTCCTGGCACACCCTGCTGGGAATTGAGACTGGGGGTTTGGGACCCCTCTTTCATTGTCTTCATCTTCCTTGCAGCATGTCAGGTCCTTGGAGGCCTTCCAAAGTTCCAGATTTGGAGGTCGTTCTGTCTCTGTCTTTATCTTGTGGTGCAGGCTTCATGGCGCTTCTCTGCAATTCTGCCTTGAAACAAAGACTGAACAACTACTGGAGTTTTGAGGGAATGATATAGGATGGGGTTGGTATGTGTCAATATTAAGCTACTGAAGTTATTTTACTGGTACATTAAATCTACAATAACTTCTAGAATCTATAAAATTAAAAAAATCAAAAAAACCAAAAAAACCTGAAGCATCATTATAGTTAATATTTTTATTCACACATATCCATTCAATTTAACTGTGATATACGTAAGCTAAAGTGAAAGCAGTTTAAGATGTAAATATATAACACATTAAGAGAAACACAGACGTATTAATAATTTTGTTTAAATTTCTCTTTCACCACACACATCTATTGCAATAAATTGTTCTAAGTTCTTCCTTTTTGCTTTCAAAAATTTGTACATTGCAAATTGCATGTTTCCCCAGTTGTATTTATTCCTGGAGTTTATGCATCCCTATTTTTCTAGCAAAAATTAAATCATCATAATGATAACATTTATTTGATATCAAAGCAGTTAGATTGCTTCATTGTTTGGAAGAATAAATTTAATTCTCCAAATACATTTTTGTTTGTACTTGCTCATGAGAAAGTAGTACTAAGGTTTGTAAAGATTCACAGGGAATTTCATGTCTAATGAACTAGGGGAACCACTATAGGAAAATTTAATTACTGATATTACCAGAAAAAACTCAAAATACAATCATATTTTTTAATTAATTTAGAGTTTTAATATATGTTAGATTTTTCACCAAAATTATCTCAAGGAATAAGATCTGGTATTTATCACAGAAAATTTGTCTAAAGGAAGATACAAAAACAAACAAAAGACTAGAAAATTTAGTTATATTTACTCTCCTTCTATCCTAGGTTATAGTAGGAGTTTGAAAAAAAATGCTTAAATAATATGTTTAATGTGGAGATTAATATAAAAACTTCAGTCTTGTATTAATTAGGTGTCTTAGTTCGAGGGAGAACTAAGATATCTATGGTAGCTGAGAAATAATCCTTCTCCTTTAAATTTAGAGAACAGAACTTTAATTAGGAAAAATATATGTAAAGGAAAAGATAACAGTTCTTAATCACAACACACACACACATATATATATACAACAACAGTCTGCAACAAAACCCCTCCACCTCCAAATGACAAGGCAAAACAGTCTAAAAGGTCCTCTTGGCTACTCCCCGAAAAGGGAAAATGCGATTATAACCATGGACAGCAGGTGGCGCTGTCGTGCCCGGCTGACTGGGCTCTCCCCTCAGGCGAGGTAGCAGGCAGTTCCCAGGTTAGTTCCCGTGAGAGAAAAATGGAAAGCAAAGCAGCAACAATCCTGTGTCTGCAGGGGCAGGGTAACCAGAGCTCTCTCCCACCTCTTTTTCCCCTCACGGCAATCCTTGTGGTGGTTATGAATGCTCATGGATGAAAACAGTCGAGTTGAGAAGGGAAAAGAGGAACACCATCCAGTATCCAGTGATGCTGGGATCAGAGTGTGTGTTCCCGTCTTCCTACTCCACCAAGCGCTGAGCTCTCTGACCTGTTGGTGCAGATGATGGCTGTGGTCTAATCAGGACTGACGGTTGTAGTCTGATCAAGAGTGGTGGTTTCCTCCTGTCGAGGTCCTGCTGCTCCTCTGGTCCAACCAGTTGTTTTCGGAGGTCTTCTGAGCCCCATTTATGTACCCTCAGGGAGCACCCAGTCCCTCCCCCAGGGCTTGGACTCACACAATGGTTGATTAACTCTCTGATACATGGGGTATTGTTGAACCGTTGATGGCCCATTAGCAGCCACACCCCCTCAGGCTGGGTGTGAGGGTGCTAATGACTTCCTGGGCAGTTGCTGCAAATGGTCCATTGTTCTTGGGGAATGAATAGAGGGGGTGGAATATGTAACTTTGATCACCCTCACACTGTGATAACTGATCCCTCCTGCTGAACTAGGACATTAGGCTAGTTAAAATTTATGTTAGAAACCATTGTTTATAGTCTTTCTGTTTGAATTTATTAAGCACTACAGACAAAAAAAAACCAAACACAAACCCCTCTCAAGTAACCGTGCCAGCAGAAATACATTTCTGTCATATCACTTTTTTAACATTTAATTTTCTTTTTAATAAATATTCCCAAAGGGCATAAATCTATCAATACAAAGTACCCACTCTGGCCCAGCTAGGATTGAGTCTCAATAAATAAAACAACATCACAGACAACCTAATTCTTGCGAATTGTTGTAAAACTGTCAGCCTGAGAATGACTGCATGCTGCAACGTGTGTTGTACTTACAGTCTGAAGAATTGTTCAGTGAGATGGGGGAAATTATTTTAGGTACAGTTTCTTGCAATTTGCCATATTCACATTATTACAATAAATTAATTTCTTAGTTCAACAAACCTTCTCTTGTTGCCCAGGGACAGGTTTCAACAGTCATGTTAAAACTTCACATTTTATCAGTATATTTCCAGTATTTTCTGGAAATTCTTTATTAGTGATTGAAATATTAAGCCAGCTTTTATTTCTTCAGTATATGAATATAAATGTTCATCTCATAATAAATAATTCAAACTGAACAGGCACTTATAAATGAAGTACATTTAAAATCAAATTTATCAAGCACTACTGAAGAGTTTCATCTAGGAATCTCATTTGTTTCACAAGCTCTGCAAGCAAGGATTATAATTATTTTTAAAATATTTTAAATTGCACTGGCATTTTCAGAAGAAATATTGCAGACAGAGGTACAGAAGGCTTTTTTTTTTACTCTATGATGAAGTTTTTAAAAATTAATTGTCTGTCTAAAGTGTGCACACTATTTAATGGTATAAATGAAACAGTGTGAAAATAGACAAACTCAAGGATGAGTTCTGTTTTTGTCCTGAAATTGCAAGCTCTGAGCTGGGATTAGTTACAGTACATGTAACCTACAGATAGAGTAACTCAGAGCTTATTAATACTCTGATAGTCATTTACCTTTTAATTCCTGTCACAGAATTTTAACAAGATAATTATGTTTTTCTCCACTCCTTCCTCAAAGCTGAATAATATCTTTAGGGAGAAAAAATTGTGGTCTTCACGCCAGTCCAGAAAGCATTATACCGTCACAATATTGCAATAAAATATGTAAGAGTTGTCTGATAAAGAGACAACTGATTTAGTGCCATGGAACAGAAATCACACAACTGCATTTCCTCCCCCCTTCCCAGGTACTGAATGAGCAATTAAAAGACGGAAAAAGAGGGTAGAATGTAGATTTTATAATAGTGGTATTTGCTTTGATGCTGCAGTGAGCACAGATAACTTTCCTTTACAGGAATACAGTGACTAGGAAAATATGAAATATTCCTCCCTATACATCAGTGACTGCATAAGCCTCTGCAGGGCATAGGAGCTGCAATTCCCACAACAGACACAACACAATAAAGACATAAACTGAGTTGATTGATGGACTTCACGTAACATAATCAACTGAAAAATTACTAAAGGAGGGTAATCGATTGCTCTATATCTAGGTTACATCTTTTGTGTGTCACTGCACTGCTGTTATCTTTTTGTACACTGCTCACCATAACAACCAGAGAATTTGAGCCTGTCCCTCACTGCTGCATCTACCTCATTTTGGCTGTGAGCATAAAAGGAAAGGGAGTAGCTGTGTGCAGTATTAAATTAACATAGGCTCAGTAGTCTACTTTCAAGATAATGAGAGATTAATCATTATTTTAAACATAACTCTGTGATTAAACAGAAAAGTAGTCTTGGTTTTCTTTTGTTCTTATCTATTGCACCCCATGGTGCAATGCCAAAACAAAAACCAACTCTATGCCTTGACACTCAATTTCTCCTTTCATACCCTCCTGCTTCTATCCCCATCCATTTTACACTACACTTCTGCTCGTTCCATTTCTTCAGTTTCTTACATGGACAAAATTGCTGTTTTTACACAACAGAGTTGTGACTTGAGCTTGGTATTACCTCATTGTTTTCCTCCTCACATCTGCTTTTTATCTGTATCTTTGGGCCACATCTAGATCACATGCTAGATCTTGATTATACAGCTAACTAAACCGTATACTTTTGAAATCAATGCAAAGCTGCATGACAGATTACATTACTAAACTGAATAACATGTATAATTATTTTTATTAAAAGTTTAATAAATAAAGCTGACTAGAAAAAGAACACAGTCAATGACACCAATCTATCTCAAAAGTTTTGTTAAATTTTAAAAAAGCAGAAACAGTTGCTGCTCCTCTTTACACCTGCAATGTGCCTGTGGCATTGCTTAATAATAGGCTGCCTATTAAGAGCCTCTTCACCTAATCAGCCTGCAGGTGTGAAGTTTTAGGAGCAGTAGGAGCCCTTTGAGAAGGTAGGAGAAACCTTCTGCTCAGGTAGGGCAGGTAGCAGAATGGGCTATATTTGAAGGGCTTCAGCTCTGTTATACTGCAGCAAGCTCCATCAGCCTTGTGAAGTCCCTACAGTGAAATGAAAAGAAGCAATTCTGCCATTGTTCAAAACCATCAGCCTCTCTGCTTCTTTATCTATATATTGCTCCTTTATGTATTAGTCTTTATAACTAAGTCTATTAATTAATAGATATGCCATGTATCTTATTAGAAACTGTAAGTTTTTGTCAGTCTACAAAACCTGTTTTAGTTTATCTGGATCTCAAGTGCAACAGAAAAGTGACACAGAACTTTCATAAGATATGTTGTTGTCCCTTAATACAACCTCAACTAAACCAACATATTTTTGAATCCCTGAAACTTTTCTTCCTTGACTGTCCCTGAACTCCACCCAGATCCAGTAGGTCAGAGCAAAACATCAGTTAGGCAAGCAAATATTTCTCACAGGAAAAAGAACCCCACCAAAACAACAGCAACAAAAAGAAAGAACCAAAACAAAAACCAAACCAACCAAACAAAAAAACCCACCCATAACAACACAAATTTACCAGGGGCAATGAGTGAAGACAGGAGAATGGTCATGGAAAAATAACTGCACTCACACCTATCTCAGGAATGGAGACCCTTCTTCAGGCCTCACTGGTCTTGCAGAATTTAGGAACTGCAGCTGGGTACGAATGAGCAATTATACTCTGAGAACATAAGGCTTTTCTCATCTGCCACTTAAATTCAGCTGTGCAAATTGATCTTATATTTGTGAATTAGTTACTTATAATTTTATTCTTGAGTTAAGGTAACTGCATGACTAGGAGTGGGCAGATTCCTCAGAGATTAGGAGACTGTCAGATCCAAGTGACGTAATCAAATACGATTGAGGTGACATATAATATATATGAATATTATATATATACCACAACATAAATCTATGGCGAAACCAGTGCTTTTTTTCTGGGCAGATATGAGCACTATTGGATACTTCTACAAATAATGACATTAGAAGGATGTTTACAGTTTTTTGGTTCCCTTCTTCCCAAAACTTGAGTTTCATTTGGTTGGTTGGTTTTATTTGTGGGGGTTTTTTTACAAAATCTGTTTTGGAAGAAGTCAGATGTCATGTGTGAAAGAATAATACAAATTAAGGAGGGAACCATGAGGTGACTTAAATTTCTTTTCAATGTCTAAAATATGAAAATAGGCATGTAAAAAAGGGAACATGTCAGCAGAAAGAGTAGCTTTGTTTTCCTCTCAAATTTTATGAATGCATGCAGCAACCAAAAAATGAGCCCATTGCCTACAGGTTAGAAAAACAATTTGGAATAGTCATTTTCCGTCTGCCTATATTAAAAGACTATTCATGTTCACTGGCACTTAATTACAGCATATATGACTATATGAACTGATATTTATGAGATACAGAATGGAAATTATTTTTGTACATTTCTGTTATTTGCAGGGTTGACAAAATTACATGCCCATTTCTAGTTTGTTTCAAGCCATTTAAATATTTTTGCAACACAATGAGATTTTTCTGAGTTTAGTAAGGCCATTAGTTTATTAATATTTCTAAATTAATTTATTCTTAATAGAAAACAAAACCCAAAACTATTCCTTTATGTTTAATGTAACAGAAAATCCATTTCCACACTACACTTGCTCTGCAAATTGAAAAGCAACAGAAAATATTCTCTCTTTGCCCACAAGCATAGATGTATTATTTGAAGGCATTGTAGTTTGACAGTATGCAGCTTTTATGTTTACTTTATAAGTTCCTCTTATGATATTGAACAATATTTGACTTTTGGACACTCTTATTTCATATAGAATTTTTGGTAGAATCTAAATTTATTTGGAAAGAGGTTGTAATAGATAATAATCATGGGCATTTAGTTCAGTATTCAGTTCAATATCAGTATTTCTTCTCATAAAGAAGTGTGAGTAGGAGTTACTTACCAAAGGTTTCCCTGACTTTAGAGAAAGAAGTGACACACAGAAACAGATTTAGGAAGCTCCTGAGTTTCAGTTTACCATTGTCTTCTATTCCTATTTTCCCAATGCACTTTTTTTTTGGAAACACAAACTTGTGTTTATACTCTTAGAAAGAACTCAAGCATTACTCATTTTTGGATTTTTTGTGTGGTGATAATCACAGCTTTTAGTGCAATTTTCAAGAGAACACTGGCTGCAAAATTAATGCCTGAAACAGAGATGGATTAAATTTATTTCATATTAGAAACAAGTAACAGAGCAAAACAAATATTAGAAATCTTTTCTCTTAATCCATTTTTGAAAAGGGAAGGATGGTCTTTGCCAGAACACAACCTAACCATTAATATTTTTTTTTAGTAATTTAATAAAACTTTATATGTAGTGATATGGAGACACTTCAGTGATTTCACAGTGTTTCAACAATATCCTTATAAATCCATAAAGACAAGAGTCATCACTCCAAAATATCTAGCAAAAAAACTACTTAGGTGACTTAGTTTACAGGTTTGAGATCAAAGTTTAGGTTTCAACAACTTTGATTCTGATAGGTAGAAAGGCTTTTTCACATTTTTCTTTTTAGAACAAATATTAGAAATAGAATAAAGCTCCATAGAAATAATTACCTTTAAAAATAAACTTCATATTGTGCTAGCTACTTTCATATGAACAAAAATACACAAGTCTTGAGCTGTGGTATGTTGCAGGTTGGGCAGAACATCACAAAATGCCTAAATGCTATTGACAGGAGTCATTGCACTAGTTTGGATGGGCCTAGAAGGGAGATCCTGTTATCCTTAAGAGTTATTAGCTGAAGCTTTAGCATTGTAATACTTGAACTGAAATGGCTTCTAGAAGTGTCTGTGATCACAAGCTAGGATAACAGCAAGTAGCATTTCAAACTGGGACTACAAAATGCATCTTCTAAGTCAAAAGAACATTTAATAGGGGAAGGGAGGATAAACCGCCACATATTTCCAATCAAGCATCATATTTTGGTGCTTCCAAACTGCTGGAAAAGTGCTATGAATAACCCTTATCATCCTTACCCAGCAAAGATTCAAGAAACTCAATTCTTCTATAGTAGCTTACAGAGCTGAGTGATTTTGGAATAAACTGATTCAAAATATCATTTCAAAAATCATTGAACTGCGGGAGAGAACATGACAGTGCTTTCCAACAGAAGTATTACTGGAAGGAAATGAGGGGTCCTCTACTGTTACTTGTGTTTAAGTATGGATATAGGCAGTGGAAGAGGTTGGTATTGTGGGGAGAATGCAAGGGTGCACAGGCTGGGTGAAATACGGGAAAACTTTAGAAATTCCTGCGAGGCAAGGATGGAATCTGACGAGCTGATTTTATTCTGCCTTTATCTGTTGATAAGTAAGTATTCTTGCCTCTTTTTTTTTTCCTTACAGTGATTCTTGTCAAAACACAAATTGTATAATCATTAATTGGCTCAATAACAGGAGACTGCATGGAATCAAATACAGAGACATCCTCATATAATTTCAGGAAACGTAATATGCAAGGAACGTATTCCTACAACCTGATGCCTTAGAAAACTATGCAGTACAATTTAAAGAAACCCAAACAAACAAAAAAGACCAACACAAAAAAACAGCGTTTACATTAGTAGCAATGCTATCCTGAACATAGATGTGCACAAAAATTTCTATCAAAATTACTGCAAAATAAAGTGACGAAAAATAGAACACAGTACATATTATCTCACATCTGTCAGTCCTAGGGTAGCTTTTTGCTTGAGACAGTGGGATCCAGTCACTCCAGAATCTTACAACACAAACACGCAATTCCACCTGCTGCCTTACACAGTTAAGAATTATATGCTTTTTATATACAGGTTTTTTCCCTGCAATTTTGACTTTTCATAGAACTTAGACTACACAGACATAAATATGGGGATGGTGGCTGAAGTAGGGAATAAAGAAAAACATAGTTTCAGCAGGAATTCTCAGTACAGAGGTGAAAATATGATTTAGACAATTCATAGCAGGTTTGATATTTACATATCAATTTCATTATTTTCTCTATGTAATCTAAACTTGAGGAGTGTATGTGCCTGAGTTCTTCCTTTACTTTTCACGAGGCCAATAAAGAGAGATTCCTGTTATGTGTTTTATTAGCATGCTGAATAACCTTTGAAAGGTCAGTATACCACAAAACTATGGTAAATTACTTCAATCAATAGCAAGAACATGAATGTCAAACTAGGAACTCTGTCAAGAGGACCTCACACAATCCTAGGCTGAGGTGTACTGAATGGTCATTTCTACCCACAGTAATCCCACAGTATGAGGAGCTCTCTCTGTTTACTAATTCTTTTTAGGAGCTTACTCTGGTAAGCTTGGTACTCATCCTAAGCTTGGATGTCAGGCCTCCAGATATGAATTTAGAAGAATCAGGAGAAAGAAAAGATAAGCCTTCTTTTTTCATCACATATGTTATATGCCCTCAAGAAAAAAGGCCAGCTGATGTAGCCTGAGATTTTTTCAGCTTTTAATTTCATTTACCTTTTCATCAGCACAAGAGAGTAATTTAGTTAGGGTGCAAAAATCAAAACACACTTTGGGGTTTTACACAATTGAGGCAGGCAGGAGAGAGAAAATTCTGGAAGTTTTCTGAAAATAGCTTTTTTACACCATGGCCTTGAACATTCTATATAGGAAGTAATACTTCCATTTGCTGTCTGTTAAATGTAAAGCTTAATGCACTGAATGATGTGTTATTAATGTAACCAGTAAGAGAGAAGGGATGTGGAATGTGTCTGAGATGGCTTTCCAAAGGAACTGCCTTTTTTATGATTTCCTAAGTAACCTCAGTTTTCAACATTAATATTTTATCAGTGAGAGAAACACTTCAGCCCTCATTACACTTTTGAAATGTGTGGTGGTATATAAATCTGACATCTTTGTGCTAAATGACATAAACAGTATTTTTATAATAGCTAAAACTGGTCTCTGAGAACTAGAAGACTGGGTTCCATTGCTGGATTTCCACAGATGCAGTCACTGATATTGGACAGAGCAATTTTCTGATCTTTAAGCTGTGAACAAAAAGCTTCATTCCCTTCCTCATTTCCCCTAATTTTTAATAAATAAATGTGAAATCTGATATAGGGCAGGATTTAACTTGAGATATAAGCTGACATCCAAATGAAATGGAAGGAATTTCAAACCAGGCATAGGGATTTCATCTGTGACTTTCTTTTAGTGCTTTTTCTCATGCAAAACCTGTACTAAATAATTGGATTACATTGGGTAGGATGCAGCTCACTGGTGAAAGATTGCAAATGTCTCATCAACTGTCAATTATGACTGAAGAGTTTTCATGTGATGAAACATGAAAACACACAAAGTGTTTCGACAGATGCAGTCATTCTTACTACTTAATTATAGATTGACTTTGACCATAGAAATCTTACTTATTTAATCACAAAAATCCAAGCTCTATCACAGTAATGTGTTTCATAACCTGGACATTTATTAGGAATCTAAGGTACAAACTACCAGTAGGAAATACAAAAACCCCACTAATGAGAAACTATTTCAATTATTTCATCACAGAAGATGAGGTTAGTGGTGCAATAAAAAATAAATGGAATGCTTTACAAAATATTAATAGGATGATAAGCTGACATGGTGAAAGAGAATTTCTTTGAAAGATGACCTAACAGATACAAAATAGTGGAAATAAATTGGTCAGCTTTTGCAGCAGAATATAATCAAATATTGATATCACTAAAACGTTGACAGCCCATGCTGGTCTATATAGACGTGACTTAGAAAGTAGGAGAAAATTGCAAAGTAACAAAATATGTTGATATTACAAAGTTTACTTGATAGCCAAAACTGATCCAATTGTTCAGTTAGTGGGTTCTACCAGCACCTTTCAGGAGAGTATCAAATACATTGGTGTCAACAAATTATGTAAAGTACAGAAGAAAAAATAAATTCTTATTCCTTACAGAATACTGAGAAGTATAGCTGTCTAAATTGGACAAAACACAGACTTTTTCTGAGACATTTTAAAATTGGCCTATTCAAACCTGTTTTCAGAATCTTTAGAAAACAAGATTAAAGAGCACAGTAATTTTTTGAGAGAATTTCTGTGATCCTTAAGTTAGAAAGCCTTTCCATACCTTCCAGAATTTCAGTGGTAACTGTAAAATAAGTGGATTAGCCATAGTGAGGACAAGTGGAAAGTGGAAAGTTCTGCTAAGACACTGAAAGTGAGCACAGCACCACAAGGGGTACAATAGAAGACACTTGGCAATAAAATTGACAGTGAAATTTAGTGCCAAGAACCACAAAGTCATTCAGCTGACTACAGAGACTTATAGAGCAAAAGGTGAAGCCTAGAGAAATACCTCAGGTCCAACAAGACATAAATTTTGTGATTTGAGCTCCTACCCTCATCTTCAATCCATGTATCTTTCCTTTTTACCTGATAAGCAGAATAAAACATCAGACATTCTGGCATGCTACAAATCAATTTCTATTATTTTACTGATCAAGATAATTCATCTTTGTCATACTTCAAGCCATACAACCTACATGAGATTGTTTGGCTTTAATTTTTAGCTTGTGCTACAGGAAGTGGTTTTGTTTTGAAATTATGTCAAAAATTCCCGTATTTAATCAACTATAAACTAATGCTTAAGCAGTTAAAAAAGAATGATGTGACTCGCTATCATTAAAATAGTAATTTCCCTATATCCACTTCATTGTTTATCGTGGCATTCCTGTTTGCTTTGCATGAATGGTTCCTGTAATATTGACTCAATTTATGTCAATCTGCATTTTTACACATCCTTGAACAGCTTGCACTTATTTTTTCCTGAACACTAGAATTGCTGTTGGTCTTTATTTACTTTCCACTGAAAACAACTGTCTCTCTACAATAAAATTCAGAAACAGAAGAACAGAAGCTTATTTAAAATGCTTCTGTGGACATAACCAAATAATACACATTTGAAGTTTTGATTATCTGTCACTTTGTATATATAGATATTTCTTTCCCAGGCAACAGAAACTGAGGATTTTCTTCTAAGGGTGCACGTGCACACAGCCCAATGAAAGCAATATTGACTGGCTAATTAATATTTTTATCATAATAAAAAACAAAAGCAAAACACTTAGCCTTTCTTTTTCAAAATCCCGCTGCCTACACTTTAGAGGATGAGAGCAAAAATGATACAGATCTCTCCAGTTATTCTTCAAAGGGAGTCCACCAGCAGAGTGGTGGTAGATCTTGAGGCTGGTAGCAAATTTACCTTAATGAGAGATCAAGGAGGGATGAAAATGCCATCCTTTCCTCAAGGCCAACATTATTCCTCATGTTTTGGCACATGCCCCGAAATAATATCTTCATGATGGGAACTGCAAATGCTTCCTCAAGTAATCTAAAAATCAAAACAGAAGAAGTACTGGAAACAGAAAGACATTCCTGCCTACAGACAGTTCAAGGCAACTGTTTTTCCATTTCTGAGACAGAAAAATCTGAAATTGAACACTATTAAATTGCCTTCTGAATCTGAACATTCTTGAAGATTCCTTACTTCAGCCTATCTTCAGTACAGACCAATGTGGCATCCAACACAGCACAAATTATTTAGTCTCTATTGCCACCTGATCATGATTTTTATTTGTTACATTGAAAATTACCTCAAATCAAGAGATGTGTGCTTGGATTTACATAGTCAGAGGAGTTAATACAGGAAGTTACCATTAAAAAATTTTAGTACACATCTTTTTGAAAGGAAAAAAGAGTCACATGATCCTAAATTAGTCCAGAAAGAAGCCATCTAGTCATACTGAAAAATTTAAACTCTTATCCAGAACATTATAACAGGAGTGGAGGAACTAACTCATACATCAAAGTGAAGAGACCGTAAGAGAGGTGAGCTTACTATGACTGTTGTCATGTTTTAATATGTCCCTATCTCTGTTCCAAATGCACCCTGTAGATTACTCCCTCTATGTCTGTAAAATACTGTGAAGACTAATGTGTTTTCAGTATATTTACTAGAGAATACTTTATCCTGTCTGGATATAAATGATACCCACTCTTACCAATGACAAATTAAACATCAAAGATGCTTTTTTAAATTTTCAGATACATTGAGTTGTACTCATATATTTATAACAGTCTTCAAGCACATCTTTAGCAACAAAGTAAATTGTTACCACCTTACAACCTTTTGCTTAGGAAAACCAGGTTTGGCAGGTAGTAATACTAAGTATTTTAAGACAAACCTGTATTTTGTGTTTCTCAGATTACTCCAATAAACTTTTTCATGCTCCTTTTCAACAAAAGAGCTGCAAGACATATACCAAGCATGGAAACAACAAGCCAAGACTGAGGCAGCTCCTTCCCTACCCAAATCTTTCAAGCTATAGTCATTCCTTCAAAAGGCTTTGTGTTATTGCTGAAGGAGAAGCAGCAGGAAACATCACTTTCTTTTCTAATAAATACATAAGCCACTACCAACTGCAAAATAACCATCAGTTAATAAATAATTGGCAGCAATAATTCAACCCAAAATATAACAAACTGTTATACTAATTTAAATTCATAAACAATTTACATGTTAGGTATTGAATATTTTTTTCTTATGTACTATAGGCTTTCTTCCCTAGTACAAGATTTGACTTGAGATATGGCTTCCAGCAGAAAAATAGAAGGACATGAACTACCTTTTCAGGTAATAAGAAAGCATCTCTTCTCTTTTTGTTCATTTAATAAATACCAAGCAGGATCTCTACCTAGCCAGGGTATTAAAGTCTGCAGATGTTCTCCTCTTACAGAGCCTGAAGTCACAGTGCCAGCTTCCAGAACAATGCAATACCTGCTAGGCAATCATTAAATTTTCATTCTGATATCTTCAATCAGGAAACATTGCTTGGAACAAGATCCGGAACTTGGGCATTTCATGTACCCACTGAGTATGTTAACTATCAAGAAAACAACATTTTAGGAGAATATGTCATCCTAAGGAAACTTGTTTCTGAAGAAGTGTCTGGGAGGACTCACTCGTTCAATGTGACAATTTCACAGTTCTGACATAAAGCTTTCCTTTCAGACCCTTCACCATCATTTTGATGACTGTTCTTCCTGTGCTCCATGTTCTCATCTCAGAAATCACTTGGAACAAGAATATTACCTGCTTCTGATTACAATACTCATGATTCGTCATGTGTTCATCACAATATATGAAATAACTTTTTTACTGTGAGAACAATCATTCACTGGAGCAACCTCTCCAGGAAGCTGGCAGAGTCCCTGTCACTGGAAATTTTCAAGACATGATTGGATTGTTACATGATCTCATGCAGGCTGCTTTTCCCAAGAAAGGTGGGGCAGGATGATCTTTAGGCTTACCTTCCAATTTGGGTTGTTGTGTGGTTCTGTGTTTTTATGATTCCAAGTTCAGAGGTGTTGTTCCTGGACTGGAGGATGGGATCTGACCCATCCATTACCAGATTTTACGTGACTGTTCTGTTAGACCTGGGATCGTATTTCTTTATAGTTAAATATTCCAAGGTAACTCTTAACAGAACTCCCATTCCCAGAATATTCTACATCATGATATTGACTATGTACCTTAGAGAGATTATGAATATGCAGAACTCTTCATATTCTGGATTATTGCCTTAAACACTAAACTAATGAATATTAGGGTAATGACATTTTAAAAACATTTTTTAAATCTTTTCTTAAAAATCCTTGACTTGAAAAAATTTAATTTTGAGTCACATTGAGAGTGATGAATACATAGTCTTAATGATTAGACACACAGCACTCTGAGTTGTATAAATTATGGAGTAGATTACTAAATTCCCTCTTTGTAAGCAATTGAAGCAATTTTTCCCCCAATAGATAGTCCATAATATGGAACTGCAAGACTCACTCCATCACCATACAGTGTGTTTATTGAAAAAAAAAAAAGAATAAAAGTCTGTGAAGGGGAAAAAAAGCAAATATTTTATTACAGGTCAGCTGCTTGTCTTAATTTTGAAAAGAGTAGGCAAGGCCTCTTCACTGCACTCAGTCACTCAACAAAAAAACCATTGGAATTATTCTGGACTTGCATAACTGTAAGATAAACAAAATTTACACCAAAATAGCTAATTACTGCTGAGTGTAGCAAACTGTTAAAAATAAATCTACAGAAATAGTTTGTCAATCTCTTGGTAACATGAAATCATCTGGTTTCATTAAGTACTTCACCAAGAAAATAATGTGAATTTTCAAACTAATTCAAACTTTTTAAAATTATTTTTCAATTTACTTAAAAATTGTAAGATTGCATTTTCTGAGTAAGATGCTGTCTTTGTACTAGTGATCTGTGTCATGTAATGCGTGTCAGGCTCAGACTTCTGAGACCAATATTTAAAATAATGTTACATTCACCTAAGTGAGATAATCTTTGCAAACGAGACAATGCATTCTGCAATGCCATGCAATGCACTTCTAAAGCTTTGTTTGTGGCAAATGTCATTTTTCCTATTATACAGCCCAATTATTTTTCTTCAGCAGATTCATATCAAGTACTGTGGGTTGTTTGAGGGAGCCAGTGCCAAAAGTATTCTCCACATCCATTCCATCTTTCTCTAACCTTCTTTGATCATTACTTTGCAACGTCATCTGATACATGATATCATTCCACCACCATTTTATCTGCTCATCTGCTGATTGCTTTCCTGACACTTTGCCCTCCAGTAATACCAGCTCTGATTGTTATCCCATCTTTCGCTAAGATAGAAAAAGAGTTTCAGTTTTGTCTCTCAGATGTGTATATTGAATTTCGATTGCACACCAACTGTTCAAGTATCTACCCACTAGCAGTTTCAAACATTGGTTTTTACAGATGAACACGTTTAAAAAGGAAAATACATAAAGATGATTTTTTGAGCATAGTCTGTTTATCAGGCATGTGAACGATAGACCAAATAATATCTACATATTCTTGAGTTCTTTTTATATGGATCCTCTATCAAGTGGTTCGACAACCAAGACACAAATAAATGATCAATTTGAAGGTTGCGTATATTCTAAGGGAGCAAAAACATACATCTCTTAACTACAACCATGTTCTAGTGGCAATTTGAATCAGTTATGCCACCTAGCCTAATTACCAAACTAGAAAACAAAAACACTCAAAAGCTCGCAGAGATGAAAGATTCCTCTGAAAGTGTGAATAAAATCTGGCCACATAAACCAGAAGTTCCTCACACGTGGAACTGATTTGACCCACTGCCTGTGGAAGGGTAGATACAGACATTGAGCAGGCAGCTCCATTTTTCACACTGTATTTAACACATACTCCTGTACTGAGATCACCATCAAAATGTGCAGCTGGATGAATTTCCCTTATCTATTGACCCATGTGGAGCTATACAGTTGTGGAGCTGGTTGGATTTCTTGTTGCGATGCTCAATAAGTACTTGATAGGAAAGATCTGTGCTACGTCTCCAGCACTGCTCAACTCAGTTTTGAAGCCAGAGTAAACACAACAGTCACAACATGAACTTTCATTTCAATTAAAAAAGCCAAAACCAAAAAAAAGCAAAGCCAAAACAGCAAATTGCCTTTCTCCTTCGTAAAAATGAAATGGTGATATTGTCAACTTCTACAAATTACCCACAGATTTGCTTTTTCTTTACAGTTTCAGACAGGAATTGACATTTCAGTGTGCAATATCATGAAGATCCGGGAAAATGTACTGAGAGAATCTTTTTGAAATAATAAGGCCAAGAATGGCAGGTGGAGCTTAATAAGTATCATGCTTTCAAGATATTGTAAAGGTAATTAAGACAATTAAGATGTTGCAGAAATTAATGCAAGAATTCTTCTGGTGTGCTGGAACATTTGCATGATAATCTACTACCTGTCCAAACATAAAACTTTAATATTACTGAATTCTTTCTTTCTGAGAACAGAATGACAGAATCTCTTCGTTTCAAAACAAAAAACAAACAAAATACCCATCAACCAACAAAAAACACCTCCCAAAACCCAAAAAAGCCCAACACTTTTACCTTTATGTGAAATATCTCAGTATTACTAAATTAAATACTATCCCAAAGCACTTCTTTTGATGCAGTGTAATCAAAGCTTTTTATTTTTATTATTTTGAAATATGATGTTTCAGAATAATCTACATGTAATAATTAAAACAATTAAGAGGTTTTCCACAATATTTTAATGGAAAGTATTGCTTTTACCAAGCCTATTTTCACTGAGAAATTATTTTGAATTTCTGTATTTTAACCTATCCAAAATTAACATAGTTATTTTGGGTCATAGAATTCATTAGGAATACTAGTTAATACTTATTTTCTTTTGTGGTTCTGTTCAGGTCCTCATGATTCAGTCTTCCCAATGGGATTCCTATGATAGCCTCAGAAATTTTGTTCAAACAGAGATTTCCAGCTGATAAAAAAACACCTTGAATAGTATTTTTTAAAGCAAAAAAGCAGAACAAGAAAACAGTTAAAGTTAACCTGAGTGGAATATCTTCCTTATAATCCCTTCATTCTCTTCCAAATGAGGAAAGAAATAGGAATAAAAGGAAAATAAAATATTTTAACAGTATGAGGTTAAAAATATTTTAAAGTAAACAATTTTGTGAACAGTTATTTTTTCCTTAGAGAAAATACAGAAACAATCTGTGCTTATCTACTGCCAGTTCTACTTCTGTATGAAAATGAACTTTTAGAGACAGAAGTAGAAATTGATATTATAAATGAAAATAAACTTTAAAGGTTTTATTCTGCTCAGGCGGGAAAATTAAACATAAAAATATCCTGTAAAAATTACTGAAAAGATGACTCCAGATAAGAGATCACATCTTTTCCATTAAGACCAAGGAAATATGTTTTTATCTTGTATTAAATTTATTTTATGCAACCCATAGAAAAATTAACAGAAATTAGTAGAAGATGGTGTGTTGTGTGAAATAAGTTTGAGAACTATTGCAAAAGTATTATCTAAATGTCTTTCTACATCCTATTTTATCTCTGAAGAGGTCCATAACTGTTTATGTATTATTGCTACCGTTTTGTAGTTATCTCTAATGTATCTTACCTTCATGTGAAATTGTCTTGAAAGCCTAAATTTCTCATAATCGCAGCCTGTTAGTAATCAATTTGGTGCATACACATCAGATATTCTTCTGCCAGTGTTACCAATGCCTTATTTTGCACCCATGACATCCTCTGTTTCATGCCGGACTCCTTTTTGGACATTTCAGAGGTCACTAAGTATTTAGAATTTTAAATTAAATTAACTCATATATCCTAATTTGGAAAGACATTAAAACATATTACAGAAAATTTCACTCAGAGAGAAGAAAAAATCTGAGCACAGGATTTTGAAGGTAGCATAACAGTTTGTTCTCCTTAGTTAAAATGTTTTCTTTGCTTGCTTGGCAATAATGAAGACTATTAGTTTTGAAGTGCCATATGAAATGGGAACTGCTGTATTTTTTCTCCAAATAATTACATGCTGGAGACAGAGTGGGAATAAAGTATCTTTATAAAGTATTTTTTCAACTTATTGTGTGAAAAGAGGGGTGAACATTGTCCATGAATAATTAAGTGACATCATGGAAAGTTTTAGCACACCTGTTACATTGTGCAAAAGTACATTGTCTGGTATTCTTCCCAAGACTCTGTCCCCACCACCTTAAATGTCACACTATCTCCTACTCTCTTACTGCAATGCTAACAGCAGATGAATTTGCTGTGGCCAAGAGGTCTTCCAACTGTGATTCCTAACACAAATATAACTGAGGGAGATAAACCAAGTGGTGGGAATGCACCTCCAGGGAGGGATTAAATGCATGAGTTTACAGCTAGAATAAGAGATTTCAGAGACCTGGTACTGTGGCAATAGGTTTATCTGGCTCCAAAGGCATCTTTTGCAGAAGGACAAATGACATTCTTAAAGAAATTCTAACTGCAAAAGCCAGAGTGTACCCTTTATATATAAAACTTTCTGTTTTTTCTGAAGTATTTTTTTTACCTTTTCTTTTTCCTTGCTCTCTAAACTTACAGTTGAATGATTGAACTAACCTCTACTCAAAAATGTGTAACTTTTTTCCCTGGTATTGAGGAAATCTCCTAAAATGCACATCTTATAAAGTACTCTTCTGGTATTTTTTATAATGTTTATAGAGTTGAAAAAAAAAATCACAAATACAAAAAATTACATAAGCTGTGTAACCACTATTTAAAGATATTTCATTTATTTTGTTTGAAGTTTTATAAAAAAATAATAGCATGTCCCATATAGAAAAAATATAGTTTTTCAAAGTTCAGAATATAACAATGTAAACAATTATATAAAATTATACTTGTCAACCAAGCTTAGCAAACTATAAAATTATTGTCTTACTAAATATGCAGTTACTATATTACCAATACACAGACCTCAGTCTGCTTCTACGAGACAGTTCTTTAGGTGCAATCTTAATGACCAGGTTTGCCAAATATTAGAGCACTCTCACCAGTACAGGAAAAGTACCATCCGTACCAGTTTTCTTCTTCTACTATCATCTCTTCCCCCTTGCTCCCACCTAACACCCAAAGAAGTTATGTGCTTGCAAAAGGAAAATCAATTATACAGAGGGATTATATGCCATATGGAGAATGCAAAATGCACTCATCATTTCTAGGATCAAAATGGCTGAGACAAAAGGAACAAGTATGACAATCCACACTGCAATTCTTCACACCAGCTGTATGTTTCAAGCTCAGATATCTTCCTGCAGGTTTCAGTAGTTGAAATAAAGCATGTATTACAGTTCTTGAAGATGCATGTTAACCTCATACATTATAAATATGTGCATTGCCTTCCCATTTTGAATTTGCAGTTTATTTAATTGCAGACCACTGATTCTGCATATCAAAATGCAGAGATGAGCATGTTCTTCTGTTTAGAGAATTACAGACTGGGCATAAGTTACGTCAGTTTGGTCTTTCATGACTTAAAATGTGTGAATTTCTTCATCTTAAAGTATTTTAATTGGACAACGTATCTTCTCTGACCCTTCATTAAATTATCTGTAGTGTTTTATAAGAGAAGACATGAAGTGGGTTTCATTCTTGTAATACATGGTTTTAAAGTATCCTCGTGACCCTACAATGTTAACTCTCCTGTTTTACAGCTTCAAAGTTTATTCTGTGATAAGTTGAGAACAGTACCAGTATTATGGTTTAACCCCAGCTGGCAACTAAGCACCATGCAGCCACTGACTCACTTCCCCTGGTGGGATGGGTGAGAAATTCAGAAAAGAGTGAAAACTCATGTGTCTCAACCCATAAAAACAGTTAATAGATAAAGCAAAAGCCACACACACAAGCAAAGCAAAAGCAAAACAAAGAATTTATTCACTACTTCCCATTGTCAGACAGGTGTTTTGTCATCCCCAGGAAAGCATGGCTCCATCACACAACAGTGACTTGGGAAGATAAATGCCATCACTCCAAATGTTCTCCTCTTCCTTTTTCTTTCCCTGGATTTATATGCTGAGCATGATGTCACATGGTATTGAAGGTACATTTGGTCACTTTGGGTCATCTGTCCTGGCTGTGCCTCCTTCCAACAGCTTGTGCACCCTCAAGGCAGTATGAGGAACAGAAAAAGCCCTGGTGCTGTGTAATCACTGCTCAGCAATAAAAACATCCCTGTGTTATCCATGCTGTTTCTATCACCAATACAAAACATGCCCCATACTAGCTTCTATGAAGGAGATTAACTGTACCCGAGCCAAAACCAGCACAGCCAGAAATATGGATATCAGCAAAAAAATAGATTCCATTTTAAGTCTGTACAGAATCTAAAGCAATGAACACCAGTTCTCTTGTTATTGTTGAAAATAGTGTAGGTATTTATTGACCTTCAACTGCCTGTAGTGAAAATACTGCCTTCGTTTTTCTTTTATTATTTGCTGTCATTTCTATTGTTTGATTCAGCCGTGTTTTGAATTTGATTTTCACAAATTTAGAAGAGTAAAACATGTAAAATCTTCATAAAGAGAGTTTTTGTTGAACTGAGAACAGATGGAAGCAAGCAAGCAATAGCAATGTCAATATATCAACAAATTATAGTTTGTCTCTTGAGACAATCCCACTGGGCTCAAATTCATTACCTTTACTTACACTGAATAATTATACAGATTTAATTTCACAAGAGAGGCTACATACAAAGTAGAGTATTAAATGCCACTGATGAATGTAGAATCAGGCCCACTGACAGAAACAGAAGTGCAATCATTGCTCTATTCAGGATTTGCTGAAACAAGCCAAATACTAGTATTCTAAACATACAATCTCTGTTCATGTGCTTGAACTTGTAACTATTTTTTAAATCTTACTTCCATACTAACTATTCATCTCATTTACTTTGTGAATTATGTATGTTGCTTAAATCCACTTAAAATTGTGAAATCTTTGTGACATGATGAAGTAAAGGCAAACATATGAGCATAATGTTTATAATAGATTTTGCATATCTCTTTTTTACTAAGACAACACAATATCATTATACATACAAAGTCTCTGAGATTAGATGACTCAATTAAGAGATCCTTGGCTTTGATTCATTGCATCAAAAATAATCAATAATAATATCATCAGTTTGCAACATTTTGTAATAGAAGCGTTATTAAGGTAATTATAAAATATATTGGGGTTTTTGACAAACAATAAGTTCTTATGAGAGCTGTGCCCAAGCTAACATGGTTGCAACAATCCAGGCTCTACCAAGATTATAGAAACATCACCAAGGGAATGAATAATGAAATGCAAAGCTTAACTGTAGTTAAATTTGGCATTGAAAGTGATTGACAGGAAAGGACTTTGTCATCAATTTGTCAGCCAAAGATAGGCTGTAAAAATATGTTCCTACAGGTAGACAGCTTTATGACAAAGGACACAGAAATAGAAGAGGTTCTTGTTAGTGTCTTTCTTTCTGTCTTTACTGATAAATCTCTCCTCAGGCTCCCAGGCCTCATCCTCAAGGCAGGGTGGCATAGGGGAAGCATAATCCACAGGAGAATGAAATAGGGACCATATAAGCAAACTGGATATCTACAAACCCATGACATCCACTATGTTATACCTAAGATGGTTGGAATTGCTGGGTAATACCATTGGGAGGTCTTGTTCACAAGGAGAGTTTCCTTAGGATTGGGAAAGGTGAATTAATCCTATCTTCAAGAAAATCAAGACGGATCTGGGCAGCTATGGATAGTTGTCCTGACCTTAGTCCTTGTGAAAGTAATACCTCAAATTTTTTTTGGAAACCATATATAATGATAAACAGGACAAGAAGTTAACTGAAAATAGTCAGTATGGACCCTTGTCCCAGGTAAAAAAAAAAGTCAAGGTCCTAAATTTGGGACTCTCTTACCCCAAGAAACACCTTTTTCCCCTCTAGTTATAAGTATTGCTTTCTCTGAATAGATGTTTTTTTTCCTTTCCTCTGAAAACTAGGATGTGCGAAATTTATAAGCTGATGCTGTTATATCTGAAGTCTATAGTTGTTGGACATAGTCCAGTTTACACTAGTGTAACTAAAAGACTTTGGGTTTTTATGGTGATAGATTTTTGTTTACAGTTCAAAAGGGAAAGTATAATTTGATTTGCAGGGTTTGAAATGATTTATGTAGCATTTTCTGGCTGCTGTAATCAAAATTGAAGAACTTATATTATACTCTGTACACAGTGATCTAAAATCCCATTTATAAGCCTAATATAACATATAATAGAATATTGAGCAATCAATCAAGAAATTGAGACACTGATGACTAAATTATACAAAATGTGAAAGATTCATGACTCAAGTGCTGAAGTGGAATTTTCAGGGTACTGTAAGTATCAGAGAATTCAGCCTACATTGATGTAAGTTCATAAATTCAGTTTACAAACATGCAGTCATGCAGAAAAGAGAAATATAATATACCACAAGTAAGATATTTCTCTCCTCAGAAATATGATTTTCCTCTTTCATATTTTAACCAAAAATGCATTCCAAGACACAAATACTGTACTGAACAGCACAAAACTGAAAAAAAATATATCTTAATAGAAGATATTTTTCCATTTGCACTAGAAAATTAAAAAATACTTGTCTCAAAGTTACACACATTGAAAATCACTTTTCTGTTTTGCCTTCTGGTACATTATGGGCAAATCAGATGCAAAATCATACCTGACATAAGTTTCTTATGAATTGTAATTCAATGAAATTCTTACTAGTACACCTAACTAGTCTTTAATTTATAGGCATTTTAATAGCTACTGTTTTTTGTGGACTGAAATATTAAAAATAGTTCTTTATGTAGGAGAAAAATGAGGAATACTGCACTTTTTTAGAATGTAGTAATATGACTTCAGGGTCACTGACTTTTCATTTTTTCTACCTTTTCTCTTGCTTTGAAAGCTTATTCTGGGAGGAAAGTGCTATTTCTTGTTCTGTGTTGGCAGAGGGAGGCTTGGCATTGAAGAATAATTTCTACACAGTTCTGTAAGAAAAAGAATAATTAAAGGTTACTGACACTGGCAAGTATACCTGAACCATAGAAAAGTTTTATGAAGTCTTTCCTGGAAGTTCTGTCATGGGGCTGAGTGGGCTTTGGGGGCTGACGCTGACATTCAATGGGTCATCATATTGAGTTGTCTACAAATGTAGCTTGACTTCTGTCATCAATAAAACTATGAGAATGGATATCAACCTTCTACTACCCACATCTGATAATGGGAAATCACTTTGTAATGGAAAAAATGTTAATTATGACAGTCTCAAACCCTTTTGTTTAATTTTTTCTCTAGTATGTCATCCACACATTCTCAAATTCCAAAATATAAGAAAAATGTTAAATAGGAAGCATAAGACAATTGTCCCTTTAAATAGTTATTTGCCTTCTGTGTTAGATTTGCCTCACGGTAGTTTTCTTCAGTGACTTTGTGCTTGATCTGTTTTGACAATAACAACTTTCAGCAGTGGAAGTGAAGACTGAGGCTTTGAGCAGCAGAGACCCATATGGTGCTATCATTTTTTAAGCCGTACTCTATACTGAGCTACATAAGCTGCTCTATATAAAACATTGACTCACTTTGCATACAGTAAGAGTTGAATATACTTTCCAGCATGTTATCAATGGTTATCAGCACAAATCAATAAGGACAGCTCATGAAATAATTTGGATTACCATATTTTGTATCAATGTTATGGTTTTTTGGCTCTACATTGTCTCATTTTTTAAATAAGAAAATGAACATTAGAATTCTGTCAGGATTTTAAGTTTGTTTTCTCTGGATGAAGCATATATTAATTGATATATTCTTAAGTGGAAAGGAAATGTTAGATGCTATAGTGCAATAAAGTATTAGTGTTGTAATAAAGGAAAAAATCCTCATTCTTCTATTGTCGGTATCTTAAATTACTTTTTATTTGGCAGTTCTCCAACAACACAGAGGTCTTAGCTGACCTGTTATGACATGCTCCCTTATTATAAAAGACAAAGAAGAAACTGCAACCCTAAGGTTAAATGAAAGCAATTTCTAATAAGATAGCATATTTATTTAATAAAGTCATGGTTATAACCTTATCTAGCATAATATTAATATTTTACTACATCTAATAGAACATGAAAAGTTCTGCAGTATTAGTGAGAGTTTCTTTGTATAGTTCATGTATTAAAATGTTTTCATTTTCAAATTACTTATATATGATGCTTGAATTGACTAAGTCGTGTCACCAGTAATAAATGTGCAACATGATTTTAATGGCAAAATTCTAATACTGTTGCAAAAATTAGTTGGGTAGTGCAACTTGTTTATTTCAGTCACTGCTGGCAAATGTTTACTTGTTCAGAAGCCACACAAATACCAACATACTACTTTTGATTACTTATTTTGAAAATATTTGGTAATTTCTGGTGGCATTTCTCTGAGGGCAATAGACCCTGCAGCTGTTTCCTCTTAAGTTAAATACTAAATATTTACATTCCTAGAGTCTCTCAAACCTATATTTTCACACACTCACATAATAAATTAGTTTCAAGATATAGACAGAATAAAAAGTGTGAAACTTGTTCAATCGAGCCTTTGATAGGGACACTCAAGTGGTCTTGTGATTACAAAACAGGATTTAGAAGGTATTTCAGACTGACTGCTCTTTCAGAGAAACACAACTTATTGTGTTATATTCCTAGAAGACTGTCCTTTCTTCATCTTGGAAAAATCTGATACTGAATGTCATATTAAAATATAAGCCAGGTTTCTGTAGTATATTAGACATACATTAAAACATAATACAAACCCAAGTCTTTTTATTCCTCTCTGTGCAGCTTGATAGAAACAATATTATAATTAACTACATAGACATACGATTATGCTCTATTGTCTGCAATTCTGTTGCAGGGACCTTCTTATACCTCTTTGTTAACATAAATATTAATGTTAAACTACAGTTAACAAAGAAAAAAATAATGCTTTAAGCATAACCTGAGTTCTACTCTAAACATGATTGTTTGGGTTTTTTAATGGAAAAGAAAATCAATTTTTTTAAAGGTGCTTTTATTTATCTAAACACAAGTATTTAAGTTAAAAGCTATAATATATTCTGACTTCTTGAATGGATGCGGAGAAACTGTAGGGGCCTTTTACTGACTAAAAGTCAAAGACAGTAATGGTATCCCTGAGATATAAAACAAAACCTGTAAGACACAAGAAAATGCAGGAGGGAAAAATCAGTGTTTTCACAAATCCTATATGCTAAAAATCCCCTAATTCAATTAATTTGTAACGTACCTCAAATATTTTCCTCTGGAAGGAAAATAGAGGATTAATGATTAAGGGTACTGGCAAAAATATGTATGGTGTATGAAAGGTAACAAAAATAAATTGTTACAGATTGAAGATTTAACAATCTGATTCTTAACCCATTCTCTAAGATTAATGACGATGAGATTTATACTTTTTAAATTATTAACTATTTAGATACAAACACTGACATTTCATTTGATATAATTTCTAAGAATAATGACTGATATAAAAATTATTGTACAAAAATATCATGTCACTTCCAAAAAAAAAGGGAAGACATCAAAACCAATGTCATTCTAAATAAAGAAGAACTGTGAATATATTTAAGCATATACTGTGAAGTTAATGTTCATAATATTTGACTAGGGGTCAACTATTTATTTAAACTGTGGAAGAAATATCTCAGCTATACCATTACAGAAAAAAAGACTAATTACTAAGGGTCCAAAGACCAATTTTTCTAGCCATATTCAACTTTCATGTATGAAAACATTTAAGAGCACTTCTGTAATTATACATTCTTTCTTACTGATATGTAGGTCTGCCAAAGATGCAACCAGTAAAGCATGTAGAACAAAAGATTCGCATAAATCTCACAGAAAGAATGGAAAGTAAAAAAAAGTGCTTTAGGATGTATGTATTTTAACCATAGCCAGATCCTAAGGAAATCTTTTAGATAATAAACATTCTTATCTTCATATTTCTTTGTACTTATCTTCTTCAATAGAAAAAATAATACATTTTTTGTAAAGAGGCAGTCTGCTGAAAGATAAACAATTCTCAAGTGAGAATCATATTCTGTCCCCTGGACACGTGAACTGTGCTTTTATTTATCTCTCTTCAAACATAATTTTGAACTGTCCCACATGGTTTCAAACACATATCTATATAAACAACAGTTAGAGCTGTGAAAATAGCAAAGTTCAAAAGAGATTTTACCTTTTCCGTCTATCTGAAGTTTGGGAATCCATTTGAAACTAGGTATCTAAAAAGCTCTTTCACAGTCAAAAGAAAAAAAAAAAGCATTTCTGAAAGACATTTGATGTCCAGGATAAGTAGAAAAATTGTCCATGTGAAGTTACATTACTTCTGACCTAAGTGAGGACTTGGGCATTTCAATAACTACTACTAAATTTTAGAATATTGTCAAAATTTTAAGTGAGATGAATGGTAGGCTTTAAATGTCATGTCAGAGGATTGATGGTTTTTTTAATAAAGACAAAGACAAAAAATGATTCTGAATTTCATCCTCTCTCTGCCTCACAACAGAGTCTATATGTGGAATACTTATATTCACACAGATTTTTATGTTTAAAATACATTGCAGTATAGTTAAAGCTCTGCATGTGACTCCAAACTAGCAGAAGAAACTCATCTGCCGCACCTTCGCATTGCAAAATAGTGTCTGTTAAGGTATTGACTTACTTGAAGAGATTGATCCTGGTAAAATTTTGTGGACCTAAAATCAGGCAATTACATTCTAGCATAGCATAGTCTTATTAAAGATTAAATATTAAATATCTTCAGTTCTTTGGGGCCCACCAAATGAAGTTCATATTGAAGTACAACACTCGAAGAAAATTACACCACACATGAAAACTGCTGGCAATGGCATGGTGCACAAGGCTTTACAAACTGACTATTTGTGGGAGAACACAAGGCACTGACCAACCAGGTTCAGCTCACTAATTTAATATTCCTACAGGTCCATAGCAAACTTCAATGTGTCAAATCTCATAACATCAAATGTCAGCAATATTGCAATACGCTTTCTGAAAGAAAGTTTAGATTTTTCTCTCTTTTCTGTTTCTTGAACTGGATAACATTTTAGGTTGTACTTAAAATTGTACTGAAACATGTGTTATGTTTTGTTTAACATTTTTACTTAAATACAAGTGGCACAAAAAGGCCACGGTATAGTTATTTATGTCTTTATTAGTAATGACATATGTTTAAATATTTTTCTCCTGAAACATTCTTCACTAACTATAATTTTTGCATAAAAGGATTAACATCTGTTCTTTTCTCCTGCAATATACATAGTTGCATGGCAACTGAGACTGTCCCTCAGTAACTATGCTTGGTAATCTATTTAAAAATGATCTCATGCCAAGAATTGACTGAGACATTAACCTGCTGTCACATACATTAGCTATTGTTGACAAAGAATGCTATCTTATTCAAGTTCTATGTTCCTGTTAGCTTCACTGCTATGCACCTACAGACAGAGTCTATAAAATTCTTCATTTTAATACACCCTCCCTACTAGGAACAGCCAAACTACTAGTTTAAATCTTAGACTAAAGAAAAAATTGTTAATTCTTTCAGGTTTTGCAGAAACAATGGTTTACTTAGGGTGCCCCAGAAAATATTTTCCTACACATCTGAAAACAAAGAACACTTCGACTGGTTAATAGACAATGGTCAGTGCATCAGATGAATAGTGTGAAGTCAAAATAGATTTCTGTGTTTTAAAACTAAAGTTATTGCCCATGCTCTGTTAGGTTTTGGAGAACACAACTTAACCCATGTAAGTCAAGAGCTGCAACATGACTTACTCCCATCCACAGATTGTGAAAATTTACTTTCTCGCAGTACTTTTATGCCATAAAAACCTATGTAGGCAGTGTCATGGTGCAAAATGGATGAATAATTAATCAAAACATTGGAAAAATGGAACAAGAGGTTTTTCCAGTGGAGAGAGATAACAGTAGCATCTCACAGGGATCTGTAGGAAACTGTGCAATTCAACATATTGCCAAAAAGGGTGAATAATAAAGTGACAAGTTTTGTTATTGATACTAAGCTACTAACCCAAGATCAAGAGCTTCAGAAGTTCTAATACTAACAGATAAAATTAATTGTAAATAAATGTCAAATGCTTCACATCATAAAATGTTACATATGAAAGGGTGATCTTTTGACTGACAGCTCAGATGAAAACTTGGAACTATAATAGATTGATACAAAATATTGGCTCACTACTCAGGAGCTATCAAAAATAAGAAATTTAAAGCTAGAAACTATTGAGAAAGAAAAAGGAAAAAAGGGGATTTACAACACACTATGAATTCATGGTTCAGTAGCATCCTGATTAGAGTGTGCAGTTATGGGTACTGATCCCTTCCACCTGAAAAAGGATTCAAAGGAATTTTTGAAGATGTACAGAGAAAGGATTACAAGAGGGACTTGAAATAGTTTCTGTGCATTGAACAGTGGAAACCGAGGAACAGATGACTCAAGGAGATATGAAAGAGGTTTTCATGATCAGGAGGGACAGTGAAAAAAGTAGAAATCCATTTTTCACTGTCTCTTACAAAAAAAGAACTAGGTGATATCAGATGAAACTAATGGATGGCAGTTACAAACAAAAGTCTTCACATGACGGATAAGTGATCTGGAAAACAGCCAAAGAGGACTGAAGGCAACAAATGCTTGTAAGGATTGCAAAAGTAATTTGATTTTTCCTTCAAGGATTTGTTCACTGAGGGCTACTAAACACAAGGATGCATACTCTGGTAGGTATCATGCTTACTCTGTTCTAACAATCTTGTCTTGTGTTTGGCACACTTGCTGTCATGAGCAAAACGGACTCAACTTGGGGAAAATCATTTTAATTTATTGCCAATTAAAAATAGAGTTTCTCTACTTTTCTTCCCAGGCTGAAAATTATGTAACACTCAATGGTAATATTGAAAGAGCATTAGTATATATTTGTCAGTTTGAGGATGGAGGTCCTTAAATCTCTTCTTTTGGGTTGTGGCTTTTGCATAACAACAGGGATAAAAGCAGAGATTCTTTATAATCTTTAGTTAGGAGAAGTAAAAAAAAATGCCAGCATGAACACACAGCCCACTGATATCAATTATGTGGTATTTATAAAAAGCATAACTTATTTCACAGTACAAATACGAAGCTGAAAGGCCTATGGAGACTTTCAGTTGCTTGCAGTAGTATTCCCCAGTTACATTCTTACTAATACTCCAGGAACAGAATGCAGGAGGGCAGGAAACAAAAACATTCTTACTGTGTAAGAATGTGTATCTTGGCATAGTCATGGTGATTCCGACAGAGTGGCCGGGCTACTATACTGGAGAGCACCATTTCGAAGTTATTAAGTAAGAGTTACCTTTTCTTCCCCACTGATCTTTGCATCTGCACAGTCACATTCACAAGCAATACTCTGGGATTCCTCTTCACCTTTTCAGTTCCTATCTACCATGCACAAAATGTATGAAGAGGGAAGGGAGAAACAGAGCTGACACAGTATAATGTTTTCTGCTCTGTAAGCACAGAGGCTTCCAGAGTGCAGAGCACAACACTCATAGTTGGTGCTGCTGTACTTTTAGTAAAATTAGCTTAGATATAAGATGCTTGTTTCTATGCTGAGGAACTCTCTGCTATCTTTTAAGTGCACATGGATCTGTCTTGCCAGTTGTTTAGTCTGGATTTGATCGAACACCAACACATTTGTTCATCAGCTGGGTGAGGAATCCTTTGACTGGGTTTTGACCTGAAATCTGAGGCAAATGTTTGTTTACTTATTTGAAGCTGATTAACGTCATTATTGATTGCTGCAGTTTGTTTACTATGGCTACAGTGTCACAGGTTAATTCTAGTTACTGTGGTCTTAACACTGTATCACCTAAATTATCTACTTTTGTGCCTGCTACTCCTTTGTTTTGTTTACTCACAGTAATAAATCTTCAATTTCATTTAAGAATGCAAACACAACACTGCTTAAGTGATTCAAATGTCACTCCAAGAGAAAAAACTTGTAAATGCATCAAATCTTTACCCGAAAGTAATGTTGCTTTCTAGTATCTTTAGTACCCTGTTTGCTTCAAAATTATAGCCTGTTTCATGGCAAACAGTTAAATTTCATTATACTCTCATGAATGTTGTAATAGAAAAGTTTAGTTGAGTTGTCCAAAAAAAGAAAAAAAAACAACAAAAAACAAACACACCCTCCAACCTGATCAATAACTTCTGTTTTATTTGAGTATTTCTTTATATTCATGAAGATCCCATGGTTGGAAACTTTCTGCTTTATATGTGTCCTGTCATAAAGCTTGTAACACTCAAAAACCGTGCTATGGGGGCAGGCAAACACACCTCTTGGAGCTGGTACCACTAAGCTAAGACAATTCTGCACTAAACAAGGCTGGATTCTGCACTTCTGTAAATTGCTATTTTTATTTCAATTAAAATTGTAATGCGTGAGAAAAAGAAACATCAAAATTTGCAAATAAATCCAGAGACCTGTGGGAACTTTCATCCCCATCATAAAATACCATCATTAAATAGCAGAACATCACTGTTTCACATTTGATCACCCAGTGCTTGATGTAAAAAGTATAGATTTATTTTAGGCCTAGAAAACTAAATAGTTGTTATTTTTGAATTGTTCTTGAAGCAATAAATATTTGCAGCCAATTAGGTACTTACAGTATTCAACAATTCTAGTGTGAATATCACAAAGCGTTCTAACCTTTTGATTTCAATATAATTGCATTATTTTAAGATTTTTCAGACATTCTGTTTCAGTGCTTAAGGGAAACTAAGCTTCTTATTGCATATGTAGATAATATGCACAAGAATGAAGCATATATGTCATGAACATCATTGTTCAACGCCATTCTGATTTCTTTGCATTCAGAAAAGTCGTAAGTCTCTACACATAACTTAAGAAAATTAAATGCTTCCATGATTCACATTGTCATGTCAGTTCAAGAGTCACCACAATGAGTAGTTAAGCATAATATATATGTACAAATGCCTACACTCAGAAAGAATCATATTAATGAAGAATTTAATTGGACAGAGTAACAAGCTGCAACAACATTGCACAAATTTATATCTAAATATTTTACCTAACACACTGATTTGACAAACAGTCAGGAAAAGTCTCTGCTGGAGATGTATTTAAAGTTCCATTGAAAAGCAATTTAACACAACCTTTGACTTTTAAAAGTTTAAAATATTAAGTAGGAATTTTTTCTTTTTTTTTTTTTTAATGAAACATTTACATTCTAGCAAAAGATTTCACATGCAATTGAAACAAAAACATAAAGTTCATCCTAAGATTTATCTTCTTGGCCTGAAAAAGTCAAAGATCAAAAAAAATTAAAATATCCACAGAAAGTATACAGAATGATCATTTAAGAATAAAGTAAGATTTATCTGAGCAGCCCCAAAGACTCAGAGCTGGGTTGAACCACAGATGGCCTGGAGCACAGGCAGATTAACCAAGGGCCTCAACAATGCCTTAGGGGTCCTGACAATGGAAGAGCAAATATGGGTTGAATAAAGAGTTTCTATTCACAGTCTCTTCATGCTGAGAATGACAGTTTTGTGTTTGCCAGTGGCTTTCCCCCAGTTTTCTTATTGGAAAAACTAGTTATAAAAACAATCACTTTCAAAAAGCACAGAATTTTTGAAGATGCACCGGAAAAAAATTAAGGAGACTGATCCTTCATATGGAGTTGTGGAACCAGTTTTTTAAGGATTTGTTTCATTGTTTAAAAATATGATCCTACTCTACAGAGGGACTGAGAAGAAATGAGTTGATGTTGCCTATAGAGAGAATGACCAGTATGGGAAGATAAAAAAGAATGCAAATGATTTAAGGTAAATAATTATATACAGTGATTTTGTTTGAGAAGTATTCTTAAAGAAATTAAGTCATATCTCCCATGTCTTCTGGTTTAGAGATAAAACAGAAGGTTGTTGAATTCATATGGCAATTGAACGAGACATAATCAGGCAGACCAGAAAAAGTAGGATGACCATTCTCCTTCAAGCTGCTCTTGTTAGAAATCAATGCAGATTGTCTCAGATAAATAATGTTCATAAGTGTTAAGTGTACTTGTGTACTATAATGGGAGAGTACCTTCACTCATTTTTCAAATATATGTATTTCATATCAGTTATTTTCCAAAAGCATATTTTCTGTCTAGAAAGGTCACCCACTTGGTTACACAAAAGTTACAGACTTCAATTCTACCATGTTAATTCAGAGGTAGGCTGATTTCATTAACTATTCCAATGTATTAGTATCTAGTATTCTTAAAAAAAAAAAAAGTTCTTTTAATATTTTGCATCCCTTCATGACCCCATTTGTCTAAAAATTTTAGTTAAGAAAATGTCATGTCACTTGCCTGCCAGAGCTGTCATTTCCTCCAGTTTAAGTAGAGGTCTCAAAATTTGTTTTGCCTTTTTTAGAGCTCAAAACTTGCTATGAATTCTTAGCTTCTCAAATTCCTTGAAATCCATTCAACAGTGCATCTGTTGGCAGTTTTCAGAAAGTAATTTTAGTTATGGGAATGAGAAATCGAATAGTGTAGAGTGGGGATATGTTACCCATAAAACCACAGGTCTTCTGCAGGTATTTAACCTATTGTATATTATTCTTTCCTAGACAAAATTTTAGAGGAACAGAGTAAAAGAAAATGCATCTTAAAGTCCATTGATGAAAATTTTTAAAATTTAAGACTTGGTATGGTAACACCTGAAAGAAGCAGGCTTGGTATTCACAAGACCCAACTTTTTAGCAACTCAATTAAGGTAAATGGTGTTTCCAGGGTGGTTTTGTCAAACTGTTGAGGGCACTTGTGACCCCTTCTGTCTCTGGCCTGTCCCGGGACATCACAGAAGCCCTCATTTAAGACTTTGAAATCCCCTCTGGAGTCAGTTCCTTCTTCATGCTATAGAAGTTACTGTCTAAACTGCGATGCAATCAGGTGCTGAGCAAAATACCTGCTATTGCCTCACTGGATGACTTTCTACACATCTGGTCTATAGATCAGTAAACTGAAATTTGCTGTCACTAGAAGGAAGCACAAGGCTCTGTACTGCCCTGACAGCTCAGCTGTCAGGACCTGTCTGCCTGTAATATTTTGTAGTGTGTTAGTGTTATTTTAACTGGTCTATTCTGTCTGTATTTTCATTACACTGTTAACATGCTGATTTGTTAACAGTGAATTGCTGGCTGCCCATGTCAGTTGGGTTCCAGTTTTGTCCACAACCAGATTCTGAATTTATTAACTGCAGTTGACTTTCTAGGGACCTCGAATTTTTGAATCTCGTGTAAACACACTACTGTGTCTTAATATAAGTGAATACAAAAGCTGAGATCCAGTCAGCCTAACAGATTGCCTAAAAGGCATTCAGCTTTAGACATCTGATATAGTAGTAATCTTCAAGTATCAGTCTAAATGCAAGGTAGTCAAGATTATTGTTTTTGTTAGTGATTAAAATAAAATGAAATTTTTAAGCCACCTATCTGGCTTTCAGAAGTCTTCCGAGTGCAATAAAATTAGCATTCCTTAGATCTATATTTCCTGAAAAATACTTCAGATACACAGTCAGATAACATACTGAAAAACTGATCTTTTTTCCAGGATCCATAATTCGTAATTCAGTGCAAGAGTTTTGCTGCAATTCCTGTATGTTCAAGCAAACATATAAAAACATAAATATTTCAGGAGAAAACAATTAAAATCTTCAGAACTTTCTTCCTTCACTTGATAATTTACTTTGATAAGAAGTATGTAACAATTGGTCAGCCCTAGAGTGACATCTAGAGTTCAGAAAGATACACAAGAAAGGCAAAATTTATATCCACTCATCCAGCATTAACTAGGAAACAGGGGCATAGCAATGAATTTGAGATATGAAAATGTTATGTATTTTACCACAAAGCATCCTGATGGCCAGGCAGCAACAGAAATACCTCAGTCCACTTGTCCAATTCAGCTCTTCTACCATCAGTTTCCCACCTCTACTAGTGAATAGTTCTAGAATGTTTTAATACTGGAATAGGAAAGGAACATCAATCCAGTGTAGCTGTGAAATGATCAGATCCAGAGAAAGAAGTCATCTGATGAAGCAAATATTTTGGACAGAAAATAATAGGAAGGACAGCTTGAGCAGGGATGCAAAAGATTCCGTACAATTATTGTGACATAACAAAACTTTAGTAGATAAAATTCCATCACATGGTGATTGTACTTGCTTGTATAATACTTGCTTTAATAATAATAAGCAGAACCAAGAATTTTAACCTCAGAAAACAAAGATTGACTTTTTCTTTCTAAATGCAGTGTACTGCTAATATGCTATTTTATGGGATAGATGTGTTTTCAACTCATTAAAGTAAGCAAACATCAAAACATTAAAAAAAATTTAATAGACATTTCTGAAAGAATACATTTTGACTTTAATCACCGAGTAAACAAAATAATTCCACCCCATTGATCTTGTTTTGATCTGATGGTATTTCTGGAACTTTTTATATGACATTTTAACCCCAAAGAGCATCAACAGAATAAAATAAAACTGAGTCATATTCAATGGATTAGTATGATTGAATGCTGGATTAGTATGAAGAGATGAAGTGTTCATTAGAATAATCATTAGAAGATAAAATAAGCTGGTTGTAAGACAATTCATAATCTGTTTAGACATAATCAATGATAATTAATTTGGAAATATGAGTCTATTATAGTCCAACTAACTTTGAAATATGATTCTGAAATTATGTTTTCACTAATGTCAGGTTGTGAACAGTCAATGCAGTACATTAGTTACAGGTGAATGACAAACTCTTTGCATGTTGTTAGAATAGGTGTAGGAAAAATGACCAGGACCTATCAAAAGACTTCTGTTAAAAAAAATAAAATCTATACATTTTCCTTTTAGAAGTTTCTTTGTCTTGCTTTTAATGCTTCCAATTTTATTCGTCTTTCAGTGTCTAGAAATATAAAGTTATGATTTTTGTGTACCAATGATATTTTCTATGCACAAGGATTTTCAAAATGATGTGGGAAGGAAGAAATCATTTTAAAAGATGGCAGAAAAGATAGGAGGAAGGACAGGGGAAGTACCACAATAAATAACACAGTAATAGACTTACTCTCCCTGTCAGAGAAGAACAGATGATTTAAAAAGATTTAAATGTTGTGGACATGACAGGTTTATTTTTACTGAACAAAAGCCAAAGATAAAGTCAGTCTGAGTGAAGGTGAAATGAAAAAACTAATGCATAATAACTACTTTGAGTCATTTTAACAACTTGCCTTATAAATGTGTGTACATTCAATCAGTCAGAATAGATACAGAGCTCACTCATTAACATGTGCTCTAGCCCAAATTAGGTAGCCTGCAACAACTATCAGTCAAAACTGGCAAAACCAAAAAAAATCTGTATAGAAGAAAATATTTCTATTTTTGCAATGATGATGGAGACAAGGGGTACAAACTGAAATACAGAAATGAACAAGGCTTTTATTTGTGAGGATGATGAAACACTGTAATATGTAACTTGCTCTAGTTGATTCTGTTTTCAGCAGAGGTCCCTTCCAACCTGATTGTGTGACTCTGAGATAAAGCATTTTTATTGGACAGAGTAATGTTTCAGTCAGATGAACATTTCCAAAAGTTATTATCTATCTTCGAGTGTGCAACATCTACTTCTCGGGTTTAGGAAGGGTACATGAAAAACAATCCATCAGATTAACCAAGTGTGTCTTCCAGCAACTACACTTCTAGAGAATGTTCATTTAGATGTTTTTTCTGGATACCTAGATGCATTAAATGACTTTTCAAACTATTTTTTTTAATCCAATTGTGGTTCATGCTCCCAGAAGAGTGGTGAGACCACATAACTGATTTATTTTAATAGGATCTGTTTGGCACAGATATAAAAAGATATTTTTGATGTATTGCTCAGTACTATTCCTGCAAGACCAAAGTCCCTGGGGTAAAAAAGAGTTACTCCAGAGAAGCTAAAATCCACTTTACATAGTTAACTGCTTGGAAATTGTATCTTTCTATAAAAAGCGCATACATTCATGCATTTCTGATAACCCAAGATGTTTCATATGTCTCTGTAGAGGAAATTGAGTTAAATAGATACTACTGAATTTAACATGAAATCATGTGGGATTAGAGCAGCTCTACATTTCAGTGGAGAAAAATATCTACTGTTAAAAAGCTACAGAGAAAACACACAGGAAAGCATGTAATGGGAGGTGTAGGAAGAAAATTAATTCTATCTTTTCATTGGATAATTCTAGTTGGTTTTCCTGTAGCATTTTTATCTATTTTTAACTTAAGCTATTTTCTAAAAAAAATTACAATTATGATTTGTCTTGAAAGCTAGAAAACACACACTCATGTCAATCAAGAATATTTTCCAGATAGAATAAAAATACATAAACAAGTAGTTAACAATTTATTTGATTTATAGGCATCATAACTTACTTAGAGAAACTTTTTTCCTAGGTAACTATATGAAATCTCAGATTCTGCTGTATTATGAACAAGTAATGTCTGTTTTGCAGCCATTATAACCAGTTTGTTTTGTTAATTTTTAATGTGACAGTGCATTCCCACAAATAATCATTTGCTCTGGAGAATTAATGATCATTAACACTGTAATTACATATTTCACTAGCATTTATATTTCAGTGACACTGACAAGCACACATTTCCTACCCTTGTCTTATATATAAAGTACTTTTAAAGCCTTAGAAAAAGATAGGGTTGGTTGGTTTGTTTGTTTCTGGTACTAGATATTACCTTACTTTTTTAAAATCATAGTGAAAGACTGAAATATATAGCAGACTGTCTATAGATTTTTTTTAATCAGTCATATGAGGCATTAAGCAACAATAAAATCTTTGGGAGGGGAAAAAAAAAGAAAAAGAAAAGGTACACAGTCATACTAAAAATTGGAATTCTCTTAATAAAAAAGATATACAGCAAACTGGTGGTTAATATTTTTCAGGGAATTCCCCCTCATTTCTTTGGTTCAGTATAGGGAAGGCAAGAAGAAAAGTGTAAATACCAGGGAAAAGCTGAATAGTTTGTGTTCCTACAAGGATCTGGATCAAGTATAAGAGCTTTATACCAGTTTTGGTTGCCTTGGGTTTAATTTAAAGTAAACATAAAAAAAAATGAATGTATCTTGCCTGATCAGCCTTATAAAATGAATCATTAAATGGGATGAAAGCAGCAGAAGTTCATTATCCAAATTTTAAAAATATTTTTGACACAGTCTATTGGAAGGTCCTTACAGCCTTTGCCCACCTTTTTCAAGGCACCGTGTTCTCAGGCAGGTGTCCGACGCTGGTTCCATTACTCACCACTCTCGCCGTACTGTTAATCAGACTCAAGCCAGCAGTATGGACAAAGATAATTCAAACGTTTGCCAGACCACAGCAGGAGGATTAAGTCCAGTTTAGTGCTCACCACACCAAAAAAGACCTTAGCAAGCTGCAGCAAAAGCCCAAGAGGCCCAGGTGAGCAGGGAGACAGAACACAGAATATGCAAGGAAAGGCTGCATGACTTGAGTCTCTCTGGAGAAAAAAGGTCAGTGAGGCCACATCCTGCCCTCTTCAGACATAGCCAGACTCTTCCCACAGCTTCACACTAAAGTCACAAGAAACCAGAAAAGGTGCTTAGGTGACATCTGCAACAAAGGAACACAAAGGACCAGCTGGATCTCCTTGTGACCACATGACAAGAGGCAAGGAAAAGCCCAAGGGCCACAAAGGCTTCTTTTCCCTCAGCTATTGCTGGAGCAATCTTCCCTTTGGACTGCCCAGGTGCCTGAATCTGGAAGAAGAGCTGGGGTGAGCAAAAAAGTCTGAACTTTCTCCCTTGAAAGGAGATTCAACTCAGAGGCCACTAGATGCTGTGATAGCAGAGCAATACCTATTTTAGTAAGATTAAAAAACGTGCATCCTATTAATTAGAAGCAAATCCTGCAAATATTAGTTTTCAGAGATATGACATGGTAAAATGTACCAACTGTATGCATGCAATTGGTAAGATTGTAGTGAATGCTATCTAGTCAAACAGTAGTTTCTTCAACTGCCCTGCAAGGATAAAACTAAGCATTTTTCTATGTGTGATCAAGACAGTTTTTCCCCAGTTGTCATTAAATTACATTAAATTTTGACCTCATTTGTACTAAGAAGGCAAGTCTCTCAAACACAGTAGAGATAAAATAGACAGAAGTTTTACTTTAAATGAAATTTATATACCAATACCACATTAAATGCACATAAATCCAGTAAAACAAAGTTGTAAAAAATTTAAATCGGCCACCTTAGGTAACCACAGCAGTCCATCCCAAACAAATTTCAGCAGTTATGAGGTCAGTCAGCTGAGTATTTGCCCTGCTTCTTATTTGCATCAAACTGTATTGTTGCCAGGAAAAACAAGCAAAGTCCAGTTACCACGTGTGTGTCAAATAGAAAGACTACAGCACAGTTTTGTTGATCAGTGATTCTCCTTTAACAGGACATAACTTCAGCAGCACTGATTTATACAAAGTATATGTGTTGTGCTTCTGAATATTATTCTACGTCTGTTATGCCAGCTATATGTGAAGTCAAATAAGTCTTTGATTCAAATCCACTTCCATTGAAAGATAGATAAGCTTTGCCTGCACAAAGACTTACACAGCTGGCAACAAACAGAGGTAGAAACGAGTGTTATTTCTTCACGTATCTCTATGTGAAAAGTGTGCCTTCAGCCAGTCACTGTACAGAAAGGCCACAAGATGGTAGTCTTGCCTTGAAAAGCTATGTGTTGAATCCTTTTTTTTTTTTTTTAATACATAGTTGGCTGTCTCCTTTGTGACATCAGGGACTTTCAGTTCCTATTCGATTTCTCTGAAATAGCTTCTGATGTGAATTTAAAGAGAAGAGGGTTTAAATCTCAGCTCAGGTTTCCTTATTGAAAGCATAATATATTTCTAGGAAAATTAAGGTCATACATGGGTAATAACTTCTAGAAATTCAGAAAATTAGTGCAGCTAACAAATAAAACTTGTATTTTAGTGGGGTGAATCTTTTTATGTACAGGAAATTAATTGTAATTTTGGCCTAGGACTGATGGTTTCCTGTGCAAAAAATTACTATGGTGGATTATCTGTAATAATCAACTAGTTCAGCTTCCATAGTACTAAAAATATACTAAACATCATCAATTTTTAAAATCTGGGAGATGTTTACAAAGGTTTGGTACAATAAGGTGCTTAATTGGAGGATTCTAATACCAGTTTTCCAGATCCATAACTTATTCCAGCAGTTGCTAATTCAAACTAGGTACAGTAACTAATTTCTTCTGTACTTCCTTCAACCATTAAGTGATTCAGTTTTACGCAAGGAAAAGTGGGGTTTAAAATACATAGTTTGAAGTAAATATATACAGTCAATCTGTACCCTAAACTAGCTCCCTAAAGGTAGAGGAGTTTTGTGGGGGGAATTAGAAATCCATGAGAGCTCAAATTCTGTTCTGACCCCTAATTCCTCAAAGTTGATCTAGCTCTTTGAGCTGCAAGAAAAGTTTGTTTTCTTTGCCAAAAGTGATAGTACACTCCTTGATGAACTGTTATTTCAAGCATACAATGAATCAAGTTTTCTCCCAGAAATCCTGTGATATGCTAGTTCATTGATATGCAGGCAGATGAATCACTAAATGCGCAGCTTTTCTTGAAAAATCTTGAATTTAGACTTCAGCAATATTCTGTACATGCTTTGCCCTCATCTCTTTATATCATGTTCTACTTTTGGTCTTATCATTCATGGCCTTGTTCAAAAAGAACACATTTCAATTTCCTTAAGTCAATTTTTTTCATGTATTCAGGTTTTGATAATAATCATCATAATGAGTTTTGCCTGATTTTTTTTTTTTAACAAAAAGGCAAACTTCTCGTATATGAAAAAAAATTGTTTAAATGCTTTCAAGTAATGCTGAAAAAATCAAGATTTAGGTTGTAGATAAGAAATAAGAGAACTTTCAGATTGCTTGTGGTCTGCACTTAATCTGTGACATCAGAAGTGTTAGCTATTCTGTCACACTGAAATGGCATGGTTAGAAAGGATTTACAATTCTGTGGTGTCCAAGAGCCTGTATTCTACCATTTCTGTCAAAGAAAAGACTTTTTTCTTGGTGCTGTTAGCTAGTAACAAACTAAAAGCTCAGAAAGGTAGTATAGCTTTGGGGAATTAGGAGATTTAAGTAACTAGCTACAGGATACAGCAATAGAATTTATTCTTATATCAGTTTGGTAAATTAAAAACAAATCTTTTGGGTATACTGGGAGGGTTCTGGTTTGGTTTTCCCTCCCGCCCAGTAGTTTTGCAGTAAAACTACTTTTCAGCAAATAATATATGCCAGAATCATACTATCAGGAATTCACTCAGCAACACTCTGGAGTTATGTTACCATGAATATATTTGGAACTATAAAGGAAACTAAGTAATTATGGAATAACTTTATGTGGGAGTAGACTCACAATATCAAGAGTGGAACAGATCCTGTAGGAGATGGGCCACTAAAGATGAAGAAACCAATCAAAGCATTTTGTAAAACTGTATTATAACATGAGGTTTATTGCTGTGTTCCCCTTTCTCCCAGACCCCTGGAAAGCCACCTCTTACCTTCCTAATTACTATGCAAGCCTCAGTCAGGTTGTGTGAAACCCTCTCTGATTGGTCCTTTGTATCCCTCCCGTTTGACCCTGGCTGTGAGGCCAATAAATGACCTGGTCAGGTGAATAAATCCCTCTTTCTGCTTCCTGTCCTTGGCGTGGATGTGTCCTCCTTACTGAAACCTTGGGAGGACCCTGTGGCCCGGCCACCTGGACACGTGGAAGGGACAGGGGAGAAGGAGAGGACCCCCTCAGCCATGATAACTTTACATAAAAATACAGACATGTATAATTCCTTTAGAAAAAGATATTTTATATGTGAATAATTATCAAACCCCATTCCCTGGGAAATTAGACTTAATGTGTCTTTTCTAAGAAAAAGACAGCAAATGTCATAAATAGTAAAAAGGAGTTCAGCTTTGCAGTTTTTATCATCCTTTAAACAAAAGAAAAAAACACAAATGCAACCATTTTTGTGTCTACAGAAGCAAATAATAAGGCACATTAGTAGTTAATTAGTAGATCAAAACATTCAGTGCTGAGACTTCAACATATTAACTGCATGAAGTATGAAGGCTTTCACTCTCAGTCAGATTTAGTCTGTTGAACAGGAAACAAAATTGTTCAATGCTGCCTGCAGGACCAGCTCTTGGACTGGATGCTTACGTTTCCACCAGAATTTGAAGTGCATTTGAAGCCTACCTGGAGCTTGTAGTTTAGTTGCCTTTGCAAGAAATCCAGTTTAGACATCCCAAGGTTGCAGGCATTCATAGGCATCCCCCCTAAGACAACTATTTAGAAGTTGCTATTAAAAGTTTCATTTTAAACTGTGCTTTCATATCACCTTTAGCTTAAAATAGAAAATTAAATCTCTAGAGAAGTTACAGCTGTTTATTTATGGAGAGGATTTTTGCACTAAACTATTTCATCAAGGTTTTGTTGTTCCACATCAGAGCATAAATAGGATGTTCAGATAACTTCACATACAAACACACATACGCGCACCCACACTCACATATTCCCCAGTTACACAGATTAGAAATCCTCTAGTTACTCTTATCTATTTATCATTAACGTATTAACAAAATTAGGATATTAACAGAATTAAACAACATATATTCCAAAATTTGTTCTCCCTCAGCTTTAAGCAGAGTAGAGTGACTACCCTTGTTTTTGCCAGCTCAGAGGCAAGAGTTGGTCTTAGCAGAGATTCTCACAGAGTATATTCTGGCAGCCCATAACATCAGAATTAAAGTTCATAAATGAGTTTATATAGCAGAGATCACTTGTCACGTAAATGCTTTGTTGTATTCAACTGTGGTACGGTCACTAGTAGCTAAAGTATCTGTTCTCTGGCATGTAATTTACTTTTTTGAAGTGAACCTCTTTTACTATTGATGTTATGAGTAGTTCTTTTCATTATGCCTCAGTAGTTCAACTACTAATAGCAACAATAACCACTGCTAAATTTTTATGTTCAGCATGGGAATTACTAGATTGCATGTGGTAACATATTTGCATACAACAGTGACTTACAAAAAACCTTTTCAAGCAAACTCTTCACATCAGAGAGAGAAGAAAACTGAATCCCTGATAGCTTAAGTCACACATTACATATGTGTTTGAATTAGAAATAGCAGGTAGAAAAAAATTCATCAGTCAACATCTCAAAAAGTATGACAAATATGCAACAGGAAAAAAAAGAAAGAATTCCTTTAATTGTTTTATATGTCTATGCAAGTTCCACATGCCCTACTGTTAGATGCAGTGAATCAAAACAGAATTTGACCAGTACCTGACCTCAAAAGCAGTAGCTGCTTCAGCAGATGGTCTCTAATTTCCTTTAATTTCTTCCATCTTCCATTTTATTTCATTGAAATATTGATTTCATTACACGATTTATGTGGTTATGACATTAACACAATCTGCAGGCTAAGATTAGCAGTTCTGTTTATTCAGATGCCAGAACTAGCTCAAGTATTAAGACCATCACTGACAAAAAAAAATGTCTTATTCACATCTCAAGTGCAATTTAGACTGCTATGGATGCCCGGCTATAAACAGAAAAACAGTGTGCATTGAGATATTTTCTATACCTGTTAGTCTCATTTTCCTATTTGGTCAGTTAGAGAATCCAGAAGAACTTGACAGAATGTATAAATTCTCCCTTAATGAAATGGTTGTGAATCAGTGCAGTATTTGTCTGTGTTATCTGGTGAAAAAGTAAACTAACTTCTATGTGTAGATTGGAAGTCATAGTGAAAATACATAGTTATTGCAAAAAGTTGCTCATTTATGTTTAATTGCTTTCCAGGTCTATCACCTTATTATTATTATTATTGTTATTATTATTACTATCTTAGTGAAAAGCAGTTTATAAAACAGCTGTATTTTGTTGTTAATAATAATAAAGCCTCTGGAGATTATGCTTCTAATTCTAACATTGAAATAATAGCTGTCTCTTCACAGCTGTTACCAACCCTTTTAATTGACAGGAAAAAAATTAATTTCTCAAACTTGATGATGATTTAATGGAGGAGTACAATTTGCAACTCTTTGCAATTGAATTATACCTGAATATCTTAACACTTTTCAACATTTCTGATCCATGGGGAAACAACACTAAACAAATACCATGCTGAAGGCAGTGCAATGCCTCGCATTCCCTGTTTAGCTTCACCACGATGGAGGTAACTGTTCTGGACAAAGTACTTCATTAACAACACACTGTGTGGAATTCAAACTTTATTGTCCACCACTTCGTGGTCTTATAAAGCTAATTCAGGCTACAGACTCATCAGAAGAAAAGCTAGATTTTCACATGACTCTTAAAAGCAGTCAGTATATTGTCAGTAGTCAATAGCAATCAGAGTATTGTGGAACTCGGTTTAATTAATTTCATATTTCTTTTTCCTTTGGCTTGCATTGACATCTGTATCCTGTTAGTCTCTTTTTCCTTCAGTAAATTGCTGTGTGGGTTATTCCCTTCCTTATAATTTGCAGTTGCACTCCCAAATGGATTTGAATGTAGAAAGCAATCACATGGTTAACTCCTAATTTACTTTTTGCATTGCTTGTCTCATCTTCTTTGCCTCTGTCTCCACAAATAAGCACTAAAATAACAAAGTTTTAATAAGTTTCAGACAACATTTATTACTTTTTTGGATTTCTGATATAATGCACTCAACTAACACATGCAACCAGATGTCTGATAATTTGAGGTCAAAAGATCAATTAATCAGAAGTTATACTTTGGCTTTTATCTCTTGTCTCAGAGAAGCAGAGATACTGCAAATGCTTCTGTAAATGTGGTATCTAAGCAAAAATTTTTTACAGTCGGAAACTTTCCTAGACCAGCATATGTTGCAACACAACAAAACAAACTATTTTTTTTTCCATTTTTAATGCTGCAAATTGAGCGTAGCTGTTCATAAGACAATTGAATTACTCAGTGTTCATAACCAAACTTAACCCCAAGCATTTTATATCCCCTTTCTGACATCAAAAATCAACATCATAATATAACAAAAAAATCATCAATGCAGTTAAGCTGTTCAATACAGAATATTTCAAGTCATATTTGACTAGTCTACCTAGTCTGGCATGACTTTATCCAGAGCTTCTGCTTATATTTGGGCCTCTGAATTGTTTTCATGCTTAGAGTCAAAAGGTAAAAAATCAGTGGATTGACCAATATGCCTCTGCACTAACCTGGCTGAAGGTCATGACTGTCATCTGTATATAGTTGTCCAGTTCAAGGGGACTGGATCGTCCTTCAGCTTTAAGCAGCACGTACATAGGTTTAAATCTACCTCTGTAGACCATTTAGGTAGAGATTGATACAGAGAGCATTCTTTCATACATTTCTGAAATATAGAACTAGACAAGAAGCAGCTTTGCAGAGAATATCTTTAATTTTTTTCTTCTTGCATTTCTGTAGAACTTCAAATAAACGTGTGCCTGTTTTTAATCAGTAATACAACCTAGACGAAGAAAACCTTTCCTACTAGAACAAGCCTCTCCTGAATGAATTTCTGGGTCCTTGCTGTTTGATCACACAGCCACTGGATGCCGCTGCTAGCAACCATTTTTTTCATATGCAACTATTTAAATGCTTTCTGTTCGCTGAATACCTTTTGACTTTTTCACCAGTGATCACAAAATGACAGGTTTAGACTCTCTGAAAAAATAAGGAGCGTGGTCACCAGAACATATATCTTGGACTTTCAGAGAGACTTTTGCCAGTGTGAGAGTCTTGATGGCAGTCCCTTGGGAGGCAGTACTGAAGGGTAATGGAACCCAGGAAAGTGGGACATTATTCAGGAAGGATATCCTTAAGGTCCCTCATTGTGAATTGTAGTATTCTAAGGAAATTAAGATTATAAACCACCATTGTAGGATGGAGAAGCAAAAAATATAAAACCGGTGTATATAAAAATAAATTTGAGAGAGCATGAAACTAGAATGCAAATTAAAACCATTAGGCACATTTTTCCTCTTTTCTATGCAGAAAATTTTAGGGTAGAAATGGTATAACTTTTTCAAGGTCCCAGAAGCAAGAAGGTACTAAATAAAATAATAAGAGCTAGTGAGTAAATGTCATGGTATCTTATTCTCAAGCCTGACACTATTTCCAGATCAAACTATTTCAGAGAACTGAGGTCAAAACTCTTACAACTGTAGATAACATTCTTCACATGAACTAAACAGAGAAACATAGGAAAATGCAAGTGTAACAGTTTCTATAGTAATTTAGTTGGATATTTACTGCATTATTTATTACTGCTAATGAATGTTTGTCTTATAAGGTGCTCAAGGGCTAAGTGAAAGTGAATCAAAGCCCCATTAAGTATATCCTTCAGTTCACAGAAAAAACAGTGAAGAAATTTTGCTCCTTAAATGAAGTATTCTGGGTAAAAATTGAAGGTCTGATACACGAAAATTAGAATCTCACCACAAAGTTTCAAGGGATAGTGAAGAAACTAAAGAAAAGCAGCAAAAATATTTCCTGTACTTTACCACACCTGTATATAGAATTATATTGTTAACCATGCCCCTTTCACAAGGTTTATATTTAGTACTACCATTTCAAGTTACAGAGACAGTTCTGTACAGTACTATAGTCTTACTGATTTATATATTTTACATCACTTGGAAAGTTTAGTACAAATTTTATATAGCTCTTTTTGAGAACTTGAAAGCTGGTGCCAAAAGATTATAGAAATATTTATTGTTTTACAGCAGTACAATCAATAAACCCATTTTTCTTTGAAAAACCTCTTGCGTTAGACTGTTATACAAATGTGGACGCTTCGTTGCTCGTTTTCCCATACAGACCAAGTCCATTAAAAAAGCATAAAGAGACGCTTCTAGTAGTTGTAGTTCTAGTAGGTTGCACCTAGAGGCTGTGCAACTGGGTATCAAATCATAAAAGATGTGCAGGAAATAAGAGCTGTTAGTATAAACCAGACTTACTCGAGCTTTTATTCATGTCTCACTCTAAAAAACTTCTTTCCCTCATGTCAGCCTCACTTAGCTTTTTAATAAAGAGACAACCTGTTACACGACAGTGCAGACCTCACTTGGAAACAGAACACAGGGCAAAACAAATCCCAGACTTGAAAGGATTTAAAAAAAATATTTTAAATTTTTCTTTAGGCTCATTAGATATCTATATTAAATATATTTTCCCTCTCCCTTTCTAGGTCTACATGCCTATTCTTCAAGGAGTCTCAGACAGACATTCTCAGGCCTTCAGTTACCTTTGCTCACGCAACAGGCAATGCTGCATCCCTTCAAAAACATATTCAGGTAATTTATTTAGATCTTATATTCATTTGGGCCTCTAACTCATGAAGTCATAAAATACTTGCTGATTGAAGGTGCCATTTATGTTGTTTGTTTTTTTATTTCACACAGTGGAACAGCTAATTCATACATGTAGCAGCTGGGTTTTGCTCTCAAAAACTCATGCAGGCCTGACCTCCTATAAATGAGAACACACTTTCAAAATATGTCTAGAAGAAGTCACCCACAATTTCGGAACCCATCACAGAGGTTTATAGCAGTAAGCCTGATTTTTTCTTTGGAATTAGTTGGCTTTCTGTGTGTTACAAGGACTTTTTAGTGATAAGTCCATTTTTTTTTCTTTAGCTGTTTGTAAGTTTAGCTATACAACTGTACAACTTTTCTAACTGTGCAACTAAATCTCAGATAGAATAGTTCCATCCATAGCAATTTTAATTTCTTTATAGGATATTGTACCTTTTTAATTAAGTTACTTTCTTCCTACTCATTTAAACCACCTTTCCTAACTTCTGTTTCTTCTCTTGACAGATTTTGCTTAATTTCTATAAAAGGGGAATATATGCTCTAAAAAGGGTACACTTGCATCATTGTTTTTTTGTCATTCTTTTTTGTACTTTCCTAGAAGAAAAAAAAAATGACCAGAAATGTGACAAGTTCAATGTGGCAAAGGAAACATTTCTGTTGGACTTCATAAATTCTTTCTTCAACATTTTCTGATCTCCTTAGGGTTGAATAACTCACATTTCGAAACACATGATGTAATTTTCTAGTGAAAAAGCATCATACTCAGACTATGAATTTCAAAGACAAATTATACAAATACAATTCATCTACAGAGAGATGTATCTCAGGGAGCTTGTTTTGGCTCTGTTTCCTAAATAGGCACTGACTAATCTATTGTTAAATCTATCTTAACTTAAAGTGTGAGTTGTCTCAGTTTACTGCCAAGTCTTCAGATCTTATTTGGAGTCAGAACATGCAGAGTTCTTGAAATCATAGTTTCCAATACCTGGGGACTCCCTTGACATATGGAGTTTAGCAGGAGATTTTCCCTCATCCAGTTCCTCAAGATTTTTTACAAGAATCCATACCAGCTTTGCTAGTTCAGCGGTCAAAAGCAGTAATATTCTAAGTATAAGCACATCACTACATCTCTTGCCTAGGACCCTGGACATTTCCCAGATATTCAAAGACCTCTTATAAACAGTAATGAATAGAATTTTTCAGGTTTTGAGGTTCTTGAGTTTGTCAAAATAGAAAGTTTTAAAATTAACCTCCTCCCTATTTGGAATAAAAAAAACATACCATTATAATAGTTGTAAGTATTTTCTGTGTTCTTCCTATAAATGAACAGTAGTAATATTTAGTACTGTTGTATACAGATAACACACAAAAAGGTAATACATAATATTCTTCCATTATCCAACACCCAGTCCCTGATAAAAAACATCCAGTCATAATGAACTGTGTCGGAAAAGCTCTACTAAGTGACATCCTGCTTGTGAACATTCTCACAAACAAAACTTCTGGGTGAAGCAGTCCTCCAAAAACCATCCTACCAGAAAATCCTGTATAGGATATCTTAGAGTTTTGAACATCTGAACAAGGCTATGTGCCAAGGAACCAGGCACAACCCTCTTTTGAATGCTATAAAATCTGAAGACAAATTTTGGGAAATCAGGAACAAGGAAGGGGAAAAGAGAACTGGCTACTTCTGCCTGACTGCCATGGAGGAGATTGAGACTCTGCTGACCTGGAGAGAACTAGGACCCACTGCACTACATGAGTTTGCCTCATCTCTCTGACTTTCCATATTTCTGAAGGCCAGGAAGGTACAGCTTGGAGAAAGCTCTGCACAGATCCCTGCAGCTTGGCTCAGTATGAGCAGTGGAGCCAAGCACCCTGGCTGCATTCCAGAAAGCTAAGACCCTGTGCTGCTAAGAGATAACATCAGAGAAAACAACAGAGACAGGGAAAAAAAGAAGCTAAAACAGCTCCTTTCCCCCCCACATACACATGCATTCACTGATATTCTGGTAAAAAAGGTTAGTTCTGTGGTGGTATTCTTTCTCTGTGCTTAAATTAATTTTGGATCTTTCTGTCTTCCTTCTCTCTCTGCACCTCTTGGCAATTTAATTAATTAAAAAAATCAGTTTTTGAAATCAACTGATGACTTGGTTGGAGTTTTAATTTTGTTGGGGAAAATATTCAAATCTGATGTTCTTTCTTCAATACTTAAGCAGATTGTAACTAGTAGTTCCCTTTATTTTAGCCTCACTTCAGGGAAAAAACTACTATTACATGATTTAATTTGTTCCAGTATTTTGCTTCTTAGGTATTTAAGTATTTTTAAGTATTTACCTATTGAAAGTATTTAAATATAATCAAGCAAGATGAGGTATAAATTCAGTTTAGTTCAGTGATCAATTCACTTTTGTACATTAAACTAGAACCTAGTACAGAATTATCTTGAATAAGTTATGCTTATGTCAGTAAATCATCTTCTGTTTAGAATGTCAAAAAATCTAAAGCCTAAAATAAAAGCATATATCAATTTTTGATTGAAATCTTTCATGACAACTTTTCTTCCAATTATTTGAAGGATTCCTATCTCCTTAGCTAATTTAATGAGTTAGAAAAAATTCCAACCTATTTTACTATTTGCTTAATTGGAACAGTCTTCAGTGTACCGAAAACCCCCACAAGATTATATTATAAAGAGCAAAATGAGGATGCAGAAAATGTTATTTGAAAATAGGAAGGCAGAAAGCATGAGTTGATGTCAGCCAACTCAAGTTAAATTTTACTATCTGAAAAATTAGAAACTGTGGATGATGAAATATATATATATTACATAAAATTGTCTAATGAAAAAAGGACAATAAGTACTTAAAAAATTTTAATCAGATTATGAGCCAGGATGGAATGAATGTGTGACCTGACAGGAGAGTCTCTAGTGTTGTGAACATGCTAGATGATACAGGAACACAGAAGGAAAGCTAAAGGAGTAGCTTAGCTCATATGAAAGGTAACTCCTCAAGTTGAATATAGTATATTATAATGCAGTACAATTAAAAAAAAAAAAAGGAAATTAAAAAAAACATAGGTGAGAATGGCCTTGTTAGGTGAGACAAAGCACACATCAAAGTGACTTGACTAGCTTTCAGAGCAGTGAAGTTCAGGTCACCCTCATGCAGACATGTAGATACAACTGACATCTCCTGTGCATCAATAGCCAACTGAGGAATTTCAACATACACTACTCTAAACACTTGTTTGAAATGAGTATATGAAATTCAGCTATGTGAGAGTGCATGTTGTGTCTCCAGCTCTTTTGCTCAAAACAGGTGGAGAGCTTTCTTAAAAGAAAGTATTTTTTCATTTGAAAGAACAATTAATTTAACCAAAGACAAAGGTTTAGTTAACATAAAAACTTGCAGTTAAAGTTTGGTCTTTGTATTGAAATGAAAGTAAGGAAACTGTGAACAGAGTCCTAGAACAGTTATGTTCATTTCATTGCTCAGAAACAGTGATGCAACACAGATACAGTATATGGCATAAGTAATACTTTAGAAACCTGAGAAGGGTATCTATTAACAAAGTCAAAGAAAGATGACATAGTCTGAACAGAAGAGAGATACAGGTATTGTCAAATTGCTAAGGGAGAACTGATAGAGATCTTTCAGAAACTAAACAACCCTTTGCATGAAAGAGTGTTCATATTTATATTTCTTGTTACTAGATTTAAATATGAGGAAAGAAGGGCCTAGATGGCAAGAACAGGAACTGTTTGCAATACTTTAGAGCAAGTGATGGCAATAAGAAATTAATATAAAATGTAAACAGGCATGCAAAGGAATAAAATTATGGAGCTGACCTAAATCCCCAAAACATGGGATGTATGGTATTCACAGGGAAAATATATTGAAAACATAGCTCTCAAAGTGTATAATCCAGCTAAAAATATTTTTTTTATTTTTAAAATCTATAAACAAACCAGTTACAGTTTTATATTTCCACTGACATTGCATATTTCTTCATTAAATTGTAAAAGCATCCTTGCAAGAAGCATAATTAAACATCCTACCCTTGTATTCTTTTTTTTCAATAAAGTAGTAAAATTCAAAAGCTTGCAGAACTTAATGGCATGAAATATGCATCACATGGAAAGCTCGCAAACTGTTTCCTATGTATTCAATCCAAGTTTCAGGAACAATGCACCCCATGTATCTCAGAGAGATGTCTTAACATGAGCTTCTCCTTCAAAATTCTGAGCCTAAGTCCTCTCAGGTGTCTTGCTTTCTTCTGTATGTCTCATGGGACAAGATTATGAAACACCATTTTACTATTATAAAATATTTAAAACAATACCTGTTGCTGGTTTCAGATTTTCCTTGTCAGCTAGTGACAATTTTAAATATTCAGGAAGTATTTTAGACCTCAGCTAGACATAAACAAAGCTCTCCATGCATTTAGGGCTTATAAAAGCAATACTACATTATGACATCAAAAGCAGTATATTGATAAACTATGAGTAGAGGAAATTCCCTTGGCAAATTCCTTACTGGTGGATTATTTTATTTCTTAAATCTGGCACTACTGGGTTTCAATATAAATGGTTTTGTCTCCAATTCTTTAAGAACCAGGATCACAAAAGTGAGATATTAGAAAAAAATCTAAGTTTACTTTCACTAATCTCTGAAAACTAGCCCCCAGTCCAAGAATTATGGAATATCTTTTAGTATTTTGTTGTCAATACTATCTTAATGTGACAGATTTTATGAAAGTCCTTTCTAAAGGAAATTATTTCTAACAGAAATTTACGAAGATAATTTGTTAATAACTCAGAGTAATACTAATAATATTTACTAGTATTTTATATGATTGTCCATAAACACACATGGACAATCATATAAAGAGAAAGATAAGAGTAACACCTGTAACTTGTGGGTCAGGTACAGTTCGATCTCAACCTGCTATAACAACTCTACAGTGTTATTCATAGCCTTGATTTTTTTTCAATATTTACAATAATCAGCTACCTATATTAATAATATGCTATTATAAGTATACAATGCATATCTCTTGAGAAAATAAGGCATATACTTAGCACAATGAGCCCTTTTCCCTTCAGATGACTGTAAACCATCTATAGATAACAGGGCTACCAGAGCATCTCGCAGGAAAGATGGAAAGACTAGTTTCTGGTGGGTTGCTAAATGTGGATGCTTACATATGTGACAGGAAGCATGGCTTTCTCTTATCCAAATGACATCAGCCTAGGTTATGGTTTTGTTTGGTGGTGTTAATAAGAATTAAATACAACCAGACAGATAATGTTGAAATAATGTAAGGTATCCTCTTAGAAAACATTATTAAAAAGAAAAATATTATTAGAGTATCATTGAAGTGTTCATGTCATTAATTCAATATAGAGCATAGGTAATATTATCACTAAAGAGTCAATATATATAACCTCATGGAAAAATTGGAATGACAAAAACCTTTGTCTTCCTCTTGTTTCATTTTGAGAAACTTGGCCCTTCCCACTTGTGTTTTCCCCTGCACTTTTGTGTTGGTTTTGTCTAGGATAGTTAGTTTTCTCCATAGTAGCTGATATGGTCTGTGTTTTGAATTTATGATGAAAACAGCATTGATAATTAAGGGATGTTTTCCTTATTCGTGAGCAGTGCTCACATGGGGTCAAGGCCTTTTCTGCTTCTCACCCCCCTCCACCAGTGAGGGGTCTGGGGGTTCATAAGGAGCTGAGAGCAGACACAGCTGGGACAGATGACTCCAAATGAACACAGGGACATTCTATACCATATGATGTCATGCTCAGTATAAAAAGCTGGGGAAAGAAAGAGGAAGGAGGGGACATTTGGAGTAATGGTGCTTGTCTTCCCAAGTCACTGTTATATGTCCTGGGGATGGCTGAACACCTGCCTGTCTATGGTATATGAGAATAAGTGGTATATGTGAATAAGATCCTGCTCTGCTTTGCTTGCATGTGTGGCTTTTACTTTACCTACTAAACTTTATCTCAACCCATGAGTTTCCTCTCTTTCACTTTTCTAGTTCTTTCCACACTTCTACTGGGAAGAGTGAGAGAGCTGCATTATGGGACTTAGTTGCTAACTGGTGTTACACCACAATAACCTGAAAAATTATCTGAGTAACTCTATTTTGATCTTTTCATTCATATTATTTAACTTTTTAACACACTTCATAAGGACATATGTATCAGAGGGAGCCTTTTGAGGATAGAAAATAAGCCTGTTTGATTCCCAAAGGTCGTGTGCTCATATTTTTTGGAAATTCCACTTCCTTCAAAGTTGTCATTCCATGAGTATAGAATAATCACAGCAGTGTTCCCTGGAAATTTTCTTTAATATTTTATTTTCTTATTCTCCTGCCTTAATTTGACTTTAAAAACTTTACCTACTCTCCAGACAATCCCAAGTATTGCATAAGTGTTCTTCATATATGTCCTTTGTGGATGTGGAAGTCTTTCATACTTTAAGCAAGGGGAGGTGTTCATAAAAATGGCACCTATCACATATGGCATAACCCCCACTTTCTGCCTGGAGTTATATAATTTTTTTTTTTTAAATAGGTGCTGTGTAGTCTGACTGATCAATCCAGCTGTTTCCATCTTTATGTGTAAGATCAAACTCTCTCTAACATCTCTGTCTGCTGTGAACTCACATCTGCCTCATCAAGGCTGTACTTAGTTTCTGTTTTCTTTAAGCTCAAATTTCAATTTGAGTCTTCAGTTTAAATTAGGAAAGTTGGTTTGCCAAGCTAAAATAAACAGGGATTTTCCTTCTTTGAAGATATCTTTCCTTTCAAGCAGGCACCATGCTCTATAATGCAGTATAGAACAGCCAAACCCAAAAATCTCTGGGTTTGGTAATATAAGCTAGCCCTTACATTAATACTCCTTAGGGCTAGCTTCAAGGGATACAATGTAATTGTCCAGTAAATTACAGGTGTTATACTATGAAAAAAAGGAAGGTAAACTAGTACTGTTTAAGAGCAACAAGAAGTAATATAGGATTAATCAGAAATAGTATCTAGGGGACAAAATAACTCCCTACATCTATTTTTCAAGTTCATCATCATCATCTCTAGACTCAAACTCAAACTTGTGATCTCAGTCCATTTTAGGTCCTGTTTATTTCATGCAGCTAGCATGAAATTAGCAGTATTACATTTGTTCAAATATGGTTAGAATACTCTTTTTACTTTTGCATGTCATAAATAATAGGATTTTATCATATAAAAGATGTCAAATACCTGAAGCATATGCAGAGCTTTCATCCCACATAGCTGTTTGAATGGCATAGTGGAGAAAAGAAATAAACTATAAAGTTAATGAAATAAATACATGAAATAATAAGGTCTTTGTATAGAGATTGTGATACCATTCAGGGACTGATTCAGGGTGAAGGTTCTCCTGTTTCAGACTCAAGGGCTCAGTTAATCAGGCGTTATCTGATCTCTGTTAACTGCTTATTGTCTAACCAACATTTATCTCAAATTGCTTGGAGATGTTTTGGAGTACTTTAAATTATATGGTACTATTTATTTCTAACAAGATAGCAGATGTCTTTCAAAACTTTATTGTAGGCTTTCAAAAAGAGATTCCAGTGCAGTATACTAGAGCAGGCAGCTGGAGACTTGCCTGTGAGCTGTAACATTATTTTAAAACTTTTAAACTTATTTGTGGATACCTGTAGTGTAGCAAAAAGCCAGCATACCTCCTGACTGTGCTTCCTCATTCAGACACTTAATATTTTATTTTATTTTATTTGGCAAAAAAACCCTAGTGTTGACAGCAAAAACAGCTCTTTGGATTAAATGATTTTGCTTGTTTTCCAGGCTATGAGATAAGATGTTGTTTTACCTTTCTAATAATGATAAAGAATAGCAAAGCAGAGAAAATCAGGGTATTATCACATATTAGATACAAGCACTGAATACACTATAGATGCCTGGATAACAGCATGTTTCCTAAACTACCCCAATTTCACAAATGAAAAATAAAGCTGGAAAGAATCATTTATATAATTCAGATATAAGAGAACCACAAGAGTTAATTTCTGACTATATTATAACATCTAGTGGAAAAAATACTAATCTTGAACAAGAAGTTTATGCAGATAGGAAATCCTAACAACTCCTGCTTAGCTTTCTCAACAGTCAATTACTCTTACTGCTGAAAGTATATACATTTATCAGCATTTTTAAAATTTCTCCAATTTCAGATTCCATCCTCTGAATCTTATTTTTATCTTTCTGACAAGTTCAAGAGATGCTATCAAAGCTTTAATCCCTTGAGTTAAACCTAAAACATCTCTCAAAATAGATTGAGCTGCAGAGGCTTATAGTGTTTTCTAGCTGCCTGATCATTTTCATGAGTCTATTTTAGTCTAAGTGTTTATTTTAAGTTTTCATTTTTCAAGCTCTGGTTGAGTATGGGCCAAGTAATCCAAAACTAACCATACTGCAGAGACATAAGAAACTTCCTTTAGATGCACTGTGGATTATATACAAGAAAGATCATACTGACTTGCACGGATGTATAACCCCACCTTCAAAAGTTTAGAGTAAACCACTGCTATTCTTTTTTAAAACAGGAAAAGAACATAAATTAAACAATTTATTGTCTTAGTAAAATACATGCATTTAAGGTTAACTGGCCTTAAACATCATATTATTTTTCTTTCCCAAGTCTTTGTATGTAATTCTGCCACTCTGTAGGGGTGTGAAATTTTCTTTCTGCACAAATGCTGTCTAAGTGTAAGCAGTATATTGGAATTTTGTGGAATTCTGTGCCTGTAGCACATCTCATGCTTTTTGTGTTCTTTATAAAATAAACTGGTAGTACAAAATCAAAAGAGATTATAAACTGACTTGTAGCTGATGACACTTCTGAAGGTTACTGGGAAATCATAACAAAGTATAGGAAGCTTTCATACCTTTATGTTTAGTTTGAGTGTACACAGTACATATGCATAAAAATAGGTTTGTCTGTATTTTAAGTACCCCCTAATAAATGAGCCGTGGGATTTTCCAGTGAGTTTCTTGTTTGTTTGTTTTCCCCATTGATAGCAATTCTATTCAATTGTTTCAATATTGAATTGCTATGGAAATACCACTACTATTTTACTATTTTGCTGGTTTTACTTGAATAGTGAATGAAGGAATATATTATAAAAATTAAATTCTGTCCTTTCAAGTAAGTCCACCTGACCCCGAAAGAATTGATCTGCAAACATAGGTATAGCTAGGGATGAAATTTAACAAGCCAGTCTTGACTTTTCAATTCACAAGACACTGAGTTTTGGGGTATTTTTGGGGAAGAGTAGAAGAGAGGGATTAGTTTGGAATAGACAGGAAGAATATAAGGTTTGAGATCTATCTGCAAAATATTCTAGGAATTGTTGTAAAGGGACAAAGTAAAAAACATACTCTCAACAATTCTGGAATCACAGTACCTAGACCAAATGCTGATATTTAGGCTTGATGAGAAAGGTAGTTTTCCTGTACATCCTGCTCTAATAAGAGTGTTGAAATACTTTTTTTTTTACTGTAAATAATTTTAAAAATTAAAACAATCAGTAAAAGTCAATGCTTTTTCTTACGTTGCTTTTCGCATATTATTCTTAATTATATCAAACCAAAAGAGAATGAAAGAGAAATGACAGAAAAGTCAGATCACCAGAATACTTTTCTGTACTAGGAAACAGAAGAAGAGATCTTGTAGGCACAGTAGATAACATTTGCACATTGAGATTTTGACTAGAAGAACAAGTTCAAACCTGACAGTAAATGGAGTTTAATCCACTGCTGTTCAGAGTAGCTGAAAAATGTGAAATCAGCACATAAATAAAAAATAAATATTTTCAAAAATGAGACTCATGATCCCCACAGATAAATATCAGAAGTGGCTTGGGTTTAGCTGACCTTGCCTATGACTAGGGGATAAATTAAGTGCATTTTCAGGATCCCCTCTGGTACTGGACTCTAATATCCTTTTTAAGAGTTCAATACATTATTTAATTTACTATGCTTTTTGCTTCCAAAAGTGACATGAGAAACTAATAATAGAAATTGCAAGAAGTATTTCTCCCTCCTTTTCACACTGCATAATATCATCTGTGGACTTATAGATGGATTTTTAAGCAACAACAAATATTCATCTTGTGAAAGCTACATCACATAAGACTTAATATATTCTAGAGCTATGCATACTGAGTGCAGATCATTCCAGCTGTGCTAAGTGAAGTAAAATGAAATCTTAGATTTTTTTAACTATTTTTTAATTGAAGTAATAAGCATGTGTAAAAATTGAATCTGTACATTTCCTACATGCTAGGGAGATAAACAGATGTAAAGTCACTTGAGTTGTCTCTGGCAATAACATGGGGTAAATGTGAAAATACTGAAACTTGCAATATCTGCAAATTAGGACAAGTTGTTTGTCCCATCTCATTATATAAACACAGATATGAACTTTTTAGGACACAGGTTAGTTGAAGGTAAAACGTGAATGATGAATGAAAGCTTTTGTGAGACTGAAAAAAACACCAAACTTTCTGCTCAAGACAATAAGCCAAAATATACTCTGGTAAGGAGAAATGTTACAGTATAATAGCCATCATTTCTACTGTGGGAAAATCAAGAGACTAATTAATAATTTATTATATGGCCAAGCAGAATTTAAAATTTGTTTACCTAGTCTTCCTTTGGGGTCTTAAAACTACATATTTGCATTCATCTCTTTGCTTCTACTTGTTTCAGTGAGACATTCTAAGAACCAATGGCAACAGAAAGATTCTGAATCACTTTCTTTTGCTGTTTGCAAAACTCATATTCTCAGTTGTCTAAGGCTCTTTTGAGCCTCCTCAAGCCAAGTTTGTGAGCAAACAAAACACACAGAGCTCTGTTCTTTTATCATGTATACAAGGTGACAATTTAGATGATACAGTCCCAAAAGGGAAAACAGCCTGCAGTGCTTTGCAATATTGTAAAATGACAGAAACAATATAATTAGGTTAAAAAATCTATAACATTCTCCATAGCATTGTGTAGGAAAACTTCACAAGTCTTAGTACTATGATATCTCATGATAGGTTTGTATAAATAAATTATAACTGATACGCCTTCATATTTGAGGATTAAAAAAAAGAATAATAACTTCAATGCCTAAATGTGATTTGTATTAACTTGGTCAAAAAACTAGTTGGAGATGTATTTTCACATGGATGAAAATCTAGGTCTCCCTCTATATTTTTTTGACATCTAGATATTTAAAAAAAAAAAGAGAGAGAACTTAGTTTTATTCATGTCAAATTTAAGATCTATGCAGTGTTATCATTCATACAGAACCACAATGAACAGTTCAAGTAAACTGAAAAATATAAGAATACTTTGGTTACTGTATATTCACAATATTTTTGTGATCACAACACAAATGGAAAATAGACTTGAGATATTTGATGGAATTCTGAATCAGGTTCCCAGGGCTAGTGTAATTACCTAAATATTCTGGCTAACAAAATTTTGAGGACTCCCTGGTGTTTGAGGAAAGTCATGACCTTTTACATCAAACAAAAGATGAAAACCCAAAGCCTTTATATCTCAGGATTAGTAATCAGTGCAGTATGAGTAGGAATACTCTGGCTGGAAGGATGATTGATCAGTCATCAGTGAGGGAGCACGTTTCTTCCAGCTGGGGCTGCCCGTTATCTCAGGTAGCAGCAGTGAACATGAAACTGATGTAGCAGCCACGTGCTGTGGCCAATGGGCAACAAATACCTGCTGGAAAATATGTTGTGTTGAGTGTGTGCAACTATTAAGACTGCACATGAGTGTGCTGGGAATATGCTGGGAAGATAGCAGAACTATGTATCTTTTGGGGAAAATGCATGAATTATTGAACAATACTGGGACTGATGTAAAGAGACTTGGAGGATTTATAAGAACATCAAAGTAGGAGGAAAAAGATGGAGGGGGAGACCTCAAAAACTAGTAGGGGATATTTGGCCTAGGTCCAAATGGATGGTAAGCACAGAGCAGAAGCAAGCAAGTGTTGCATTCCAAGAGGGGGGAAGGAAACGTCCAAGCCGATGTAGGGTGAAGCTAGAACTAGTTTAATCATGGAGCATGGGACGGGTATATCTTCCAAGGAGAAGCTTGGAAGGTGGGAGGAGTTAGGGGGCGGAACGTAGCAAGAAGGGGATGGGTTTACAGGTAGTGAGGGGTATACAGACTGGGCTTGGCTGACTTCACATGATGTCAATGGGATTACCATATCAGCCAGACAGTAAAAGATTAGGGGAATACACAATCAACAGGAAACCGATAGTTGGGTAACCACCACCCAAAAAACATACAGAGGAATGTCTGTCTATCTAATACAATCAAGTACTAACTATACTACAAAACAACTTTTAAAACATGAGCTTCTGAGTTCTGAGGTAGTTTTCAGTTTCTGATGTTGTTCACTTGCTGGTTAGCTTCATCCACTCTAGGAAGGGGTCACTCTGGCTATTTTTATCATCCCTCAGGCAGGGTACCCCCACAAGCAAGTATACCAGAGTCAGGCTAGGAGCCAGGTAAATGCTGGGGGAAAAACTGGCAGTGACAAAAGGGCATCATTAAGTGGAAACAGGATTTTGTTCATAGAGGGACTGGAAAGACCAGTCTAAGAGGAAAACAGTCTTTGTAAATTTAGAGCAAGACAATAGTGGTGAAGAAACTAGCATGGGAAAGAGAAAGCCCCAAGTCTATCAAAAATGAGAGTTCAGCTTGTAGCTAATACTATCAGCAAGTTTCATAATGTCTGGCAAAGCAGAGACCATCCACTCATGGATGCTATTTTCTTTCACACAAGATGCTGTCAGCTAGAGCTGACCAATTGCTCCATGGTCCAGGCTGCTTGCTTCAAAATGCCTTGGTAACATAAACAATACTGCATTAAAAACATTTCTGATTTCATTTAGTGTGTGCAATTCAGTCTAATGACATGTTTGCACATGTCTTCCAGGCGACTACTACTTCCTTTTGTTCCTAAGAGGGACACTGCTCATTAAATCATCAGCTGCTGCATAGGTTATTCTGTTATTCAATGTCATTCCTAAGTTTTGTTTACCATGTTTGATTCCACTTTAAAGGACGTCCTACTGAGTTGTTGATTTCCCTGTTGCATTTCACTGCCCCATCATTATAACATTTAAAGACTTTGACCATTGATATATATCTTTACAACACCTAATCTCATTTTGTAAAACAGAACTCTAAGGGCTTTTAATAATTCTGTGTGCCCAGTTTGAGAAAGATTGCTGTTTACAAATCATGCATTCCAAGCCCAGTATGAATAGATTCTCGTCTTGCAACTTTGAGCATTAGACAACTGTCTTGAGAATCTTAAATTGGTCACCCTAGAATGAATGGACAGCCTCCAAAACGTTTAAGCAGGTTTCCTAGTATTACAGATACTGATGTAGACACTGGAGGGATATGTCTGTTCTTTCTCCGTTTTGTGGGCTATAAAATTATCTGTTGCATTCAGGAGTTCTTCCTCGCCTGCACAGGAACACTCTCTGAAACCCAGAAAGCGATTCTCTGGCTAATATTAGTTTTCTGTAGTTGCCACCAGGGATTTTTCTTAATAAATCTATTCAATTCCTTATTTCTAATTCCTGTGTTTAAGGAAGTAAAGGTGGGTAAGGATAGCCATTTAAGAACTTTTAGAATAAGATTAATATTAAAAATCTTATACAGATATTTCAAAACCAGGATGGTTAACCACACAAAACAAATGCATATGTTTCATAGAGAGTCAGTCAACTGAAACTTCTTATCCTTTCTCTTCTCTGAGAAAAAAAGGAAGAAATGAACAACGAAAAGGAGAGAAGCAATATATTATTAGATGCAGAAATAACTTCCATCCCCACAATTTGACAGTAATTGTGTAACAGTAGGAAGATAAAGCTCAATTCAGTCAGGAAAGTTTTGTGTTTGGAAAGGTCTTTAAGGCATATTCATTCAATGCAAACTTGGATATAGATGTATAACTACATAAAACTATCATGGTAAAACAGAATCCATACAAAGCAAATGTAGCTCCAATTTAAAAAATACCCTGTTACTACTGGGGTATTTTTTCTACCTATGTATTATTCCTTTGCATATTAATTATGCATGTATTCTATATTTAATATTGGCACTTACTAAGGAAAATTCTGATGTTAAACGTATTTCTGAAAATATATGCTAAAGTATCCCTGAGAAAATACTCTGCCTCAATTGTCTCATCTTCAACAAATAAGACTGACAACAACATCGTTTGATGCCCATTTCTAACATAAAACTGATTACAGGATTTTTGGGTTTCCTTATGTGCATTTATCAGGGCAGTAAGAAAACACTTGGAGCCTACAGACTATTCATATAATATAAGCCCACAGAATCCTGTGAGACTTCCTTGCCTGCTTTAACCTGATCTGGGTGACATTAACAGCTTGCAAATATATGAGCAACCAGAATTTTCTGCCTCACTTTCCAGTAAATCTTATTTCCCATGCATGAGAATGCATTTCATTCCAGCTGCCTGTCTCTTAACCCTGTCATGGTTTTTCAGCAAGATTATTCAACTGCAAGGAGAAATAGATTTATACTGTGCCAGTAAACTGGCTGTAAGATCAGAAACTCCAAAAATTGCAAGCTTTCACAACATATGAAATGATCCTTTCTGAGGAAAACCTTAATACAGAGATGTACAGAGCAAACACTGTAAGCCTTTACAGCTAAAAATTCAAGGGAACTGATAACCTGCTTTGTTTTCATAATTTTTTGTCTTCCATTTTCATGTTTTTGCTAGAAGTTTAAAAGATTTTAACAGAGTGACTTACCTATGGGCAAAAGAAGTCAAGAGAGTAGAGCAAATAATTTGACTTAATCTTGCATAAGAGTTTTTTTCCTATGGAAACATTCTAACCCATCAGACAACAAAAATCAAGTACAAATGGTTCATCTCTCTTACATCCTGCTGTCACCCTTCACTATTATCATAAAATGGTTTGGATTGGAAAGGACCTTAAAGACCATGTAGTTCCAACCTGCCTTCAGCATGCAGAGACATTTTTAACTAGATCAGGTTTTCAAAGGTGCATCCAACCTGATCTTGAACCCTTCCAGGATGGGGCATGCACGACTTTTCTGGGCAACCTGTTTCAGTGTCTCACTACTCTCACAGTAAAGAGTTTCTTCCTAATACCTAATCTAAACATATCCTATTTTGTTTTAAAGATACTCTCCATCAGTTCTTCTTCTGCATATTTATAAGAAATTGCTGGACCCAGGTGTAGGACCTTGCACTTGGCCTGGCTGAATTTCATGAGGTTTGCATGGGCAATTGTCACTGATCTGCATTTGGACATTAGGTCATTGATTACAACTCTTTGGATATGGCCACCCAGCCAATTTTTTACCAAAAAAGAGAGGCCATCAAACCCACTGTCTATCCAATATAGTGACAAGGATGTTGTGTGAGCACTGTCAGCCTTACAGAAGTCGAGGTAGATGGCATCAGTTGTTCTTCCATTATCCACCAATGTAGTCACTCCATCATACTGAGTTATCACAATTCTTTAGGAAGACAGAACATAACAGTTGAGTTGGAAATCCCAGAATTGCTACTGACACTTGACTTCCCTTCTCACAAATCTCATGTCTTTTTTCTCCATAACACAGAAAAAAAAATGATCCATTATCGTAAACCTTGAAGAAAATTATCAGAAATTCTCAGAGTAAATCTACACCAAACAATAAGAAATGTCATGAGGGCAACAAACTAGTCTTAATATCAGAGATTAAAATCAAACTAACAAATAAACCCACAGGATAAGTGCATTTCTAGTAGAAAATCCAAACAGTCCTACTTGAATTTAGCTAAAATACAATTATTAGTTTCCTGTTCTGAAAATTGAGAAGCCCTACAGATTTTGGCCTGCCTGCTGATTCAGTAACACCATATCTAGAAGACTGAATGCTTTCCACATTAAGATTTTCTTTTGTCCTGTATTTTCAACAAGTATTAGGCAAGTCATATTTGAATTCTACTATGGGATCAGTACAGCATTTATTGGAAGAGGTTGTGTAGGAGAGCCTTCACTCAAAACAAGTTAATAACCAGCATCATAAGCTTGCTGTGACTTTGCCAGTCTTGAAAACTTTCAAAGATAATATCTCAACAACCTGTTCCTACGCTTCACTCTTCTCCCAGCATTTTTACTAACGTTCAGTCTGAACAGTCCCAGATTGTGTTTTTTTACTGTTGTTCCATATTGTACTGTCTGACGCTACTACAGAGAACCTAGTGCCATCATCTTTGTGCATCCCCTTTCATTCAGTTGTAGTCTGCTATGAGATGCCTCCTTGATCCCCTCTTTGTCAGTCTGAGCAAGCCCAGTCCCTACACTGCCAGCCTCTCCTCTTAGATGGTGTGCTCCATGCCCTTAGACATCTTAAGTCTGCATGTGGGAACCTCACATTACTGCCTATTGAGTTTCAATTAACTACTGTCAAAAATTATATAATTAAGATAATTCTATTTGTACTTTTTGATGCATTACATTAGTTTGACATTAGCACACTAAAACTAACATATGTTTCAAGACACTAATGTAAGTTTCTATTTACATATGTGAACATATAAATCTGACTTCAATAAACTTCTTGTTCCATCTATAGAAGTATCAAGTGTCTGCAGATTTGTGTTGAAGAAAAAGAAAACTTTACTGCTTCTTTATGTAATTTATTCGATAAAATAAAACAATAAATATGTTCATGATGGGAAGAATGGTTCCATCTTTCTTTAATGCTATATAATTGGGTGTATTGGTTACATTGCTTGCAGTGTTATTTATACAGACAAAAATGAAATCAGTATTGGGATTCAAACTAGCAATAGGTCTTACCACTACTGTTATGAAACTTGTTAGAAGAAGTTCAACATCAACTAATTATTAGATCTTGTAGAAAACATATAGCTTTATGTTTCTCGTGTTTTGGCTTTTTTTGGTTGGTTGGTTTGTTTCCTGGGTTGTCTTTATTTGTTTTTTTTTCTTTTGGTTGGTTGGTTGGTTGGTTGGGTTTTTTTCTTCCAGAAGAGCAAACTTTCCTCAAAATTCAAGAAAGAATGACTACACAATGACCTATGGAAAACAGCTTTCCAGGAATCTCTAATTTCATCCACTGAACAGTATTTAGGCTTTAGTATAATTTCTACAGTTCAGTGCTTGCTTTTCTCAGTGAGAAGATTCAATCCTGTGAAATTTCTCAGGTGAGAAACATGACAAAAATGGGTATCCAAGACCTGTAGTACCTGCCCCAACCTGCCTATTCACCACATCAAAAGCACTAAAAACTTTTCAGGTTCTAGACTGATGTAAACCCTTAGGGGTTTACATCCTTCAACCCCCTTCTCACCAGTCTCGTAAGATGAGAAGTAGCTTTGACCAGATTTTTTCACTATTCAGAATTGCACCCCAAAATAATTATGCAATAGATGGAGTTATATTTTTCTTCAAGTAAAAGGCACTTAGTTCAGCCCTAGAATAGGTGTTAGAGGACTTTAAAGATTGAGAACATAGTGTTTCTTTAAAAGAACTGCAACTGGTCAGGCATTCTTATTGTAGTATTGTAAATACAATTCAATGTTCACTTTTTTCATTTTTAAAAATCAATTAAATTAGCAAAAATTATGTGAACTAGTAACTGAACAAATTCTATGAGATCTTCTTATGTACTCTTGAAAATGGAGGAAAACAGTGCTGCAAGGAAAGGTTTTTGAAAAGCCTAATTTTTTTCAGGACTAATAAACTAATAAAACACCAAAATCCAAACTATTGACATTGTTGCTGGGAGGATTAACGACAGTATTTTATTCACATTTTAGTTTACATTTGTCAAAAATGTGCTATGTCAAAAGATGGCTACAAATGTTTCACTGATATTTGTCCACAGCAAAATAATCAAAAGATTCTCTGGAATAAAATATTTTGAAGCTCAGATTTCCTTAATCTTCCTGTATAGCTTTCTTCAATTACTGATCATATGTTCACCCAAGGTCCATTTAGATAAACAAAAATAGTAGCTGATTGTGCCTTCAAAACTGAAACTTTCAGAAGCACTTCTTAACCCTGCTTATTAAGGATTTTGTAATTTATTTTTTATAATTCTATAAGAGATTACAGTAAAGGAATTTAGTTTTAAACTTGGACTCTAAGATACATCATGGTTTGACTTACAGAACTATAAAAGCTTGAGCTACATCATGGGCTAAAATGACTTAAAAAACATAATGCAGATATAAGTGAATAACATTTCCTGCATTTTAGCTTCTTGACTCAGAAAATATTTCATTAAGAATTTTACAATGACAAATTATTTTCATGGATACAATAATTCAATATTAAAGTCCTAGGCCCTTAAACTGTAGATAGATCATAAATAAACCTTTACTTATGGATAACTACATGGATTGCCTAGGTATTCATCTGTTCATTACTTATTAGCTGAAGTTTATATACTTGTCTTTTTTATGAAAGCATATAGAACATATTAATACACAGACAGCTTATTCCCAAAATAACCTTTAAAAAACTCTTACCTTGTTTCTGTCAATAAATTCAGTCTATCAGACTTCTTAAGAGTGGATTATGCTTTAGTGATATATAAACCCAGAGTGATGTTTTGATCAAGCAGTGCAGAATGCCATTTTCAGAAACTACCCGTTTCATATGACTACTCCAGTTTCACGCTGAGCATTTCACATTTCCCATTAGAAATACTATCAATAAAGAAGCCTGATAACACCATATGGAGTCAAAAGTGCTTAAATATTGAAATATTGTTTGTATTGGCAAGTGTTTGCATGGCAAGGTTTTTGGAACTGGGGCAGGTTTCTGTGAGAAGCTGCTAGAAGCTTCCTTTGTGTCTGATAGAGCCAATTGCCAGCTCCAAGATGGACACCCCACTGGCCAAAGCTGAGCCCATCAGCAACAGTGGTAGCACATCTGGGATAGCATATTTAGGACAGTGAGAAAATAGAAGCCAGAGAGGAGTGAGAATATGTGAGAGGAACAGCCCTGCAGACCTCCAGGCACAGGGAAGAGGTGCTCCAGGTGCCAGAGCTGAGATTCCCTTGTAAGTCCCACAGGTGTGTATCCAGATCCACCAGCAGCCCACGGAGGACCCCATACTGGATATGCAGGTGGATGGGCCTGAAGGAGGCTGTGACCCCATCAGGAAACCTGTGTTGGCTCCTGGCAGTGCCTGTGGCCCTGTGAAGAGAGGAGTGCATGCTGGAGCAGGTTTACTGGTAGGACTTGTGACCCTATGGGGTTCCTGAAGGACTTCGTCCTGCGGAAGGGAATCATGCTGGAGCAGTTTGTGAAGAACTGCAACACATGGGAAAGACCTGTATTGGAGAATACGTATATGGATGACTGTATCCTGTACTCTAAGAGGGAACTGAAGAAGAGCGTGAGAAGTCCTCTCTTTGAGGAGGAAGAGGTAGCAGAAACACGTGATGAACTGACTGCAGGCTTCATTCCCTGTCTGTATATGCTGCTGGTGATGAGGAGGTAAAGAATTCAATCCCTGTGAAGGAGGGAGAGTTGGGGGAAGGTGTTTGAAATTTACTTATTATTTCTCATTACTCTAATCTGATTTGACTGATAATAAAGTAATTTCCCTGAGTCAAGTCTGTTTTGCTGATGATGGTAACTGGTGGGTGACCTCTTCCCCTCCTTATCTCAACCCATTAGCGTTTTGTTATATTTTCTTTCCTTTGCCCAGTGGTTTTGGCAGGCACATGATGTCCAGGAAGGGTCAATTCACCATAGGATTTTAAACAAATGTTAAAGATACCACTTCTTTTTCTTCTAAACCTTTATTCACACCCCCACCATAATTAGTCCCATTTGTAAAAGCCTGCACAAACTTATTTTCTTGAAGATAATCTTTGGGTTATGAATTTGCACTGTCCTCAAATTTATACAGTGCTTTTACAGTAACTGCAGATCAACTGATGAAGACACAGATACAGACAAAGAGAGGGATTCAATTCACATAAAACAACATGATTTTTTCAGGGAATGAACAAAGGAATTTGGAAATGCAAAGGCTGCTCCCTACAGATAAATGAGACAAACCTCATAATTTTTCAAATTTGAAGCTACAAAAATATCTATTTTGAGGTGAACATGGTTATCTCTTATAGGCTGAAGATATCATGACCAGTGCAGCTATCATTGCTACTATCTGGAACCTAGAAAGAGAAAAGATACTGTTCAAGTGTACTCACTGGTATCTGCACATGCTTTTAAGAAGGCTGTGGCAACAAGTGTCTTGAGATGACTGGAAGCTTCAATTTGGGCAAAGACAGACACATTTAGAGAAAATGTCAGAGGGGGTTAACTAATTTCCTGAAGAGCCAGCTATCTTCTGCTATTCTTTATGCATGCATATACATATATATATAAAGAGAGAGAGATTTTAATGAACAAGCAAAAATAGAAAACCTAAGCTGAGAAAAAAAATGGTACTTGAAAGACTTTTTATCATTTATCTCTCAACAAACATATAATGTGTTTTGTCATGAAATACAGCCATTACTCAGAGTAGTTATGCCTTTGCTAGTTCAGGAAAATGTGTACTCTTCAGCATATGGTTATTTCCCAAAAGTCTTTGCTAAAGGAAAAAAAAAATTCTTTCAGTTTTTCCAGATGAGTTTGATAGTGATTCAATGGTTTTAATTGACCTCCGGTGTTTCTTTTCATGTGCCAGCTCTGCACCTCATTTGACCTCAGGCTTGCAGAAATTAATTAAATATGAGCACATAGGAAACTTTAAAATTCCAGAGCCAAGAGAGATAACAAAAGAAGACTTTCTCTACTTTTTTCTCCTATTTCTTGAAGAAAGGAATTCTATATTCTTAGCAAAATCCACAGACTGTCCTAGTTAATAAGATCATCTGGGATCAATTACTACCAGACATAGTGATTCTTTACTCCAGATGTAAGACTGAGATAGCTGTATATCTCTGTAGAAAATGAACACTGGCATTCACCTTAAAATTTTAGTCTTGCATCATTTTCACACACACTCATATTTGGAGTGCCTTCTGTCTACTGTGTTTCTCCTGAAGGGGACAATTAGTGAGGCAAATGAGCTTTTATAAAGAGTAACACTCTATTTAAAAAAAAAAATTAAAAAAAATTAAAAAAGGCTTTTTTTTTCCCTGCATACTTAGGTAGTAGACAACTGATTTCACAGAATTATGCCTGTATGTACATGTTTTCTATGAAACCCAATTTTTTGCCTAAAGAAGGATGCATTTTCAAAAGCCAGTCTAAACCTGAGCTGCTGGGTGAGACAGCTCCATCTTCCTTCCCAAGTACTCTGTGTTTTCAATCCTCCTCCCGCTCTTCCTCTCATGAAGCTATGCAGTCAGGCAGATCAAAGATCTGACACACTGGAAACAAACAAAAATACACCAAACCAAACAGGTTTAGCTCAAACATGATTTTGACTGCCACAAAAGCATCAGTCCTGAAATGTGAAGGAAAGGTAACATTTTCAGTAGTAGGAGGCTTAAGATATTTAAGTAAATCAAGAAATGAAGTACTAAGAGTAAAATGAGGTGATTTTCATTACCTGTGAAGTGCAGGGTTTACAAATAGGCATTCTGTAGTGTCATCCTACTATACTGTGTATGGCACTTTTGCAGGATATTGGCCCTTCACAGAGGTATTTTTTTCACATGCTCCAAAATGGTAATCAGCGGAAAGACAGGCTGAAGGAGGTACAAGGTCAACATGTTACTGAACAAAATTAATACAGTTGCATCCACTTCCATACGAAGTCTCATACACTGAGGACTTTCTTACATTTTTCTATACACTGTTATTCCTGAACCAAATAATCTCATCCCAGGGTACGGCATCACGTAAGACTGCCTGGTAAGGTGAGAAGAGTGCCAACTACTGTAGTGAATATTTACCAACTTCTTCTACACGTGTACTCAGTCTGATAATATTGAATGAGAAAATGATAAAAAACTAAACCACAATCCCATCCCTCCCCTTCCTCCTCCCCCAAAAGAAAATAAACACACAACAAATAAGTAAACAAACAAACAAGCCACAATAAACTAGCACAGAGACACAGAAAGCCTGTATAGCAGTCACCTTCATTGCCTCATCTTCTGCTTGCAATTGCAAAAAGCACAATTAATTTGAATGTCTCTAGTCTGGTTCTGTAGGCTTTTCACATTTCAGAATACATGTGAAAGTGTCACTTAGTATGATCCTACCTACTAGAGAAAAGATATTACTGCTTATAAATATTTCAGAATATTGTACAACTGTCCATACAGGTAGGTATCTGAGCCACTGGAAAGGCCTGGGAATTGGTCCTGAATAATTTGTTTGCAATTGAACAGCTCACACTACCTTTACAATCTTGTCTCACTTATAATAGAGATATGTGAGACAAGGTTATCAGTTGGAATACATCCAATTTCCTTGACTGAATGAATTACAAATAGGCTAACCAACTCTGAAACTACTTACTAAAAGGCAGAAGTTTCAGAGCATCAGCATAGAAAAGTCAATCCCAAACAGGCTTTTATTATACTAGTAGTCCACTGTGTAATACACATTGCCTTTATCTCTGCTTCTCTGTTTAGAAGGATGTAATATCTTCCTTGGAACCAGCAGGTGGTGAAATTTTTCCATCTAAAAAAAAATATCAGTGCGAAAAGACAAGTTCAGCTGCTATGGAGGGAAAGCAGCTGTGCTTTCCAAATCTATTCCTTCCTTATAATCTATACCAGTCAGTTTCCTAGGTAACCCTATGAAATTGAGACTACTAGTAGAGACTGGAGAAAAGAAAGAACAAATATCATTTTAAGTTCACCTTCTATAAAGTAAGTTAAGAAATGTCAGTTTTGATAGGATTCAGAAATTCAGATTAATTCCCTCCCCTGACCCCACCCATGACAATGGCTTGTATATGACACAACAATTTCCACACAACAGCTTGGAATGATTTTATAAGATACTAGGGTATTGCATCTCTCTTTTTTTTTTTTCTCCTTTTAAGAATGCATACACTGGCCTCTCCTGGTTTTTATAGTTGGCACACAGTAATTTTTTTGACTACTTGTAGTGAATATAAGTATGATACTAAGGAATATGAACATCATACTGCCACTGTCATGTATTTTACTGAGGAATTCTGCTGAGATAACAGTCAACAGCTGACACATTAACATAGGAATAGAAGAATAGGCAAATAGATAACAGAATGGAATATTACTCTAGTCTCTTCTTCAAGGAAAGAGGAAAAAAAAAGGTTGCACTGCAATAGAACTGCACTTAAAATGTACTCAGAATTCATGTAAAGCAAAACCAGTCACTTTCTCCTTTCTCAAAATGAAATATCATGCCCTCTATGTTCACACCATCCACTCAGTATCTGTCTTATTGAAAATATGGAAGCACATACTCTAAAACGCTCTGGATAAGGAGAGGTTATAGACCAAGGAAAGAGCAGAACTGTGTGCTATGTTTGCTTTCAAATTCATATGCATCCACTCAACCTTTTAGTCTTATATGAAGCATGCATGGGTCTGAAATATAGAATGAAGAAAAACATATCCCTCAGAGATTGACATCTGTGTATTTCACCACAGCACTGCTCGTAAAACTCAAATGGGCCGACAAAGTGGACCTACATGTTGACAAAGCTGGTCATATTTTAGATACCCTCTTTTTAGAGAATCTTAAGGGTTCCAACATTAACTATAATTTAAGCAGTCATTCTACCTGATTTCTACTGTTTCTTTTCAACCTCAACCCATCTTTTTTTCCAAAATTTCTTGGTGATCAGCACAGGTACCGATATATACACAGCATACAACTATAGGTGTACTATCTGCTATGCAGGCTTTCAGCTGGAGACCTGCAGCAGAATGTAAGGGAGAAAGATGATTTTGTACAACGTGGTATTTATGTACTGAAAAGTTTAACTGAATCCACAAACCAAGCATCTGACTCAACCACTCAGTAATATAATTTCTAAAGAGACAGTTCCTACAGTATCTGTAGTTTTAGCAAAGTGTTTATGCACAATTAAGAGATGTTGCATGTTCAGTGCTCATAGTATGTCTTTCAGTACCCCAGTACCAAAAATACTTAAAAACATATTCAACATTATAGCCTTTGAAAAAGAGAACCATAATTCTAGAGAGTACAGGAGAGCTTTTTGATTAATGCTGCTTTTCAGCCTCACATAAACTGATTTCCTTTTCACACCTGGCTTATAATCAGAATTTTAATTAATATTGATATTTTCTTCATTTTGCTTATAAGAAATAAATTGCACCTAGCATGCAGCCTTTCCCTACTAACCTTCAGATCAGCTAGCATTAATCAGAGGTCAAACTGTTTGTGACACCTTGTCATGATTTTTGACCATTTTTGAGGCGTTTCTGACATTCCCACAGCTACACAGACCTGAAACCCTTCCACTGTGTGCTCTGTGGCTGTGTCTGCAGCAAATGGTGCTGAATGAAGGCTGGGTTTGGTACATCTGCAATATCTCAGTAATGTAGGGGACCAATCATTTCACAGTTTACAAGTCCAGCTGAAACTCTGAAGCATTTTATCTGGGCAGGTGCAGGCGGAAATCAGCATGATTAGCCTGTGTGTTGAACAGACCAAGCTGGCTGTAATCCAGAAGTCCAAGTTTGTCTGGAACTACACCTGAATACATGTGCTCTGTCACGGCCATGGGCTATACAGCTTACACTTGTTGTTAGCCAGGTCTGTAGGTTTACCAACATGTGCTCCTATATAGACAAGCCTCAGAATGAGGAATTAGAGTCACTTATCGCATAATTGATAGTCCCTTTATAGGTAAAATATTCCCAGAAGTATTAATTGGTTGAGACATTTTAGATATTGTTTCTAAATATAGAAGAAGTAAACCTCAGCTGCTCTCTAGTTACCATAGCAACTGCAAGGTATTATGGCATTTATCTGAGTGCATACATATAGCATTTTCTATGTATAAAATTAATATCTGAATCCACTTTTATATATGCTGAGAATGTTTATTTTTTCCATATCACCTGTTTTACAGGTGACCCTTTAGTGAACATACATGAGCAGAAACTTCTTAGAATACTGTTAGAATTATGGAATCATAGAAGGTTGGAACAGACCTTTAAGATCAATTCTTTTAACCCAATACTGCCAAGTCCACCATGTCCCCAAGTGTCACATCTCTACATATTTTAAATACATCCAGGGATGATGGCAAAACCACTTCCCCGAGCAGCCTGTTTCAATACTTTTGATGAAAAACCTTTTCTAATATCTGGTTCAAGCTTCCTCTGGTGCCAATTGACGCAATTTTCTCCCCTCATATCAGCTACTACTTGGCAGAAGACACAACCTTCCAGCTGACTAGGTAGTTGTAGAGAGCAAGTAGGTCCCTTCTGAGACTCCTTTTCTCCAGGCTAAATGACCCCAGTTCCTTCAGCTACTCCTCATAACACTTGTGCTCCAGACCCTTCACCAGCTTCACTGCTCTTCTCTGAACATGCTCCAGCACCTCAACATCTTTCTTGTAATGAAGGACTCAAAACTGAACACAGAATTCAAAGTGTGGCCTCACCAGGGCCAAGTACAGGTGAACAACCCCTTCCCTAATTGTATAGTGGTAAGTGTAGTTGAAGCATTTTGGAATTTGTGACCAACTCCTGTAACAAAATCCAAATGTGTAACTGCTTCACTATTAAATTAGTAACTGGAATGGAATAAATTGCATTTAGAGTTCAAAAATAGACAGTTACTCTGACATGATCAAACCAATAGGACAGAAATTTACAATGAAGTTAACAGGTATATCAAACCACACAAAGCAACTTATTCTGTAAGCCTAATTCTTAGTAACTCAGTTTTTCAGACACAACTTACTTTGCAATTTTTTGGCCTGCATTAGGTTCATAGTAACATCTCACTTGAAAAGCCATGATAATGTGGTAAAGAGAGCAGAAGCATGTTTAATTTATATAAGAAGACAATATCAATTTATGTTTAAGCCAAATTACAGAATTAATGGTTAAGGCTATTTTTGAAATTCATACTGCCTCGCAGTGTATGCAAAGTAGTTTAGTTTTAGTTTATCATACATTATGGAATGGTTTGGGTTAGAAGGGACCTTGAGGATCGTCTAGTTCCAGTCCACCTTCCACTGGATCAGATTGCTCAGAGCTCCATCCAACCTGTCCTGGAACACTTCCAGTGGTGGGATATCCCCAACTTCTCCAGGCAGTCTGCTCCAGCACCCCAGAACCACCCTAGTGAAGAATTTCCTCCTTATAGAAAATCTAAATCTACTCTCTTTCAGTTTGAAAGCCATTACCTTCTCTCTCATCACTACATGTTCTGCTTTTCATGCTTCTAATAGTTACTAAAATGGTTGTTAAGAGGAAAAATAAAAAGGGAGGCACTTTTGAATTTTTTTTTCAATTTTCTTTCATAAAAATTCTACTGTGATTAACAGAGTTCTATGTCAAATCAAATATTTATCATCTCTGAACTGCAATAATGCAACTTAAGGCACCTTAACACAGAATTATACATCAGTTTTATATCATTATATTTGTCCTCTTCTGGGCATCTCCTTCAAAAGAGCAACAAATCACAAAATCTCTCACTGACTGAACTGACATAAAGGCTTAGATGTCTATTTCAACACTTTAAGTTACATGAACAAACATCACTGTGCTCAAACACAGTGTGCCTCCAGAAGAAAGGTAACACATGCAGCTCAAAATGAGTGCTGAGAAGACTCCCACACTCTGAGGTAAGGATTCCCATACTAGCAGCAACAGCAGCAATTCCATCTAGCCCTGGGCTAGGCACCATGGCAGGAGGATTTCTACTGCTCATAAAATACACACTGACTTTGAAGTAACCTTGGTGCTAATGGTTCACACACTGTAATTTAGGAACCACTTCTCAGAGGTTGTTAAGTGCTTGCTACAGGATACATCCTTTGCTCGCATTTAACTAAATGTGAATCATATCTGAACTGAACTGAAAGCTGAATAGGCAGAATAGATTTGGCTGGGCTCTCTGCTATGCTAACACAGTTGCTCTGCTAAATAGCTTATAGTACAGGCAGAGTGAGCCCACATTTGCCTTCATCAGATATACTGATTGCAGGAAGGAATAAGCACCTGAGAGGAACCAGAAATGTAACAGTCTTTACTAATCTGGGTTTAACTTCTAAATATAAGTCTTGCAAAACTGTAATGTTAGAATAAGCAAATATATCATGGCTTGCATTCAAAGTTTATGGGAAAACTAGAGCGACACTTAATTACTCTGATCTCCCTGAAGAGCCAATTCTGCTTTACTTCTAGTACTGGAACAGACTCCCCAGGGAAATCATCACACCACCAAGCTTGTCTGAGTTTGGGAAGTATTTGGACAATGCTGTCACATGTGATTCTTGAGGAGTCCTGTGCTGGACCAGGAGCTGAACTCGATTATCTTGATGTGTTCCTTTCAACTCAACATATTCTATAATTCTATGATATTTTCTACTTTCATGCCAATTGAAATAACCAAGATGAGAGAAATGTGCTTCTCATTTTTTATGAGTCCTACATGTCTGAAGAACTGTAAAAGTACAATACTTGCCCTCTCTTCCTCATACCCTGAGACTCAAGGAGTCCCAGCTGGAATGGTATTTACATTTTTTCAACAAACTCAGGAAAGTTTTAACTAAAAATAAGAGCTCAGTATCTAAGGACTTGGATCTTTTTACTCTTAAAAGTAAAAAGAAAAAAAAAAGAAAAAGAAAAAAAAGAAAGGAATAATGGAAAAGCTGAAATTAGAACATCTTTCTCTACAGAACTAATTTTGCACAGCTTCCTTTTATCTTGGAACTCCATAAAATAAAAAGAATTTAAAACAGTACATCCACACTTAAAGAATTTTTGAAGATTCACTATAGTTCTATGCAAAAAATATACACTTATAAAACTAACTGTATTCAAACATAAAATAGTTCATGACTATAATTCCATGTTACTTTTAGGCCTCTATGTTGGTCTCTTCAATTATGAGGCTGACCTGCTTATCTAATTTATTTGTCTGAATGAGCTTTCTCATACTTTACTGGGGAGGAGATCCTTTCTGTGACTGGACTTATTAATTATGTCTTCCAAGCTGAAAGCTAGGAGATTAATGGACAGTTAAGTTACCTCCTAGACCAGAAACAAATTACCAAAAATGATGCTTCCATGTCACACAAAGGACATTTCCAGATGAAATAAAAGTCCATGAGCAACACTTTTTGGGCTTGGTGTTATATGTCTGTATGAGCACACTTTATAAAAGCATGCTGATAACAAATGCTGGTACAGCAGCCTTTGTTGATGCGTTCCACATTTAAGAATTTGTTACATGAATATTTTATATTTATATATTATAAAAATATTATATATATATAATATTATACAAAATATATAATATATGTTATTTAGATTTCTTTATGGTACAAGATGTACAAAAAAAATCAGGTCTTTATTGCAGCCATTTTATCTTCTGGATTTTATGGAAAACTGTGCATTGCTTACTGCACTGTTGTACTGCAGCTGTGATGATCCATGGTTGTAATACACATACATATGTGTATTGAACTACATAAACTGAGAAAGTTCATAGACAAATACAGTTTCTGGTATGACCTCTTAATCCCTGCTAAAAAAGAGCCAGACAGGCATTAGCACAGAAGAAATATGCTAATAGTAGTAGACATAGCTAACCTTGATATAAAAAAACCCAAGCAAAACCAAAACAACAACAACAAAAAAANTACTAATCTGGGTTTAACTTCTAAATATAAGTCTTGCAAAACTGTAATGTTAGAATAAGCAAATATATCATGGCTTGCATTCAAAGTTTATGGGAAAACTAGAGCGACACTTAATTACTCTGATCTCCCTGAAGAGCCAATTCTGCTTTACTTCTAGTACTGGAACAGACTCCCCAGGGAAATCATCACACCACCAAGCTTGTCTGAGTTTGGGAAGTATTTGGACAATGCTGTCACATGTGATTCTTGAGGAGTCCTGTGCTGGACCAGGAGCTGAACTCGATTATCTTGATGTGTTCCTTTCAACTCAAAATATTCTATAATTCTATGATATTTTCTACTTTCATGCCAATTGAAATAACCAAGATGAGAGAAATGTGCTTCTCATTTTTTATGAGTCCTACATGTCTGAAGAACTGTAAAAGTACAATACTTGCCCTCTCTTCCTCATACCCTGAGACTCAAGGAGTCCCAGCTGGAATGGTATTTACATTTTTTCAACAAACTCAGGAAAGTTTTAACTAAAAATAAGAGCTCAGTATCTAAGGACTTGGATCTTTTTACTCTTAAAAGTAAAAAGAAAAAAAAAAGAAAAAGAAAAAAAAGAAAGGAATAATGGAAAAGCTGAAATTAGAACATCTTTCTCTACAGAACTAATTTTGCACAGCTTCCTTTTATCTTGGAACTCCATAAAATAAAAAGAATTTAAAACAGTACATCCACACTTAAAGAATTTTTGAAGATTCACTATAGTTCTATGCAAAAAATATACACTTATAAAACTAACTGTATTCAAACATAAAATAGTTCATGACTATAATTCCATGTTACTTTTAGGCCTCTATGTTGGTCTCTTCAATTATGAGGCTGACCTGCTTATCTAATTTATTTGTCTGAATGAGCTTTCTCATACTTTACTGGGGAGGAGATCCTTTCTGTGACTGGACTTATTAATTATGTCTTCCAAGCTGAAAGCTAGGAGATTAATGGACAGTTAAGTTACCTCCTAGACCAGAAACAAATTACCAAAAATGATGCTTCCATGTCACACAAAGGACATTTCCAGATGAAATAAAAGTCCATGAGCAACACTTTTTGGGCTTGGTGTTATATGTCTGTATGAGCACACTTTATAAAAGCATGCTGATAACAAATGCTGGTACAGCAGCCTTTGTTGATGCGTTCCACATTTAAGAATTTGTTACATGAATATTTTATATTTATATATTATAAAAATATTATATATATATAATATTATACAAAATATATAATATATGTTATTTAGATTTCTTTATGGTACAAGATGTACAAAAAAAATCAGGTCTTTATTGCAGCCATTTTATCTTCTGGATTTTATGGAAAACTGTGCATTGCTTACTGCACTGTTGTACTGCAGCTGTGATGATCCATGGTTGTAATACACATACATATGTGTATTGAACTACATAAACTGAGAAAGTTCATAGACAAATACAGTTTCTGGTATGACCTCTTAATCCCTGCTAAAAAAGAGCCAGACAGGCATTAGCACAGAAGAAATATGCTAATAGTAGTAGACATAGCTAACCTTGATATAAAAAACCCAAGCAAAACCAAAACAACAACAACAAAAAAACAAACAAGCAAACAAAAACCACCAAAAAACACCAACCAAACAAACAAACAAAAATGTCTCAGAACAGTAAAGTTAGCAGGTGGGCTTCACAATAGAAAAAGCTTGAGGACTTTCAAAACAATGGCATGATACTTGAAAGAAGGTGAAATGCCAAAAATTTATGATCTTCCTTGACAAGATATCCATCCATATCTCAAATAACAGAACTAGTGCTGTGACTCACTTCACTCTGTCAGAAAACAAGTAGAACTTCAATTGGATACAGTTTCCAAGTGAAATTTTGAATATCAAACTGAGCTTGACTAAATTGGTGCCTGTGGCTGTGTTAAAATGTTGTTCTCGGTGCACAGCAAGAAGCTACTAAATTAACTCAGAGCACAAAATTGGCAGTTTGCTGGAATTTGGGACAAGACAGGGACCCAGCACCACAGCTATCAGAATTTCAGGAACATTAATAAACCAAACTGAACTCTGCCATAATCATTCACTTCTTTGTTGAAAGAGTAATATCAAACAAAATAAATAAATTAAAAATGGATAAACACTCACTTGGTTTGAATTAAAAAAGGCTTAGAGCTTAATCACTTTATAGGGAGGCAGGAAATCACAGGCAGAAAGAGATTGATGATCTTTAACTAACCTATTCTAATTCTGTCAAAATAGTCAGGAAGTATAATGTTAATAATTTCTCTTCCTATGTATCTGTGTTCCTGATCAGATTTTTTCTATAATTGCACATAAAATTTACTCTTGTTTGTGTGATTTTAAAAAATATTCACTTTTTTAGTCTGTTTTCCAAACTAAGTGAGGCAAATTCAGCCATACATTGAAAGATAGAGTTCAATTTAATGATGTTCAGATTTAGAAATATGAATATGATAAAAAAATAGTCTTTGGTGTATTCCAATTTTTCTCTTAGCAGAATAGTTGTTAATTAGCAGTGACAGCTCTCATAACTTTAGGATGACATCTTGAAAGAATGCAATCATGCAGACAAAATACAAACTACAATTCTGTAAAACTATAAGTCTTTTAGGAAAATTACTAGTAGAGCGGAATAAGAAATGTTGTTTAATAGCTAAGAGCCTTTACAGGAGAGCTGACTGCTAGGCTCTTCCTCTGAAAACTACATAGAAGATAATTTCTGTTAAGTGGTTGGACAAGCAGGTTGTGATATGCTATAGGGCCTGAACTCAGAAAGTGGCTCTTAGGATTTTTTAAGAAGCCAGGATACTCATTAATTTTGAAATAAACTTGCCCAACACTTGTTGAATACAGCCAGATTTCTTCTGGAGTAGTCTATACAATGAGTGGGAACTAAAGACATGGTCCAGTGACCTTGGGTCAGGGTCTTCACGAGGGTAAGCAGAATTAATGTGCTTCTGGTTTTCGCCATTCTGATTTAGGTTAAGTTCAAATTTAGGTCTTCTGCAGAGCCTAGAACAGAAAAACTGCAAAATATGTTTAACTAGATTTTATAATATTCATTGCATGTCCTTTGCAAGTGAACTAAATGTTGAGTGAGGATCTAAAAAGGAGATGTTTTTTATACAAGACACTCTACTTGAACTTTCAATATTCTGAGTGCAAACTCCCCTCAGATGTAGTATAAAGACAAAGACCCACTACTAGGCTGCCTTCAGCACTTGGACTGCTCAGAGAGATGCAGTGGTGTCATATTAAGAGGAGGAACACTGTCATCTGGGTTGTAGTCTTCTTCAGCATAAAAAAATATGTGAGGGTTCAGGACACAGATCCAACAGAGAAGAATGTACAGGCATGAGTTCTATTCTTCTAGAGCTGCAAAAGACTTGCTGAAATAAAGAACCAATGGAGTGCACTGACTGGTTTTTCTAAGAAATAACTAAGACGAGAAAATTTGTTTCTTCAGCTGAAGAAGACTCTCCAAATAAAAATTTAATTTGCCAAGCAAGAATAAACAGGCCATGGTTTTCAATGTTCAGAAAATTCTTTAAGGTGAAGAGGAGAAACACTTTAAAATTTAAGAAGAAACTGCCACTCTTTGAGAAGTTCTTTAGAATTATGAAGTATATGAATGGTCACAAAATACAAAATCTGGCCTTTCAAGTCTGAAAAACTGCTTCAAAGTTTATCAAAAAGGTGAAAAAACATATTGATGAAATTAAATTTCCTGTTTATAATGATATGCCTATTGTTTTCATACAAACCTCCTAGATTAATTGGTTCATTCATGTAAATTATTTATTTCCTAGAGATGTAAGTTCTGGCATATATTCATTTTTATGCTCTATTCAGCAGATGTTATATATAAGATCTCCATCACAAACATCTCCAGGCTTTACCAGGTCTCTTTATGCAATTCTTTTCTAAAGACTTAGGAATGAATGTTTTTAAACTCAATTTCTATCAGGACCACTCTGCAGCAACTACTATTTATTTATATATAATCCCTTGCTCTGGTGCAGAGCCCTAGTGATGGCACATGTGGCAAACTACATGCTTAAGCCAAGGTGTGGTGACAATACTTCTGAATTGCTTTAACCTTCTGATGAGTTGGTCTTGCTTGAATCCAGTCTATCTGTCACGTATCAGATTACACAGTTCTATGAAATACACCTGTGAGGAGCAAAAGATCTTTTTAAGCTGCAATAGCTGCAATTAAATTCGTTTTTGCAGAGTCAAATACAAATTCTTCAGAATAGTTAGATTATTGCAGTACTTCAGGTTCAAAGCACAGTTCTCACTGATCTCAGTTGCAGCAACTGTGTCTCAGTATCTCTTTTAAGTATCCAGAACCAAGCACTTCATCAAGGAACTACTTGTGAACTATTTTTCTTGAATTCACACAGTCTTTGGCACACACATTCTGAGTGGCTTCACCACTGAGTCATGTTTCTTTTCCTGCATGCTTTCTGATTGCTGAAAAAAGTGAGGTAGTGGCTCTGTGATCAAGCCTTCCCCAGTGAGGATACAGAATCTATTTGAGTCCTAAAGGATAAACAGTATGATGTAATAAAACAATCATAAAGCCTATGCCTTTGATTCAAATGAATCAAGACCACACAAACAACTTAACACTTTGAATTTTAGCAACTTTGGAATGCTTGGCCTGCAATCTCAGGAGTAAATTCAAACAGCATTCAATCAGGCTGTAAATCATTGCAATTCACCAGAGTACAACCAGGACTAGAAACTCTAAAGCAAATGCACCACTTGAGTGAGCGGGAGAGTTCATAGCAGTGTTTTTTTATTGTCTGTTTGGAAAAGAACTTCAGAAAGAAATGAGACACCTTAGCAGTGGGTCCCTGTTTGCTGTTTGATAAGAAATAAGAGTGAGATATGGAAACCTCAGTGTTAATCTGTTGCATAGTTGATGTGTTCCCTTGTGAGCATGGATTTCTTCTCCAAGGACGCTGTTCCTCATTGCTCTTCATCTTCCAGCTTAGCTTCTCTATTCTCCAAATCAAGATGTCCATATTTCCATAAGGACTCCTCACTAAATCTTTCGACACAGGTAAGCTGGTTTTCCCTTCGACCCATAGAAAACTCCATCTCAGTAAAATTTAATACATTTTCTGAATTTTCATACATTTTCTTTCTTTTTAATATTACAGAAGAATTTTTCTCATTTTCCTTTTTATTTCAGGTGATTCAGGCTGGAAAATCTCATTTAAAAATACAATCAAGAGACTGTATGAAGCAGTCTTAGTTTTTCAGCCAAAAAAACTTTTGGCTGAAATTCTAAAGACAGAATGCCTTAAAAATATATTTTTATGCTGAGAGAAAACATTGGCTACCTTATTACAGGTGGTGCTGCTCAATCAGTTTTTCTTGCCTGTATAAAGCCATTTAATATATATGGAAACTTTTAAATTAACTCAGGTTTCAATTGGGGTTTTTTTCACCAAGAATATATTAATCCAAGGTCAAGACTGAGAGAAAGTAGATAAAACAATGAATGACCTTTTATCCACTTTGGAATATTTATGGAGTAATATTTTACTTTGGTATTTGATTAATCTGTATCAGTAAGAGTGCTGTACTAATATCTATAGTTTTCATAATTATTTTTTAAGAGCCTGGGAACTGTCAGCCCTTTAGAATGATGCAGTTTTGTTCTTCAGAATATGTGTGGAAACTATCTTACCACATCCTTTATCTTTTATTGAGAAAAGTAGACTTTCAGAATTACGCAACATGCAAACCATTTGTATCAATTTATGCATCTTGAATTTTTTAATGAGTGTCCAACCAAACCAATATTCTTAATTCATTTTGTCTCTTATGTGTTTTATTCTAATGGCTAAAAATACTAATATTTTTTCCCCCAAAAGAAAAAAAAATATTTTTTTAAATATTTATGTTTTAATTATTATTTCTTGATGTTCACTTTAATATTTCAGCTCTGTTTTATCATGATCATAAAGTATCTCGTAGCACCATAATAAAGCAAATAAAAATACTACCTCTGAAAATGCCACTGCTTATTAGAAAATTTTCTATATAAACAAGAGGAAAAACCCAGAAAATATACTAGTAGTTGCACATGAGAATATGATTCCATTCATTTTGGAATAATACCTCATCTTGCTCAGGAACAAAGTTGTATGCAAGCATAGCCATGGACCACAAACTTACCAATAGCAAAGTTAAACTACTAGGACTCTTGACACTGAAGTACATCAACAAGTTGTACAGGAAATTAGTGCTACAGTGAATCACAAAAGACAGGAAATTTAGAGAATTAATAATTGTAGTTTGGTATTTTTAACACATTTTAGTGTCAATATTGAAATGCCCAATAGAATAAAATAAAACATACCCTGCTGCTAAGATTTAAAATAACTAATACACTTTAAAAATAAAATTTTTATAGGATAAAAAAGTAGTAGTTTTAACAGAGCATGTTTAAAGGGTCTCTATTTTCTATCATATTTCAGTAGGATCAATATCTCTTTATGACACTCATATTGCGATGACATAATTCATTAGTTAAAATACAACACTATTGAAGATGATACAATGTACATGCTGCATATTGTGACAAAAAGTATTATAAACTCCTTAGGACTAAATTAAATACTACAAAACTTTGACATTTTATTTAGTTTTTCTGATACTCTTAACAATCGTAGATAAAAATGGCATCTACACTTCAGAAAAGGAAGATTTTTGTTCTATCAGTTCCTGTGTCCTTGTTAGTTACCAAATTTCTACCAAATTCAGTTGAGACTGAAAAATTATTATTTTCACAAAAATATGTCACACATTTGTTATTATGGATAACAAGTGTATTACAGAGATCAAGAAAGTATCCTTATAAAATGCTGCATATTTTCTTGACATTTTACTCAATCTGTTCTGTGTTAAGAATAAAGATATAAGTATATTAAATAGTCTTGAGTAATAGATTTTTAAAATATAAAATGTCAAAAAATAAGAAAGAAAAATTAGAAAAGTAAATAAACTGTGGATGGACACTTTTTTAAATCAAGTAAGTTTGCTCCCTTTTGATTTAGCTTTAATTATTAAAATTGTTGCCTTAAGGAGGGCAGAAAAAAAATTTCCAAGGAAACTGTATGTGGGTAAAGTAGAGAAGAGTCCTTTTACTTATAAGGTTTTGGGGTACAGAATATAAAGGAGTATAAAAGAGTATATAAAGTATAAAAAGCATAAAAGAGTACAACACATGTTGATAAGTAACAGATAGAAAAGACTGGTGCTAGGTTGAACACACGGCCTCAGTAATACCATGAGAGGTCTTTTCCAAACCCCACTGCTTCAAACATGCAGAGTAAATTAATCCGAAAGGAGTCCCCTTCATTTCATTCCTGGCAGTATCCAGCCAACCCCTGAGCCAGTCTGCCACATCTTACCGAAGCAAACAAGGGACAACAACCTGTCCCTCCCAGGTGAAAGACCCTTTCAGCCACAGGCTGAGAACACTGACTCTTGCAACATCTGGGCCCAAGTCAGCTCACTTCCCAACCCAGTATAAACAAGGGAGAAACTCCCTTTTGCAGCTGCTTCCCTGAAGCTCATGCTATCCCGAGCAACTCATGGTGGTACCCAGTTCCCATTACTGGTCTAATCTTCCTTCAACCAGGACTTGAGATTCTTGAGGTGCGGTCTGGGAGAACAAGGGAGGGGAAATATCTTCTCCTTCCACCTTAGGAGAGCAAGAGAGGGAAAACGCCGCTTTGCAAGCAGAGCTCTTCTGAGCTCCCCCTTCCTCCCTTTCAGGGGGCGGGGAACACAGGGCACCACACCAGGCTGGGCAGCAGAGTGTGTGTGTGTGAGTGTGTGTGAGAAATGTCAACAAGGTGTAGGAACTGGGAAAGCTTTTTGTCTATGTGGCAGGATACTAATTTTATAACTCTACGCAATTATCATATCTAAAGGTTGTATCCAATCTAAGACATGTCCATACCCAGAACTTCTCTTGGTTCCGCCTCATGGCACGCCTCTCCTAGAATTGAGTTGGAGGTCTTAAGACCCCTTACTTCATCCTTTATCATCATCTTCATGCCACTTCCCCTTATTGGAGTTTCTCCAAGGTTGCTGGGCTTTGCTTTCTTGTTTTGACTAACATGGTATCTAATTGTCTTAGCTCTGGTACATGTTTCCCAGGCATGGTGTTCCAGCTATTATCTGACCCTTAAGACAGCTAGCACAGGGTTAGAGGTTGCTAGCTACTCTAAATGTAAGAAACTACTTAGAAGTATAAAAATCTACAAATACATGAAAACCCTAAGACATCAAAATAAAGAGAAGTCTTGTAATTAAAGAGTGAAAACCAAAACGTTTTCAGGCAAACAAAATAAGAGTTTACAAGAGAAAGGAAGACAAATACTAAAACTCTCAAAGGGTGCATTTAGAACAAGCCTATATGACTGATCATGAAGCGCATGCACATTTTTAAAAAGTAACTATTGTTGAATTTCCACATACCCAATGACATACTTCCAGTGTAGTTTAAGCTGTTAATAGCTGAATGAACAATGCATCAGTAAAATCCTATTGCTAGAATGTGTCTTGCAATATGAGTTTGCTTCAAGAAGGAAGATCTTGCATTTTTTTCCCTCACCATCCTAAAAGACACCCTGTATTGAATTTTAACGTGAAAACAAATAAAGATCTGGAAAATGCAAAGAACTCAAATTATTAAATATATAAGACTAAATGTACTACTAAGAATAGTTCACTGAAGTTATTGAGATTTTTTATACTAGAGTTAAATGTATGCAAACTGAATAAAGGAGTAGGAAGGAAAGATGCTCATGTCTTTAATTCCACCTGTAATATGAAAAAATTATTATTGCTGTACTTATCCATTTTCCAATGTTCTCTGAAACACAAGAGATTAAGATGAAAAGACAACAGGTTAATATAATTTATCTATAAATACAGTGTTTAATTCCAGTTTCATTTCAAAGAGGAACAACATACGTATAGGAAAGAATAAGTACCGATATGTCTTAGCACTTTTTAGCAAACATTCCATACTAACGGAAAGCCATAGAACATATAAGAATTCATTACACTGTCCTATGTTTCAGAAGCCTGGACAACGGAGTGAAAACACCAGTCTTTGTAGTGGATCTGTCTAGGTATTTTTATAACTAATTCTCTCTTAAGGCACAAAGAGGAGAAAAGGCCTTCAATTTCAAAAGTTATGTTTTACTGGAACATAAATTAGAATAGTTACATTCTTGAGTAGAAAACTTGCTAAGAAAGGTAAAACACAAGCAGAAAATGACCACTGAGTCACAGCCAACCAGTGTCTGCCTATCTAATCTGTGCTTTCTCATGATTCTCTTGTATTGGAAACTGTAATAATGAATCAGTGTAGGATTATCTGATGTTTCACTCCTATTCATTTAAATTGCAGGTCTGAACAGAGTGCTGTGACTATTCAATATAGGGTAGGATGAAAGTTGCATTCTACCACATTCAGAATTTCTAATTATACTTACTTAGCAAAGTTAGACACAAAAAACTAAAAGCTATTAAACTTGGTGAATCATGACAAAAAATGAATAAGGACTGACATTACATGACAAACAAATCTCATAAATAAAAAAAAGGAGTATGCAGCTTTAGGCAAAATAATCAGACAGCTGATGTCCATTGAACCTTCAGCATGACTGCCTGGTTTCAATGTCAACACAAATTTCTTTCTAGAGTATTTTATCAGACAGACCAAAATTGTTTGAAGCAATTGAGACGGACTTGGAATGTGGGACTGCTTAGCACTTGCTGGTGACACTTGCTGGCTGATCTGAGAAAAAATTCCCCTGTTCTGATCTGAATGTCTAATGATGGATATTTGGGGTTAGACTTAATTATCCTGCTCCAAACTATTATGCAATACTTCACTATAAACTCTGAACTTTCTTTTTGAGAACTGACTCCAAAAGAGTCAGTCATTCACACAACCTTCATGAAAGGGAACTTATAGAAAACAGACACAATACAAGATGCTAGTTGACTTTGGCTGCAACTAAATGGGATGACTATGTGAATGCCTAGGTCAGCAAAATGACTGCAGTAGAGAGCTATAATGAGAGCTGTACATTTGCGCAGCTCCTCAGCCCTGGTATTAAGTCAACCACTGAACTAATTCCCATATGAAAAAATTATCAGAAATAATTTGAAACTTTTTTTTTAAATCTGTTATTATCTAACTAGGAAAGAGTAAAGATAGAATCAATAATGCATTGTAGAGGCATTCAGGCTGGAAAAGCCTCAGGAAGTCTCTAGTCCAACTAAAGCAGGGTCAGCTCTGAGGTCAGACCAAGTTGCTCAGGGCTTTATGAAGTCTGGTCTTGAAAATCTCCTATACAGACATTCTTCATCCTTTCTGGGAAGCCTGTTCCAACACTCGTTTGTCTTCATGGCATAACTACTCCTCCTGCCCCTTAAAATGGATCTTCTGTCTCTTTCAATTTATATCTATTTTCCCATGTCATCTTGTCACGCACATATCCAAAGAGCCTGACTCCATCTTCTCATAACCTCCCTATAAGGACTGGAAGGCCTCTACTATGCTCATTTTGCAGCCCACTTCCCCTTTTACTCTCTAGACTAAATAATCCCAGCTCCCTGAGCTTTTCCTGGTGGGTCATGTGCTTCAGAGTAAGTCGCAATTAACTTCAGCAGTAGGACACAGATTTGACTAAGCAATACGAAAATAGTCAGCTCCCCTAGCTCTAGTCTATTTCAAGTTCAGTACCTTCTTTTCTTACATGATCCTTCAGTTTCATTCTATAACTGTCTAAATGTTCCTGCGTGCCACTACTGATTATCCATTTCCCTTGAATACTGAAGGATAAATTTTCTGAGAATTTCCTAATTTGATACAGGCTTTCAATTTAAGAATCACCTTACTCATTGAACAAATTGCAGATATAATTTAGATACCTTCCACCTTTGATACAGGTTTTAGTGAACTTCAGTTCTCAGATGCTTATCCTGAAAAGACAGAGTTGTAGTTTCAAGATGTATTTCTCATGACCTAATGTTTATGCTTACAAGTATGGTTTTCAAACCAGTTTTCCAGTAAGTCTAGAAAAGTATTGGGCCTGTGCCTTTTATATTTGGAGAGCAAAAGCTGGGGGAAAAATAGAAGGAAGACACAGGGAACCCAGAATCTTAAAATGGGGAATGTTTTGATTTTGTTTAGTGTGGAAAGCCAATTTAAGAACAAATTTTAATCCAAAGATAGTATTACTCTTCTGAAAGGGTAATAATGAGATTTTAAAATATAGTTGCATAGACGGCAAAAAGCCCCTGGTTTGTTGTATATAATCTAAAGCGATTATTTATAGATGCACTATAGAACTGCCTTGAAAAATAAAAATATTTTGTCTGAATACTTCTTGCCTTTCCAAATTATTATGTTTTAGTAAATGACTGAAAGTTGAAGTGTGCTGAAAGGTATTTTTTGCAAGGAGAGAAGCTAAATACTAAAAGAGGTGCCTAGAGAGGCTGTCATATTAGTCCATGGAGATTTAAAAAAAGAAAATAATAATCAACTAAGAGCAACCTAATGAAGCTTTGAAATTAATCCTATATGATTGTGGATTGATCTTGGATGGCTGCCAGACTTTCATTCTCTCTTCTTTTACCCCTCGTCCTCAACAGAACAGGGTAGAAAATAATAAGTAGAAGCTCACTGTGTCAAGATAAAGACATGGAATCTCTTACCAATTAACATCATGGGCAAAACCACCTCAACTTGAAGGAATATAGTTTAATTAGTTGCCAATCAAAATAGAGGTGGTTGGTAAACAAAGACAAAAAACTCTACAATATCTTTCCCCACCCAACCTTCTTCCCAGGCCCATTTTCACCCCTTCATCTCCAACTCCTCTGCCTTCTTGTTCAAGACTAAATTGCAGAATAACTGCATAAATGCCATGAGTTTCTAAAACGCAGTTATATACTAGAAGATGCAAACAAGATCTTCCAAAATAATCTTTTTTCTCACCGAGGCTCTCAGTCTTTGCCTTTCCTCCACAGATAGATGCTGTGTGCTTTGAATGCACTTAGTGCTCTGTTACTGCAAGCCAATTCATTATTTTTGCTAAGACTTTAATCAATATTGACTATCTACAATTTCCCGCAAAATATTCCTAGACCCATTCACATTTTAATCTGTAGTAACATGCAATTAATTTGTCCGTTGACTAAAGGTTCTGAAAAATTTTTATTCTCTTCACATTAATTGCCCATTTTTAATTTTCTTATCAAACCCAAAGATTTTCCACTGAGTTAGTTTGTGCAATGTAGTTGCTAGGCAACCAAAATAATTTTTTTGTGCCTTATTTCAGCAAAGGAAGATATAAGTTTACCATCCTGAACCTTGCAGAAGCTTTTGTGGTTTAATTAAGTTTCTAACATTTATAATCCCTTGTCACTCATATCTCTCCACACTAATTTATTTTTATTGGAGTTTCATGGAGGTGGGAACAGACGTAGCAGTTCTCAGACTGCCTGCTATATGCACAAGTCAATAAAAAAATACCTGAATTCATAATTTAGGAGGGAGCAGTGTAAACATGTCAAAATTTTCAATAGCTTTTTATTTGGCGAAACAATATCTCATAAGTCACTAGAGTCAATTTCAAAAGTCAAATATGGAACAGCTATCAGTTTTAGCGTTCTCAGTGTATAGATATTTCTAGATTGTTTAAAAATTTCTAGAATGTTAAAAAAAATGAAACATAATGTCTATGGTTTTCTATTAATGTTATTTTACCTTCCCCCCACAGCTTGTTATTTCATCTTTAAGGTTGGACACATCCCATATTTAGAAGTTTCTGATTAAATTATCTCAAAATATTTTACTCATTAGATGGCAACGTTTCAATCTGCAGTGAAGTGTTTGTATCTAGACATGTGTCCAATGCAGTAACTATTAATATAGTTTTAAAAACACAAGATTAGCATATTCAATGAATCATAAAATATATATAGCATTTTCAAACAGGGAGAGGAAGATGGGTCAGTCAAGCATATGACTATAGACTATATTCCATTCAAGATTAGGGTATTTAAGAAGCTAGAAAAGAATTAGCAAATTATGATTGTTCCCTTCATAAGGAGGAGAAATCCCTATAGGAAAGGTGAGACAGTACTAGAAAAGAAATCTGTACTTTGGTGAATAATAACACTGTTTCAAAAGGTTCTTCATCTCCCACATTATTTTTTAGCAGAATGATAGATTTGCATGTTGATTCAGTATTTTCTACACACATGAATTTTACGATGGCTGTTATAGCAGAAGGAGCTTCAATAACAGTCCCCAGAAAACAAGTTTTGCTTAACATAACAGACTTCCTAACTGATGAACAGGTGCAATTCATTAACTGGGCGGGGGGGGGTGGTGGTGGAAGGTGGAATTTTTATTATCTCAACAACAGTTTTCAGTTTCAACAACTAAAGCTGGAAAATGTTCATCTTTCAGAATGGCTGATTAAAAAAATCCAGTTAGACTCCAAATAACATTTTCCTTCCCACTTACCACTTCTTTTTTAAATCCAAGACTCATATTAAAACCCCTAAAACAGTAGAGCTACAGTGATAACTATAGCTCAGTAGGATTTAAACATAGTTTCATGAGGATTAGGTAATGGAAGAATTTAATCATAAATATGCCACTTCTAAAGAAAAATGTTTAGCGGAAAACACAATATACAGCTCTCTATAAAAAATGTCACTAGTTATTCCATTATCTTTGAAGAATTAATTTGGTGTGTGACAAATATAGGGTTAAGTGAAAGCAATACCTGAAAAATATACCAGCTTTGGTGGCTATGATGCCCAAAAAGAAATGTATGTCAGAGGCAAGAGGAATCTGAGAGTCATTACAGAGAAAGATAATGGACAGTGGCAGGCAGTAGTTAGGATTCATTACCTCTGCTTCTGCTATTTATGCAGAATAAAATAATTAGGACTCTCTACTGGAAGACAGAATGACACTACTTTTTCCATACATGGCATACAAATCCAGACTCACTGAAAAAAACCTGCAAGATTGCTCTGAACCATTGTTCAAAAATAAGCCAGCATGAACCATTGTAAAAAAGGCTGGAACAGAACTTTACTGTCCTGTCTGCTATGCCAAAATGAGGAACATCTGCTATCCTTATACTGGCAAAGCATTTGGTACCTTCTTGGAGAAAAAAAAACCAACAAAACAAAACAAAACACAAAACAATAAAAACCAAAAAACAACGAAACCAAACCAACCAACCACCAACAAAAACGCCACAAAAACAAACGAACGAAAGCACAAAAACAAACAAAAACTCAACCCAAACAACAAAAACACACCAAAACAAAACAAGACCAAACAAAATCAAATACAAGCTTAGTCTGTGTTGCTGTGGACTGCAAGGACATCAGACATTTGAACTTCTTGTTTTCTGCAGCAAGGGTGTGAGCATTACCTTAATACTTATATATATATATATATATATTTATTAACTTCAAGCTATGCTTGAAAACCATCTAAAATGTTAAGACTGTGTACTTTTGTTGGCCCACAAATAGCATGGCAAACAGCGTGTAATTAAAAGTAACACTGCAACTATAGGAGTTACCTCTGATTTTCCATTTGCATTACAAGGCCCATGCACAGCATTACCCTGTTGTCTTGGTGTAGCGTGCGTACCCCATTTCTTGTCGGACAATCATTCACTTGACTCGACCTTTCCAAAAAACCAAGATACATCTTCTATCTTTAAGCCAGCACAAATAAAGTGATAGTCCAAGCACAACAGAAAAAGGTAGGAAAGGTTTTTCCTGAGGTCATGTTCAGGCCTTCATGTTTATTCAGCCAATTACCCTGACTGCCAGCTGTGCATAAGCACATGCATGTATCCTAATATGGGTCAGACCCATGACATAAGTAGTCAAAGACAATTACTTAACATTTGTACATCTGAAACTTTCCAATAATTATACAGTGGGCCAGATCCCACTCTGAGCGTCAGAACACTGAAAATCAAAAGAGAAGGAAAACTAGACTTTTAAGTTTGAACCAAATATCCCAGGGCTATTAATGTGGTGCCAGGTATACAACTAGCAGAATTTCTAAACAGCCTAAACTGCTGAGAAGCCTTCAGATCACAACATTGTCCCAGCAGCTCCTTAACTAAAAATGGTGAATGGAAGGATTTGCACAGTCATACTTAGAGAGAAAGGAAACTGAGCAGCAGAAGCAGGTGCCTCTTCAGAGCAGCCGCAGCCCAGCAGAGTACTTTATCAGAAGGGCAATGCCAGGACAGATGTACTCAGCTGCCTGCTAATGCCATCAGTGTCATTCCTTGTTCCTTTGATGTCTGCAGGCAACCAAAATGCCACATATAGTTTGGTAAAAGGAGAGGTTCTTACTTCTCATCCCCACTCAGTTCGCCTGTGCTAGAATGACTGTAATATGGGAGCAAATAGTTTGAACACAAGATCTGCTAAAAGCAGAAGCTTAAAACAACTGCAGTAGGAACATTTTAAGGAGTTCATAATACAGACATATAGAAAAAGACCACTTTTAAATTTCTTTGCTTGGGAATATTTTTCTTCCATAGTTGTGCCAGACATTTTACAGTAATATTTCACTAGAAGAATGGCAGAAAAAAAATGCATTTAAGGCAACTAAAAATGTCCACTTACTGATCCGTCCTTTTTTGGAAAGACAACTATCTGAACCATCTTCTTTTTTTCCTTACTCTTTGCACTAAGAAGAGGTAAAAAAATAACCTAAAAAAAAAAAACAAACCAAAAAAAAGTTGTGAGCAAGGCCTTCATCACACAACATGCTATACAAAAATAAGGGAACAATTCTACATCACAGTTCCTGAAACATACTGGGTCATTTAAAACTGCAGTAAAACTTTAAGCAATAAAGGGAAAAGACAAAACTCCAGAGACTCATAATTACCTATTCTAAGGTAGGGTATAAGTAATAATTAAATAGCATAATTAAAATGTGAGCAAATTATTTGCCACAAATAATATAATCAACAAATTAAGTTTTATTTTTTCATAAGCTGGCCAACCAAATTATAATGAAATCATCTGTAGCAACAGTGGCTTTATTTCCTAAAATTTCTCTGTAATCAAAATTTTTCTTCTAATTCAGGCTTCTGGGTTTCTGGGAAGAAAAAAAATCCAGCCTAACAACATGAAAAAGCAGCCACACCAACAAAACCAACCAGGCACCAAAAAACCCACCAAGAAACCCAAACCCTCGACTTAAACACCAACTTTCCCATGACTTGCAGTATTTAGTGAGATTGTACATATAGCTATTATCTTGGCCAAAAAAGTCTTCTTTAGTATGCTTGCAAATGTGGGAAAGATGATGTTCTGAGGTAAGAGATGCAAAAACGTGTTATGTAACTAAAATTACAGAAAAGTTAATACTCTGTATAAAATCAACCATATAGAAATCTCTGTTTGTAAATTTGAACCCTGACAAGTTACCTAATTCTTAAATCTAGATTACCTCTTGAAGATACCGATACAAGTAGTGTCAGAAATATATCAAGTTTGGATTTATTAAATGAAATAGATAATTTCAGAATTAAATGTCTTTGTAAAGAACAGAAACCAAACAACCAAACAACTTGTAATCCTGAAATAACTAGCACAGGACAGATTTTGGCAGGAAGGGCATTGCTTGCATCTTAAAACTTATCAGAAGCTGTTTTAAAAATAACTGGTCTGTCAACTTGATTCAATCATTTTATTTTTTAAATCCTTTAATACACTGCTGCATTTCTCTCCAAGGAATGTTTCCGGTGTGCTGTCATGTCATATTAGGGAGTTGATATGGAGGTTGTATATACTGGTGAGATCATTAAATTCAATCTTTATCCCAAGAGAGAGTGCAGCAATGCACTCTTCAATGAAGTTGGACTCAATCCCGTAAATAAATTTTAAAATACTTCATTGAGTTGTTATACGATATTTTGTTGGTTTTCACACAAAATCTTAATTTAAGAACAACAGCTTTTCAGAGAGCAAATTTGCCTCTTTGGTGTCAATGTGAAAGTTATCACTGCTGTAACACACTTAAATGAAACACGTCTGTAAACATTAACTGGATATTTTTAAGGGTTCCATTTATGGCTTTTTCAAAACCATGCTAGAAGTATGATCTTCTCAGAGGGTCCCATATCCATTCCTTAGCTTGAATAGCATAAACTGAACAGATTTTTGCTAAATCATCAAATATCTGCTTTTATTTCTTTACACCAGAGTCCACATCATATTTCAATCCTTTGGAATTTAGAAGCCTAGGATTTCTACGTGTTCACAGTTTCTTCTGTCATCTTTTACATTTTGTTGGAAGGAAGAAATATGGTCTCTTCTGCCATAGAACTTTTTTAACTCCTTTTGACTGGTTCAGATCTAACTTAGGACTCTCTGCTGAACAAAATCACCATTCTGCTTCTTTCTGCTACCCAATCTAAGAATTTTGTGATATTAATTTTCTCATGTCCAAGATAAGGGCTGAAGAATATCATTAGTATCTGAAAGAAATTCTTCTGCTGAGGTAATTTATTCTTCTAAATATTTTCTGTTTGTTGACCACTTTGGCTTAGTCATTTTATTCCTACTAATCTGGAAATATTTGACCCAGTCATGACAGGCTGTGGTTCACATCACATGTGCTATGAATTTCTTCAGCAAGAACATTAAAAACATTTTATCTATCTATTAGTGATACTTCCCTAAACTAGAGCAATGCATTTTAGTAAATTATATACTAATATGATAATTCTCTGCATTCTTTGTTTCTTATTCCGCAAAATACAAGTATTTTTGATCAGGAAAAAATCAAATCATTATATCTTCCACCAATTGTCATTCAATATCACAACTTATCTAAATATTTTATTGGTAACTCAGATTAAATTTTATGTTCTACTAAGATATGGATTCTGCTAAGCATGGATTTAAACGACTGTGTAATAACTGATTAATAGCTGATTAAATACATTCCCTATCTCCCCACTAAGTGTGCATAAGAATGTCTAAAATGTGAATGACATATGATTTTAATGTTCTCAGTATGTACTAAAGTTTCTATGCTTGCTAAACACAGTAATATAAAACATTTGAAATAATTATAAGCATTATCAACCAAATCTGACATCCCTTAGATTATGATTTTTCTAAATAAGAACAGGATGCACATGTATTTAGAATAAATAGCATAGGCCTGCAAAATACATCAAAAAATCTCTACAGAATAGCCTTAAAATAAGAGAAACAAATGAACAATAGTAACATTTTAGTTTGATAGACCATTTTCAGCTTATAAAGAAATTTTGCAACACATTTTTTTTACTATCCTTTAATAACAAAAACTAAAATTTTCTTGTTTTTTACTAAAAACGTATGTTATGAAATAGCGAAAAGATATTTAGAAAAATATTAATTGATTAAAAAAATCAAATAATTTTGACTAATACAGTATAAGATATGCATATGTATCAAAATCCAGGATGTTATTGCAGCAGACAGGCCACAGGCAAACAGTGTGTAATATGAATGGACACAGTGTCCAGTAGCAAGGTGTCGCAAGAGCCTGAACTTTGCTTTTAGTTGAGATTCCAGAATTCCTGGAGCAATACCATCATTCTTACAATAACCTACAATGCACAGTGTAAAAGCTGAAAGAGATGCTTACAGCTTTTTCACAGCTTTTGAAAGATCTCAGGTCTGAGGGCACAGTTTTATCATCTGCTGAGAGGCACTAACCATGCTTAATACCTATTGAGACATCAGACTGTCACTCAAGGAGGAGGGAAGGTGTTCACTGCTCATTACAACTGCTTTGTGGGTAGAAAAGGGGGCAGGGTAAGAAGAGGAATGTTGAAGGTGGAACAGCAGATGAATAATTACAACCTGAATATATGTCTCCAATATTTTCTGTTGTGACTGAATCAAGACTAGTGACTCAGGATGTAAAAAAACATGCTAAATCTTCTGACACAGAAATTATGCAAACAAATGCTCAATATTAGCTACTGAACACTTTATCTAAGCAGCATTACACATACACACACAGAAGACCTAAAAAAAGGGGATATAGATTTTCAAGATAGGGAAAACATTTTTCTTTTTAAACAAATTATTGAGGATCATTGTGTAGCTCTTCTTTATTTCTACTTATAACACTTTATACCAGTAAATAATATGAAATATAACACTTCCTGCTAGTGTAGCAGTTTTACATGCAAAATGTTTCTAAAAAACATATGGCTAATTGTTAGTAACAATAGACTAGACTGTGAACTATATGAACATTTTCTAATAAGCTTAGTGATCTCAAATTAAAAAATTCAGGTATTACCACTCTTAATTTCAATGCTCTATTTGAAATATTTACAATATATTCATTCATTAAAAGAAAACAATTATGCCCTTCTAGGGTCAAGAAATAAACTTTCAGGTGTGAAGTTCAAAGGAACAGGAAAGATCAGGTGTCACGTTTAGCTTAAGCTACATTTGGTGTCAAAACCTTCCACTCTTAGAAATTATGTTCAAATAAGAAGACACATTTATGTTCAGAATAACTCTGCTCAGTTTCCCCATGTGTTTCTGAAATGTCAGTGTTTCTTTGTACATGCGTATGAACTTATCTTCATCATAGTTTTCTCTAGGCAAACTAAATGAGGAAAAAGTCACCAATTCTTCAGAGACATTGAAAATTGTATAAAGCATTGCATCTGTGAAAAAACCCATCCATTAGTTTTAACAGTGATCTTTTAGACTAACTCCTTTCCTGGTAATTTATTATATGGTATTAACAAAGACATGCATGTAAAAAAACCAAAGAAGAATAAACCTGACCTTATAGCAAAACGGTGCTGCTGCTATCCATGATTTCCCACTTCGGCAGTTACCTTGCCTCAGTTGGGCCACCAGATCAACATAGAAGTGGCTAAGAAAAGCTATCTGAAGTCAATAATAGTGAAATACTGGATGACAAACCTGTTCTGTTACCTGCTATCCAGAAAATTTAACTAATATCTCTTCCACTTTCCATTCAACCATCTACTTCTTCAGCTCTTTTGCAAGAGGAGAAAATGTCAATACACACACCAACCTGATCATTGAATAGATACTCCATCTTATCTTTAGTGACTAGTTATTTAAAAATATGACTGGTTAAAATTATCCAGACTCAACTGTGCCTGCTTCAACACTCCATTATTTCAAATTCCTTTTAAAAATGCTTTTTATTGTTTCTTATTAAGCATCAGGAACATAATTGCTGTGCACCCTTGCAAGAAGGTCAGAGCTACTTTTGACTTTTCATTGAAAGATTATCATACAGAATAAGCCAAGAAAGTTCTAATTTGTGGGCAAAGGAAGCTCTCTAAGTTTCAGTATTTACATAACCTATGTAAAATTTACATACCAATAGTTACACTTTTAATTGAACCATATTACTGTGTATCTCAACAGAGATGGAAATCCCATATTCATATTCAAAGTGTTTGCTGCACACGGGAAAACTTTTCCAGTCAAAATGCATATTACCAGCTAGCAAAGAACTAAGTGCAAAACCACTTCTAAAAGAGAAAATCCTTGAATCCCTAGTGGTAGACCTCAAAAGCAGATTTTCTCAATTTTAAGAAGACAAGTAAGAGAATATATGGATCTTAAACCCCTTTAATTCTTATCTGATTCAGCATTGAAATTGGCTTCCAATTTCCTTAAAAATTCTTATACAATAAAGTTCTGACTTTTGTAGTGAACATACAAAAATATTTTAAGAAAGCAATAAAACAGATCATAATCTCTAATCTTCAGTTATTTCCTAATTTGTCTAAATTTTTTAACTGAGTTTCTTGGTCATTTCTTAAGATCTATGTAATTATAATCTCAGACCGAGGAACACACAAAACTGCTAACTCTTCTGAGCAATCAGTTTTTCTGAGCAAATTTTAATTCTGAAATGTAAGAAAAATCCATCTCAAAGTAAGTTTTCTTTAACGGCCAGAACAAGGATTTAATTACATTATAATCAGAATCTAGATCTGAGAAGCTCATATTTTCAAGGCTAGGTTATCTTTTCAAAACTGTGTCACAAGACAGAAAGCTGTTGAAAAAATGTGGTTTTGATAAACACATCTTTTCAGAAATGAAATTTCAAGTACTGAACTTAATTGTTCATTTTACAATGAAAGAATTCTTTAACTTTTGGCAAACCATTATTGAATACTTCAGGTACACAAAACACTTTTTCTTTCTGTGGTGGTTTAGTTTTCTTGGTTTTGGTCTAAGCCTTCCCTGGTAACAGGGTCATAATTAAGGAAGTATTCCACACCATTCCTTCATGTAATTAGCTGTATATAAGAGAAGGGCGAGGAGGTTTCTCTCTCTCTTCCTTTTGTGTGCTTGGAGGACATGAGGTCTGTGTGTCGGCTTAGCTCTTATGCATATGAGCTGATGCCTATCTGAGAAGCTGGTGTCCCAGCTGCATGGAGGGGAAGGAATTGCTTCTCTTGAGGGGAGTTTGGTGAGAATTTACTGTGTTAGTTACTTTATTTGAGCTTTTCCCTGAGTTTACGAGTGTGCGTGTATCTCTTTTGTTTTGGTTTTACCTATTTTTGTCCCTTTTCCCTTACCCATTTTCTCCCTTTTCCCTTTTGGAGTTGTTTGGGATTCTTATTCTGTATATTCATAGTGTTTGATTGTATATAATTGTAATATATGCAAATATATATATATATATATATATACTTTTACTACAGTTGTCTTTGGGTACTTTTTTTCCCTTCTCTCTTGCGAGGGGGGAATATGTGTGGCCAGCAGCTGGGTTTGGCAGGGAGCCAACCCAAACCTCCACAAACTTTTGGTGTAGAATGCTGGCAAGGTGTTTTGGTTGACCTGGTATATTTTGGAACATTTTCTGGGAAGACAGCCAGGTTAGTATAAACCTAACCTATTGTTTTGGTCTGAAGTAGTTTGTTTGGTAAATATCGATCATTGTTTAAGAACACTACAGGGAGAACTGCAAAACGGAGTTGGTTTATATAAACACCTGTTTTATTTAGGAACAACTAGAAGAAAATATAAACAATGTCTATTTTACTAATTTTGTTCTTAATTCGAACAATTTTTGTGCAAGAAGTGGGACAATTTCTGATGACACAGACCAGGAACAGGAATAGAGTGTAAACGATCATTTCTCTTGGAGAAAATATCTACCTCCACTTAATGCTAGCATCACTGATCTGGCATTGCAAATCTCTGAGGTTAAATTTGGCATCAGTTGGCATAAACTTGGCATCAATTCTTTCTCAGATTATTTGGTAATACTTTCATGTGTAGTTAACTTTGGGACAGTGGTGTTGTATTGCTTTCCTTATTTTAGGAAAGGCCCAACCTTGAAAAGATTCTCTGGAGCTTCAGAAAGGACTTTGGAAAAGCCAGTGTCTGGCTGGCAAGGAATATGGGAACAAGTGGGCAGACTAGTAGGGCATGTAACACCTCCCATTTATTGGGATTTCACACCAGAACAAGTGCTTGATCCTGATAAGACAGCGCATTGTCTATTAGAAGAGTGTTTTCTAGAGTAGGATCCTAATATTCAATTCTTTGCTTTGTACTGGGGCCTGGCTAGTGCTTATCAAGCCGCAATTGACCATTTCCAAAGGGTTATGGTTGAGGCAGGAACCCAAACTGAAATGGAAAACACTCTAGTTGAATCAGGTACTCAGACTGAAACTATGGATTCCATAGAAATTGTGACCCAAACTATGCCACCAGTGGTTGAAACTATGTCAATTGCAACCGAATCTACTCCACCAGAAATTCAACCTTCTCCACCAGTGGCTCAGACTATGTCGATTGCGACCCAAACTATGACATCAGGGATTCAATCTATTCCACCAGTGGTTCAGACCGTGTTATCAGCAACTCGAGCTACATCACCGCAGACTCAGCCTATTCCACAGGTAACACAGACTGTGTCAATTGTAACTCAGACTACACCACTGGAAGCTCAGCCTACTCCACCAGTGGCTCAGATTGTGTTATCAGCAGCTCAAATCATGGCCAGTAAACCACTGATGGCCAGTAAACCACCGAGGAGAACAGCAACACCTGAATATTCTCTTCTTGACTGTACATCAGAGGAACTGGAAGAATACCTGAGGTCTCAAGCTGCTTCAACATCGCAACCAAAATCCTATACGCTACCTCCACCACGTGGGCTTAGATAGCAGCATAGAAGCCCATCCCTGCAGTGCTCTCAGCCTCTGCCTCCATGTGAGAGGAGCAGAGAGAGACCAGCTCCACAAAGAGAAGTTCCAAGAAGAGATCTGAGAGACCCGTATGCTGGAGCGGAGGTTTTGTGAGAAAGTGAGGTATTGCAAACAATAAAACCAGCAGAACTTCGGGACTTACGAAAGGATTTCAGCTGTCAGCCTGGTGAATGAATTCTCACCTGGCTGTTACAATGGTGGGACACTGGGGCCAAAAATCACCTATTAGAAGGTCATGAAGCAAGGCAGCTAGGATCCCTTGTCTGAGATAATGAAATTGAGCTAGAAGAGACATATACACACAGTCTCCAGTTCTGGATCCTCCATGGGGTGAGGGAGAGATACCCATTTAAAGAATTCCTAACGAGTCCTCAGAGAAAGTGGACAACTGCAGAAGAAGGTGTCCAGTACCTACGGGAGTTAGCCATGTTGGAACTCATCTATTGTGACTCAGACTATTATGACACCTTAGAACCAGACAAGATGCCCTGTACACAACCATTGTGAAGGAAGATAGTTAGACGCACTCCTGTATCATATGTCCAGTGCTTAATAACAGTATACCATCCACAGATAGAAGAACCAGTCATGGACACCATGCATTCCTGGATAAGGATGGTGTCGGAAGATTTGGAAAACTCTCCCGATGTCCAACACCAACCCACTCTACACCTTCCAAAGTCATCTTGGCAACAGAAATTGTCTAAATATGTAAAAAAGATGTAATTTGCTTCCAATTCTTAATGCAAATCACACAAAAGTAATAGATGTTCTTGACTTTTTTTTCTAAAAAAAAAGAAAATAATCAGTTTGCCTGCTACTTTTGCCAGAAAAAGCTAACTTTGTATAGCCAACAGTAGTAACTAGTAGTATCTATGTACAGTCTGGGGAATGAGACGTTAGAAAGCAGTGCCAGAGATAGGGAGCTGGGGGTCCTGGTCCATGGCAAGTTGAATATGAGTCAGCAGTACTCTGGAAGCCAGGAGGGCCAACCGTGTCCCAGGGGGCATCAGACAAAGCATCACCAGCCAGGCAAGGGAAGGGATTTTCCTGCTCTGCTCAAGCCTCACCTTGAATATTTTGTGCAGTTTTGGGCAACACAATTGAAAAAATAAAGGCATAAAGCTATTAGAGAGCACCCAAAGGAGGGCTACAAAAATGGTGAAGGCTCTAGAGGGGAAACCATATGAGGAGAGGCTGAGGTTGCTTGGTGTGTTCAACCTGAAGGAGAGGAGGCTGAGGGGAGACCTCACTGCAGGTACAACTTCCTTGTGAGGGGAAGAGGAGGGGTAGGCACTGATCTCTTCTCTGTGGTGACCGGTGACAAGACTCGAGGGAATGACCTGATGTTGTGTCAGGGGAGGTTTAGGATGGATATTAGAAAAAGATTCTTCACCCAGAGGGTGGGCACTGGAACAGGCCCCCCCCCCACCCAGTACCAAGGCCGACAGAGTTCAAGAAGTGTTTGGACAATGGTCTCAGGCACATGGTGTGAATCCCTGGTTTTAAACACAGTTTGGAAGGAAACAAGAGAGGGGTAGAAGATATTGACAACTGTGATGAAAGTTCCTATTCAAAATTATATTGAAGTCTTGTTTCAAACTACAAAGAGAGTATTGTAGATTCCTGCCAACATTGAAATATATCAATAGGTTTTATTGGTGTTTGGACAACATAACTTTATGTGAAAATGCATGTTATTTGTACTGATAACAAAAGGTTGCCAAACTCTTTTCTGTATTCGTACTACGTGTAAGAACTGCAGCAGAAATATTTTACCAACTGTTTACTTAAGCCATCAAAACTAAATTTAGAATAATGAAAAAATCATAATGAGATATCTGGACTGTTTTGCAATAAAGTTTTACAGAAGGTAATCTAAGCAAATGGGACTGCAATTTGCAATCAAAGTAGGCCTGCTGAGTTTGGCAGGCTTCTTCCTCCTAACCCTTTCCATTTTGTGAACAATACATTGGTTTTGCTGAAGAATCCAAAGCTGATTGTTCCTTTGGATCAATTCTTCAGAGCTTATTGAACTTGAAACTGAAATGACAGCAGAGACTTGTCTAGTACAGCTTTCATAAAAAAAAAAATCCTGAAATCATTCCAAGAAAAAATATTAAATTTTCAAATAAAATTAATGAATGTAATAGTTTTGAAAATTTTTACAGAAAACTATTTCAGGCAGTTTCTATTAATGACAGATAAACAAAAGTCTTTTAACACAACAGTTTACAAACTCTAGCAGGAATGGAGGTATGGAATTCCTGTTCTGAGTAATACAGTAACACCATTCTGAGAGGTAAAACATGACCAACAGTCTTGAAGATTTGTAGCACATCCAATGAAAATAAGGATAAACAAAATTCTATGCTGCTTTTGAATCCTTTTTTCCTTTTCTTTTGCTTCCTTGAGCCCAGCTTCTGTACATTCAACTGTAGGCAAGAATCACTGATTCAAGATCAGGCTTTCAAGGCACTTTTAAATATCTCCTTGGAACATACTTCTGTATCCTGCTGTTTGAAGTATGAATTGACTTCAGGTTAACTAATGTGTTACTCAACACAACAGAAGTTTTTGTATGTGATCTGGCTTTGACTCAAAATTTATAATCTTTCCTCACAGTTTTCCTCCTGATGGAGGATGCCAAAGTCAGTTTCATCTGTTTAAGAATTACTTTGTCCTCCTTTGGCTGTAAATAGAATGAGTGTTACTAAAATGTAACCAAGTGTAGTCAGTTATCTTACTTTTGTGGTCTGAAAAATAGGTGTAAAATATGTAAACACAAAGCCTGAAATTTTTTAAGCATTTTTCTCTTATACTTGCCTCATTATGACAATAGATAGTACAGAAATAAAGGAGGAAGTGAAGTAGAAATTATTCAGCATCCATTAGTGTGAGACAAATTTACCCCTCATATATTCCAAAAGAAATAAAATTTCAGGTGGAAAAGGGATGAAAAGGATGATAAGGAAAGTGAAACATGAGTGAAATACAGAGTTTGGTGCACTGACAAATAGAAAATACAAAACAAACAAGTCTGAAGGATTACATTTTATAAACAAGTTACTGAAACCCTCTCTTCTCTATGGAAAAGAGGTGTATAACTGAGGAAACAAATAACTTTAGAGGCTTGTGAGGTATTTCACTGTGAGCTGCAGGAACTGTAGCGCAGCCGTCAGCACTGTCTGCCAGTGCCACAGCCAGTCTGACCCACTGTGGATTTCTAATAGACACAAGGGAAAACACGAGATCATGAGGGAAACTAATTATAAGTTTGTCTTGCAGATATCATTCCCCAAGGTTTGAAAGAGCGTAGGTAGCTTATTTTGTCATTACTTAGCAGTAATAATGAGTACACATTCATCTAACTCTGCTTACCAATTAGGCATCTGTGATTACTTCTCCAAGGACTTAAATTCAGGGGTTGAGCAAGGCAAAGGTTTTTCTCCTTTTACTTATTTTTCCTCCCTAAAGGAAACTGAGAGTACCAAGCACATTCAAGTAAAAAATTCAAATAAATACCAGTGCAGTTGAAAAATTCTTAACTGACACATATTTTATCCTAAAAGTAAACTTTTCTTTCCATAATGAACCTATACTTCTGAAATTCAGTTTTGTTTGCTGAGACATTTTTTGACATCAGAACTTTAGACAGCTTCTGAAAAATATTTCCAGCAATTGTGATTTTTGTTACAATTAAGTATAAAAAGATTCAAGGTGATGCTTAAGATGTTCAGAATAGTTCACTATTCGATAGTTTAGCTCTGTAGTAAGTCAGTGATTACCTAGAAATGTAATTACTATCTATTACTTCAGACACAAACAAAACTACATAGTAGCTCTTAAAAGTGGCTTACAAATCTGAAGCTGCACTAAAACTGATCAAAGATGTTAAGTTCAAGAAAAATAGGAGTTGTAAGCAGAAACACAGGAAAGACACAGAACCGTAACTAAACAAGATAGAAAAACTAGTTATTAATAAGGCAGAGGTTTCTGGTATTTTCTTCACCTCTGTCTTTGCTGGCATAGCTGAACCCCAGATCACAAGATCAAGTAGGTAAGACAGCACATGTGTCAATGCACTAGTAGTGGAAGAAGGCCTGGTCTGTGACTTCTTGCAAGGTTTCAGTCTACATAAACCTATGAGCCTGAAGGGAATCCACCTTAGTGAGTTAGGAGAAGAGGCTGACAATGTACAAATCCACTGACTGTAATATTTGAAAAGTGTTAAGACAAGGTGATATCCCTGATGACTGGAAGAGGGTGACTATCAATTCTTCCAGTGCTGATGCAGCTACAAAGGCAAATTGCATCCCTGGCTGTATCCTCAGCTGCATTTCTAGCAGTGATAGGCATAGGTCTTCACAATATACTAAAGGCTTTCAGGCTGTACCTGGAGTATCATGTCCAGTTCTTGCCCACACATTTCCAGAATGATGTGGGTAGGCTGGAGAGGGTCCAAAGGAGGGCCACCAAGGTGATCAGTGGGCTAGAGAACATACATTGTAAGGAAAGACTAAAGGAACTTGGTCTTTTCTCCTTGATGAAGAAAAGGGGGCTGATTTTCACAGTTTTCCAATATTTAAAGAGAATGGAGGCTCTCTCTTCACAAGAAGCCACATGGAGAGGACAAAGCATTACAGGTACAAGGTGCATCAGGAGAGGTTTCATCTCAACATAAGAAAGAAATTTTCACAGTAAGTACAATCATTCAGTGGAACAGCCTCCACAGGGGCACAGTAGAGCCCTCATTCCTGGAGGCTTTCAAACTACAATTCAACAGAGTACTAGATAATCCCATCATCTATGAAATCTGGAATTATTTTCAATAAGAAAATAACAACGTCCTGCTGTTAATGCATGATTCTTGCACTAACAAGTTCCTGAATTACTGCAGATCATTAAGAGGATTTAGACATTTATTAAAAGGTTAATGTGCATGATTTTTTTTGCATAATTTTTCAAATGTTTTGCATTTTACTGTGATGGAATATTTGCTATAAATATTTATAGGGCCAGTACGACAATAGAAGCTTGAAAGCAAACATTTAAATTTAGTTTGCAGCTATTTCTATAGTAAAATACATACAGCACTCTACCTTCCCCTGATTTTTATCAATATATAGTAACCTCAGCACACTTAGGCGATATTAACTCTATTTTAGTCTATTACCTCATCAATAAGAAACACAAAAAATTTACAGATACCACAATGTTTCAACTTATTTAAAAGAAGTCAGTAACACACAGAATATTGCGCAGTAGAGTTATCATTAGAGGGGGATAACTTGCAGTAAAGGCTTTCACATTTCAAATCTGTTCCGCTATTCTTAGTCTTTGATCCCATTTACCATGCTGGTTGGGTTGACAACAGCCCCAGCCACAGCATCCATAGATGAATAGACATGACTGTTCCATCCCTTAGAACACATTTTGTTTCTATACAGAAAACATTTTCCAGTTGTTTGATTACTGGTGCAGTAGTGGAACATACCATGTCATGCCAGACGTTTTAATCCTCTACCAGACATTGAAGAGCTTTTATTCTCCTTCCAGGTGTCTCCCTAACTGAAATTCAGGGCAACCCTGTGGCCCTCTCATGTACCATTATTTCTTTTCCATAAAATTTCAGACCTATAAGTGTTTTAGAGCTATTTCATGTTTAAACCCTGTCTTAATGTGAGGGATGGCTTCATTGCCAAGCTGGTACTGTGGAAATTTTGGTGCATATCTATTTCAAACTTCCCAATCTGATTAGGAGATCAGAGAGTATAAAGTATATATTTAAAAGGAAGTCTCAGAAGGTTGCCTATAGATAAGCTTGTTGTAGCAGCAGCATTTGTAAAGATAAGATTGCAAATATAAATTCTGTATTGGCACGAAAATAAAGTGGCATTTAAAATATGCAGGCTGTTAAGCAAAGAACTTTTCTAAACATCTGGAAAGTAAAAAATATGATCATACCTATAGGTACACAAAAAAGGAGAAGGGAAAAAATGGACTCATTACCTGAACAGTTTGCTAGGAGTATATATTTTTTACGTTATCTGCTTGCCAAAACATGTTCCTGCCAATTTTAGCAGACTGAAGTCAATCCACCACTTTTTAATTTTAATACTAAGAGGTTGTAAGCTTGGTATTTCCACATTTCATCTTAAAATGACGTCCAAATGACAGTCACAACTTGAAGTCAGATAACAAACACTGAAAGAGTAGGTGCTAGGGTAAAATGAGAAGCAGGTGGCCATGGAGTGGCCAATTCTTCATTTGCATGTAAGATGTGAAAGATGCATAAAAATAAACATAGGTTTAAATTATTTATGCTAACCACCATTAGAAAGAGCAAGAAACTTTGAAAAACATTGAGCATGACAAGAAAAATATGGATTTTTTTTTTTCTCAACGAGCAGATTTCTGTTTTTCAAAGGACAGAATTCTGAAAGTTATAAGAATGAAGTGAGGTAGAGGCTGGCACAGGTGGAGAGAAGTCACCAGAGATTAGAGGTACTCTTTCTGCCAGGGTTGTCTACCAAATGGGTCTGGAAGAAAAGGACTACATAAAGTCTTCAAGAGAGCCTGGCTTTGCTTATAGTCTTAAAATACAAAGAGCTATATGCCAAGTCTTTTTGTATATTTTAACTCTTGCCATGGCAGAGTTAAAAGAGCCTACTGTGTGGTTCTGTTCCCAGCAAATTATATTCTGTCAGATTTGCAACCTGCTCTTCACCACTGCAGAGAGTGCCTAAATGTTCTACAGTCAATAAATCTGTGAAACTGTGGTGTGAGTGACTGTAGTAAATTGAAGTGCACTGAACAGCAACATGCATTTAAAAATTAATCAAGTGACTGCCACTTGGCTTACACTATACAATATTTTGAATTCTCTGCTTAGATGACCTCATAGGGGAAATGTTGCAAACCACAGGATACCGAGTGCTACTGGAGAGCCTGACTAAAGCTATAAGGACTTTCATTTGGACACTTCATCTGTATTTCCTAGCTAATTAGCAGGTTATATCTTTAGGTTTCAAAATTGCTATGGAAGACAATCAATATAGTACAATTCACACAAAGAACTTGTTCGTTTTTCTAATGGTATCAGTAGGTCGTTCCACAAGGCATGCCACATTCTGAAACCTTTACAGTTAAGTCAAGCATTACAGATGCACTTTCTGTTACTGGAATTTGTCACTGTTGGGGGAGCCATGATGAGTCTAACTTTACTTCTAAAGAAGGTCTCAGCTTCCTTGGCGATGCTTAAGTTCCTTGAATGAAGAAACATATAGCAGAGGGAGAAAGAAGAGTTATCTCATTTTAAGAGGCCAAACTATCCAAAGAAATCTTGGGGAAGTTTAGGTGGATGTGGATTGTTTTAAATGATGTGTCATGTCTCGTTAATAATCCATTCCTGGAATATGTTGATGTAATTAATACTTCCCTGTATTTATTTAGGTCCAGATTTGTTAAGGGGAGGATTGAAAAATGTCTCTTGCTTTAATAAATATCATCTACCATCTTCTCTGTTACCTTGTTTGAAGTGGCAAGTTAGACTTCTGAGATTTGTCAGGCACTGAAAGGGTTGAGTCAGACATGCTGTCTTGCTGTCAGCCTCAACTGTCTGCTCTGCACCAAACACATGTGCTGCCGTCAGGCTTTTCACCGGATACTGTTGACATGAAATTGTTGATCACTCCGTCTATGATTAATCTGGTCATTAATTAATATTTGGATTTTTAAATTAATACTATAATGGACTATATAACCATTTATCTCTATATATGATCCCATTATTAATTATGAGAATTTTTAATTTCTTGTAATTAATTTATTACATTATCTGCTTATGAGCTTAACTTGTTCACTTAATTAATAGTTTTCTACTTTAAAAGTTTTATGCATTGCTTCTTTGCATCACTATTTTATGAATCAGTTTTAGATATTATTGATCAAACACAGCATTTTCACAGAGGACTTGATTATTATAACACCACCAACTACAAACATCTTTCATTCCAGCAATTAATTTTATTCTATTCTTATCCCTGAAACACCTTTATTCTTCCCAAACTTAGGCCTTTCATATTTTTGCATTATTCATTAACACTATTCCTATTGAAGCAGGCGTGTCATACCCACAAAATTTTCTTCTACCAATCTCACTTGACGTACTCCTCCACCAGATAGTCCTCAGCCCACCCCAGCTAACAAAGATTTGTTCTTCTCTACTACATTTCAGAACAAGCCTCACTTTTCCCTCCTGAATGACCCATTTCTCAGAAACACACTGGCGGTTTCTCATTTTATTTATTTTCTTAATTATATCTTTTTAAACTCTGAAAATCCATTCAGGATGTTTGCATTTTGGGGTACGTCAATATAAGAAGGGCATCAACTATTAGAGTGTGTCCTGGGGAGGACAGACGTGAAAGGTCTCAAGACCAAGACTTATGAGAAGTGTCTGAGGTCCCTCAGCTTGTTCAGCCTAGAGGGTGGCTTCATCACAGTCTACAACTTCCTCAGGGCGGATTGCTGATCTCTGGTTTCTGGTGACAAGCATCAAGACACAAAGAACCTAAATGAAGTTGTGTCAGGGAAAGTTCAGCTCAAACATTAGGGAAAGGTTCTTCACTGAAAGGGAAGTTGGTCACTGAAACAGGCTCATCAGGGAAGTGGTCATGGCTTGACAAACTTTAAGGAGTGCCTGGATGATGCCCTTGGTCATGCAGTTTAGGGTTAGGTGGTCCTGCAAACAGCAGGGACTTGTACTCAATAATCTGTATGTGTGCCTTCCAATTTATTATATTCTATATAAGTAAATCAAATTAATTTAAGGACAAAATTACCTTGTAAGAATGTTAAATCATTGTAATAGTGAAGGATTTCAAAACTGACTCTGACAATTTATCATGGAAATGCTTTCAGCACTACCTACCCTTCTAAATTTACAAATCTTCAGGTTTAGTTCTCCCTCTAACTTCAAATATAGGAACCTTAGTTAGTCTTAAAGCAATGTTGGAATAAGAAATTAATGAAGCTTTTACATAGTTCTGCACCTTCAGAGTTTTATGTTTTAATACGTAGCTGGTTTAAATACATGAAATTAATGCTGCTAAAATCAATACAGTTTATAGTTGTTTAATATCTCTTTAATATTTGTTGATTTCTTAGGGTGTATTTGTCTTTTTAAACCAGCTTCTCTACAATTGCATGGGATTTTAACAGGGTTTGTTTTTTGGTTTGTTTTTTTTTACAAATACAAAATCATAAAGGATCATATCTCGTTATCTTCTTTCTATACTACTCGTACTTCAGCAGATTTGTAGGCTCTCTGTCCCTTTCCTTGAATTTTTATGTTGAAGCTCTTCCCAAAGTTTGCACATGTGAAAGTATTAAAAAAAAACCCACTCAAAAATATAAATGTCTCAAGTAGACTATCACATTAAAAATATTATTTTTTATCTATTGGCTGATGGCATTATTTTGGGATTCTGTGACTTGCTTAACTAAGCCATCAACTGAAATTGTGGTGATGACATTCCAAAAACATATTTTAGGTGCAACATTTTAGAGATGCAACACGCCTATTAACTGACTCTTTAGCATCCTTAAATAGCCTTATTTTAGCAATAAAATCTCCCAATAGTTGAAAATATCTTTGAAATTTCAAACAAGTTTCAAGGTATTTAATTAAATTTTTCACTTTATTTTTGGTTGCTTGTAGGCCCTTGGGAACAAAAATGCAAAAAAAAATATTTGGAAAACTAAAAATTATAACGAAGTAATTTAGGTAGCAAATTGGCACAAAAAATTCCTCAATACACAATCTTCAGAATCCTGTTAATGTGGCACTCTAATTTATAAATGCTACTGAGTATTTTTATGCTTACAAATAAAACAGGAAGCCAGTTTGATTCACTTCTAAAATATTCTTCCCTGATTCTTAGATAACTTAGAGATCATCTTTTAAAGTAAAATAAGTGACATTCTATAAAACATCACCACCTAATAGTTAAGAGCTCTTGGTATGTATGTTCCCTTTCCATAAAAGAGGGAATGATTTTCAAAAGGAGTACTGATACTTAGGTTGCAACGACTTGGAAGAACAGTAGAAAATTTGACAGAGCAATATTGCTAAGTTGTTGCCTGTATATGCCCATATAGATACAACTTTATAATAATATTTTCATAATTTTCAAGGTTTTAAAAAAACGGTGAGTTTTTTAGGTATTTGCACTCTGCTTTTCTGAACAAAAAAAACACCCATGGTGAATTTAAAGATTCATGGCTGCACAATAATGAAGAATCAAACATGGAAGTATAAATCCAAACAGCAATTTATTGCCATTAGGTTATGATTAGGATTGCAAATCTAAAATAACACTGGTCACAGTACAGATTTCTGAGGAACACATCACTGATGTCCATCAGGACTCTGAGACATTGATCAGTACCCTCTGCATGAAACCATCCAATTGATTTCTTATCCATCCAACAGTCCAACCATTGAATCCATACCTCTCCAATTTAGAGAGAAGGATGTTGTGGGGCAGCTTGCCAGAGGCTTTACAGAAGTCCAGATAAATTACGTTTGTAACCCTTTCCTTGCCCACTGAGGCTGTCACTCCATCATAAAAAGCTAGTAGGTTGTGCAGAGATGTTAATTTCTAGTCTCTTCAGTCAAGAAAATCTGATAATTAACTGCACTAGTGCAAATAAAAACCTCCCTACTTCTTTTTACAGTTTATTAGTAGTGTTCCAACGATACCAGAATGTCACATCAGCAATATTCAAGGAATTTTAAACCACAAAGTACTAAAAAAGATAAATTACCAATAATGTGTTCTTTTCTTACACATAGGAAATATAACAATATAGTATTGTCTGCTAATGCAGGAACTATAGTGTTTGAGAGAACACTTTTTCTTAAAAACATTTTTAACTTTCAATTTTCTAAATGTGGGGTGGCTATTAAGCAATTTATTTCCGTGTGTCCTTGAAAAATATTTTATTTTGAACAAAACACTTGATCTAAGGTACAAATCAAAATCCACAGCCAACAAATCAACAGATGTCCATGTAGTAAGAAAAACTGGATTTTAAATATTGCAAATAGCAAGTCTCCACCAACCATATCAGGTAGAACCAGCTATTTTAGGGAAAAGGCAATGTATTTTCATACTTTAATAGTTGCAGTTTGTTTCTGCCTTTGACTTTTAAAGCAAGAAAAATACAAACAAATTATTTGGGTTTGGAATGAGTTCCAATTAATTTTTTCCTTTTTTGAAATGCTAACCAGGTTCTTGTTTACCCTTTTCTTTAGCTAATAAAAAGTTCATATTTTCACAATGGATTTATGAGTCAACTTAGTGATTACTACAGAAATAATCACTGGAGCAATTATAAAGTCATTAACAATAAAATTATGCCTTTATTGTCAGCATGACAATTTCTCAAAGCATTGGAAGATTTTCCACCAAATATCCCATACTTATCATTAATTTCTTCATTTTTGAATAACATAATAAACCCCAAACCCTAAATCAATTCTGCAGCCCGAAAAATCAAGCAGATACAATTGAATCCACACTGGGAGACAGGAAAAAATGTGTTAGTCCAATACCCTGAAATTTTGCTTGGCGCAGTGCATCAGATTCAGCTTTTCTCTTCATGGTAAAATTGCAGCTGAGACAGAGTTTCTGTTCAAACAAATTTTCTAGACAAAACAGTTATCTTTGGTGGTATCCATAACCAATACTAAAAATGTTGCTCACGAGTCTCAGATTCCCATTGTAAAAGATATGACTTTGAAGCATAGACAGTCTTTCATATTTGACTACTTTAATCACACTCTGATGAAGGGAAAAAGCAAGACAATATCCAAGAAGGATTCAGTCTCAATAAATGAGCAGGAAATACTTTCACTAATAAAGCAACAAAGCCATTGTCTCATTTAAAAATATTCTGTTCTTCCCCTTTTCAACAGCTGTTGGCTTCATGAAAGTTTAAAATAATTACCAAAACACTGGAGGGTTTGGGGGACTTTTATTGGGTTTGAATACCTCTATATTGTGTACACTTCTGTTGGTAATCTTGCTAACAATACAATCTCAAGACTATTATGCATTTTCTGTTAAAAACTTATTATAGCATGAAGGTTGTATATAGCACAGATATTTTATCTCACTGAAGACCCATGTCAGCAGGGACATCAACACTATCCACTATCAAGAGAACTGTAGTGAAAACCAACTCTATGATACAATGCTTCATATTTAGGGCAGGACGGGATCATATGAACTTTTGCCTTTCCAAAGAGAAACTTCCTATCCTTATCTACAGGTTAACAGAAAACACATTATACAAGCTACTAAGAAGTAAAACAGTTCTCCATTAATTCCTTAGCTGTTGAATGAATTAACGTTTATCTTGCAATTGACACTAAAATCAAAAGAGAACATGATATGTTACCAACACACAGTCCTAATTGCTGTGGAAAGGGAAAGCACATCAAAAGACCTCCTGCTTGGTGCTTGTCAAGACCACCAAAGTCATTTTGAGACACCTTTTTCTCAGACACTTTTACTTCATCCAAATTCTGATCTGGGAGATTAGGTTTCACAGGATGACTTGCATTCTTAAAAGCAGTAAAACAGCACAGGAAATTGAAATTTTCACAACCTCTCTTACTTATCACTGCCGGAAAAAAAAATCATTTACTGTCAAGGAAAAAATTACTTGTTTGTAGTTAAAAAATACCAAAACTGTTAGAGGAAAGTCTGCTTTTGGGAAAAAAAAAAAAAGTGCATTATGAAGGTAAAACTCAGTGATCCTTAAAGGTACTAGAACTTAGGCTCATCATTTAAATTTTGTCTTTTTATGCTATAATGAAGCACTAAATAAGCCTTTATATTATTCCAGCATTTTCTACTGAATATATTTTTTGTCTGAAACACTTCTCCATGGGAGCTTTATCTAAATCATAAACATTTAGAAGTTTCGGGGGAAAAAAAATAATTCCTTTGTTACACTTTAAATTGCTATTGAAATTTTTGGCAGGAAAGCCAAAAATACTCTATTTGACATTGTGTCATACAAGGCACTGTATAAAGTCCTGAAGTAATTTCAAATCCATACTGTTCACATCATTATTCTGCTACAGCAATGCTTTCTGAGGTTACAGTTATTCTTGAATTTTTAATTATATCTTATAGATTACAAATATATTATCAGAATTAAATGTCATTATCATTAGAAGTGCCAAATAAATAGCCTGAATTCTATGTAATTATTGACTCAGGAAATCAATAATCACTTAGTGATCCACCACTTTCTGAAGAAACAGTGTAAATATGAGAGAAGGTGCTTTCTAAAAATGAATACAAAAAGATCACATAGCATACCTGGTTAATCACCTCCATTCACTGTAAAGCAGTTGAACAGTGAGATATTGGAAATACATCTGTTACAAGCTGTTCTTTGTGCTCAGTCTCTGCACAGAGAAATTAAATCAGAGCCTGAATTTTGACTTTATGTATTCATAGCCTGCCATGACACAGCTACACCTACCTTTGCTGTAGACAGTAGACAGATGGGTGGAGAAAAACCTCACTAAACAAATAGCATAACCTTAAACTTCTGACTTGACTAAAAGTTTTTGTGTTAACGTTAGAAAGGACTGTGAAATCCATGGTTACTTTTCATTTAAACAGCTAGATATTCTCCTTCTGACCACATCAAAGGTTGAACAACAGTCAAAATATGTCCTAAACGTTACAAAGCAAGACTGATCTGAACACATTATTCTTTACAGGACAGACTTCTTTTCTATCTACCTTTTACAGTGCACAGGTACTTGTACATGTCAATGTAGGTAGTTTCCCTTCCCTCCACTTTCCATGGAGCATTACTGCTATGCAAATGAATCAAATGGGAGTGCAGTCCAAGTGTAAAGTGAAGGGGAAAAAGCAGGTGAGATACACTGAAGTGCAACAGAATAGGTTGTACTCAAGTGTTCTGTATTAAGTATATAAAGGATACTTTTTGATAAATGAAAGTCAAATCTTTCCCGTATATGATGAGGAAGAGGAGCATAACATTTTTTTCTTCACAGTGGTCAGTAAGGAATTTTCATTACAAATAAATCTAAAACTTAACACAGCAGGCAATCTGCCTTCAGTTATGTTGTTTCCTTTGAAACATCTATAACAAGTTTCTGAGCAGCTGCAGCATGCTACAATTCATCTTATCAAGACTGATGTCTCTCAGACCACTGAATTCCTTGGTCTCATCATATAACTTACATCAAAAAAAAAAACCAGTAGACTTTTCTTTTAGAGAAGATTGTGGTTTAAGCAATTCTTTGTTAAGAAGTTCAAAAGAGTAGCTGCCTGATGAACATAAATTTCTCTGTTGATTAGCAACAGCTGATGGGGAATATTCTAGTATTTATTCTACTACAAGAAAAAAAACTCTACTGAAAACACATCTGGACAGAAAATGTGTCATGTGTGTCTTTTTACTGCGTTCTTAATTTCATTGAATGACTTAAAAGATTGGACTTGATAATCTCAGAGGTCTTTTCAAATCTAATTGATTCTGCGATTCTGTAAAATGTGATCTTCCCAAATGTCAGTATGAAACGAGATTTCTGGATCTTAAAGGCATTTCTTCTTCCAGGAAGGTTTCAGAACTAGCAGTTTTCTTAATATCTATATGGCAGGCCTATCTAAAGGATAAAGCTATCTTTTCTTTCTCTTTGCCCATCCACTTCAGCCAGCAGTCAGTGCACCCTTGAAATTGGGCTGGCAATTCCATAGGGAATCCTTTCATCTCCATGTCATTATGAAGGTAGTAACATTATTTCATGGCTTGTGTACTCTAGTATTGCTGGAGGTACCAAATTTCTCTTTTTTTAGGATTGACACAGAACATATTCTGCCCTTTTACATTTTCCTCCCACTCCCTATCCCCTTTCCTAATTTACTCTCTTTTCTGGACATTTCACTTAGCATGTAAAGCCCTAAATCATTCCTGGAGCATACTCCCTTCTCAGCTGCTTATAGAACAATAGATCAAGAACAAAGATGCTTGTACAGTTGTGCAGGGCAGAGATATGTATTAAAACTTCAGGTTTGATACCCATTAAATATTTCAACCCCCAATACAAGTAATGAGGAATTATGTCCTTTTGTCATCACATGTCTGCATGTAAAGGTCAGTCTTGAAGACAGTTTAGATTGATGAGGATAATCAGTTCAGAAGACAAGGCAATAGTTCACAGTGGTTACAAGCAAAGCTGGAGAAATTTTGAATGTGTTGCAGTCTTCAAGAAGAGGAAAAATACCAATGAGGAAAAAATAGCGTATTGAACGGAACTCCGCACTAAAGCAGAAGAAGATTATGCTGTTCAGATCAGAAGGCAGAGAACATACAGCCACAAAGTAATGACTTGATTCAAGAGTAACATCCAAGTCCCACTGTTTAACTATTAAAAAGCAAAGCAAACAAGCAAAAATCCAAACCAACGCACACATTCTACAGCTACTTGAATTCAATGTTTTCTCTGAAGTGTAAAGAGGACAAAAAAAAAACCAAACAAAAGCCAAAAACCCACCTCAACAAACAAAACACATATACCGCGCACAACACCCACAAAAACAGCCAAACATTTTGAGATAGAAGTTCTCTAAGAAGTTACTGAATGTATTTCCAGACACTCTTGAGTAGAAAAGAGCTTTTTTTAACCTGATCTCAAAATCGTTTCACATAGTTTACTTCTTTTATTATATTTACATTCTCTTATGATGTACTTTATGCTAGTGTAAATGCCTCTTGCAGGAACAGATTCAGTAAGTAGTACACCGCATTCTGTTGTGTTTGGATGAGGAGGCTCCAAATATCCCACTCAGACCAATTCTTGACAAGAAAGAATCCATCCCCGTCCCATCCCATCCCCAAGTTATTCCCAAACAAAAAAACTATGTCTGATACTATCTTTTCATCCCACATGTAGGTGGATTTTCCTGCCTTTGTTCTTTCATACATAGAACCAACACACTGAGAGGTATTCAAGAACAATAATCTACAACAACGCCCAGTAAAAGCAGCGTGGTCTGTTGCAAAGTGCACTGGACTGGGCCTCAGGAACTACAACTTTACTGGTTAGTGTGCACTGTCTTTTAGACATCTGTCAGAAAAATCAATCCATCCTCCCTCAGTTTCATTACTTCTCCAAAAGGAAGAGATAATAATTTTGAAAAAGGTTTGGAGTTAATTGTTGAAAAACATAATACATTAGTCATAGCTAGCTACCTGTTCTTCTAGTCTCCAAAGCAGCCAAGTATTCCCAAAGCTTAGTATTTTACACCTTAAAACATACAAGTTTTGCAGACATATTACACCATAGTCATGCCTCATAGTTTTAACATCCTGAGTTTCTACCCTTTCAGAGCAGGAGTGAAAAATAATTCCTCTAATGATCATTTGTTTTGCTGACCCCTTCAGCAAGATGATCTAGAAAGTGAACACAGTTCTAATGCATTTCCCTCATCACAAAGGCAGGAGTCCTTTAAGATCTGTATTTGCCTTTATTTGTTTGTTTTTCGTTTGTTTGGTTTTGTGACATGGGTGTGAGTGGCTTGCTGTGGAGACTTTTTTGTTGCTTTAATGTTTAGAGAAACAATTTAGAAGCTTTATATCAACTTTTTCCAGGACTTGAAGAAAAAGCTTGCTGTGTGCATAATAATTATTTCTCCTGCCACACATCTTCAGGTTTGTACATATGCAGCAGCTTACAATTCCAACAAATTCAAGAGAGTGCTGATCATATAGTCCACTAACAGTGATCTATTTAATTCTGGGACAAGTGCTTATAATCAGTTTTCTGAATTATAGCAAGTATGCAAAGTCATTGTTTTAAAAAAACAACATTTTCTTCTTTGAAGATTAATTCAGTAATGTTGCCTCTCAGAGAGTAAGAACTGGACTGATTAAATTAAAAAAGTCTAAAAGTTAAAAGCATATTTACTGAAAACTTATATATTTGTGACTTGTTTGTACTAGAACCACTGAGTATTAGTAATATATATGTCACAGTTTTCCCTTTCAATTATTTGAAATGTTAGGGCAGAACTTACTGCAGGAAGGACCTTCTGACATTGACTACTACTGATGAAACATAAAAGTAATTTTCTACTTTCTTTTCCTTGTGAAATATTCCCCCACTTTAATCACAAGAAGTAATGAGAAGGACTGAACAGGATGACATGACTCAAAACCCTTTAAGAGCAAAATGTGTCTATATACAGCCGAAAGGCCACCAGAATTAAAGCCCAAGTAGAATACAGTTTCATTCCCATAACAAAAATCACAGAATCACAGAATAGGTCAGGTTGGAAGGGACCACAGTGGTTCATCTGGTCTGACCTCCCTGCTCAGTCAGGGTCGTCCTAAAAAACATTGCGCAGGGTTGCATCCAAACGGTTCTTGAATATCATCAGTGAGGGAGACTCCACAATCTCTCTGGGTAATCTGTTCCAGGGCATGGCCATTTGCACACTAAATGAGTTCTTCCTCATATTCAAGTAGACTTCCTGTGCACCATTTTCTGCCCATTGCCTCTTGCCCTATTGCTTGGCATCACCAAGAACAGCCTGACTCCATCCTCCTGACACTTTTCTTTCAGATACTTGAAGACATCGATGAGATCCCCTCTCGATTGCCTCTTGTAAAGTAACAGCAACAATATTAATAGCAAAGTGTACAAGAGAAAGGAACAATCCACATGCAAATGCACAAGAACTCCCAATATCTGAGTGTACCATCACAATCTGTGACCCAGAAAGGATCCCCTCCCCTGTCCCTGGAAAATTACGTGAGGTGCTATAGAACAGCCTCCAGGACCTGGTCATGGTCCTTCCTGACTACTGTAAAAATTAACCCTGTCCTGGCCAGAACCAGAACATGTATTATACTTCTTAGTTCCACAAGGACAAAAACAATCCCGTGCATTCTATTATTTTAAAATGAATAGAATTTTTTTAGATTAGTTTTTTTGTTGCTTTGAAGTGAATTGGTTCAAAGTTTCTTAAAGTATGATAGGCACTGAAGACAATACCACCACCTTCTTTTCTGCTGTGCTAGAATAGTCTTGGGAAATATTGTTAATATAGCAAGTCTTCATTAGTTTAGACAGTCTCTCACATAGAATTTTTTTTCAACAACAAATAAAGTAGCAAGTTCATCATTTTGTGAACTTGGAGCACTTTTCAAAGAAATGAGTACATTTTTCATGTTCTCCTATATTAAAATGCTGGTTACAAGACATTATCAATCTTTCTGAGTCATAAAAACCCATATTTTATTAATTACTGTATTTTGTAATCTAATATATACAAATGCTCTTTCTCCACAATATGGAGATGCACCAAGTAATATGCTAGTATAGATTTCATTCGTACTGTAGAGGTATTTAGGAACCACAGTAGAAGTCCCCTTTCATGTTATAAGTAATCCTGATGATTCCAATTAAATTTCATTTTATACACCATATTTTAGAGATGGGGCCAGAAACATAAAAAACAGTCAGAGTTTAAGCTAATTGCCCAGCATTTCAAGAATGAAACAACAATTCCAGATTAAATAGCAGGGTGTCTTCATAGTCAAATGAGATTAGAATAAAAAAAAACAGTTATATTGTAGTTGTTAGTCTTGAACAAATACAAATTTACTAGAGAGTATTAAGTCAGTTGAACTGTTTCAAAACAGTTCAACTGTTTCAAACTACGTTAGTCTGCTGGCAAGCAATGAGCTCTTTAGCTATCAGTATGAATCCACATAATAATGCTTTAACTGAATCTTTCTCTAGAGTTATCATTTGCTTTCTGAAATGGAAACTGTACTTTCTATGAAGATAAATTATTATATCTGAGGGTCAGTTTCTTATATTAAGGCAAAGCTTCAAAAGAAACATGTTCTAGCCAAAATCAAGAAGAAAACAGTACAATATTGTATCAATTTCTAATGGAGAAGAAATATACCTCTCCTCCACCTTGATGTTACTGATAAAACAGCTCCTGATTTCATTTTAAGTTTATTTTTCAGAGGTAGCAGCACAACCACTCATGGTCATTTTCTGTTTAGCTGTATGGGATAGATGGCTTTTTATTGTTAATTTACTATTATTTTTGAGCGTGAAAACTCCTTTGTGAACCTGTTTGAAAAACCTTCAGTTAAACTCAGGTTTATAATTAAATGAGTTGATTACTAGACAAATTTTGAAATATAACCAGTTCAAAAAATGAAATCCACAAATTTGTCTATTTGGGGGTTTAGGTTTTTGTTTTGTTTCGTTTTGGTTGGTTGGTTGGTTGGGATAAAATTTTAGGGTTTGTTTTCTTTTTGAGGAATGTTATAGAAAAAGAAAATACATCTCGATCATTTTTAATTACTGTGTTGTTCCCTGCTTTCCCTTCCCAAAATCAGGTAAACCAATTCTTTAGGAATATGTCTATTTTTCATTAGGCGTATTCCTAATATGCCTAATTAGGAATTAGGCATATTTCTAATTAAAATAGAAATTTACGGTTAAAGTTAAAGCTTATTCCAGGAACAGTTACAGTAGCCATAATGAATAATTCACATAGTATGCATTTAGAACTCAGATGCTACTCCCCCAAGTGACTCTCAGACACTGATCATATGAACTTGAGCATGAACTTTGGAACTGACAAATTATAAGTCTTTTTTCTCCATCTTTAGACAGTTTACCAGTATGCATTCACTGAAAATGTCAGAAAATACCACAGTTTATACAAGGAGTAAAAAAAGGCCTTCTTTCACACAACTTTTAAAGTATTCATTAATATTAGAATTAATAGGTGAAATAAGAATGGAGGAAATAGGGAAAAATAAAACAACACACCTAGTACCCCACAAGACATACAGATTAGTTATTTCCTCACATCTAAATAAGTCATAGTATGACAATTTTAACTCAATTATTAGATTCTAAGCTACATTTATTGTCATTTGAATTAGCACAGTGTTCTGCAGTATTTACCTGGGAAATTAGCAAGATTTTCAAATTCTGACTGTGTGTTAAAAAAACAGAGAAATAACTCACTGATTCAGTGCCATCATTTTGTATTTTATTCTAAAAAGTTTTTAATACATCCTTGACTACTTCTGAAAGATTACTAAATGCTGACTTGTGGCTGGGCTTGTTGGGGGATACATGGGAGGCATCAATAAATTCCTTTCCTTGTGTGATGGCTTGATTAAGTAAATAAAATTACTATATTGAAAAAAAAAAATTAGAGATCTGTTAGATTTATTTTCTGTATAATTCATGTGTCTAAGTGTTCTTTTTCCTAAGCTACTAAAATTTTTGGCCATGTATCTATTTGGATGGATGAGAGGGGAAGAATATAAATATTTTCCTTCCTGGTGTCAAATGGTTTAGATATTTGTAATGTATGGTTTGCAGTCAGTTGATTTCCGAACTATAAAGAAATATTTCAAAGCTGTCCCCTGTGTCTAGATTCCTTAAATTTCCCAAATATTTATGACACATTGTAAATTGCTCTTTTAATACTTGGCACTATTACAGAAGTCCCACATACATTCAGAAATTATTATATGCCGTCTTCACAAAGTATTCCCTTAATTATTAATATCTTCCACCCCTTCCCACTCCCTCACTTCCCCCATCATTTACTTCAGTTTTCTGAAGATTCCTTTTGTGCAGAAGATTTACTGTCCCATAAAGACAGTGAAGCACTGGCTCTAGCTGACCGTGCTACATTTTCTTATGAGACAAGCTCTTCCAATCTCCCAATTTCTGCTCACAGCCACCACTGCACTTATTACAGCACAGACAGCCACACCACAAACAAGAAGGTTTCAAGACTTTGATGTAATATTGACAACAGTACCTCTATCATATCTGATACTCAAATTTCTTTTGCCCCTGCTGTGGCTGCATCACATTTTTATTCAGGGTTCCCCTGTCACACTCAAGTTTTTCCTCTTTAACTTCATGGTGTAATCTCCAAACAGCAGAAATTCCAGAATTAGTTTTCAAGTTCATGTCCTTGTCTTTTGCACTATTAAGCACCATTGAACTTCTATTACAGTCCTGTAGTTCTTCTGAGACATATTATATACTAACAAATTCAACAACCTGCAAAGAAAATCACATAAACTATATCCCACGAGGGATCATTTTAATTCTGCCAGAAACTTCATGCCTACAAACTTCTTCCTTCGAAAAAAGTTTTGGTGATCTTTTCTGTTCTTTCTTTTCCTTTGTTTATGACACCTCATGAAGTGTTACTCACATCAATTGATTAGAGTACTTGCTTTACTTCCCACTCCTTCTACCATTTATATTGGCATGACCTATATCAAATAAACCTATATTAAAGTTGGAACTTATTTGCCATTTGCCTTCAGAGCTTTCCTAAATTTAAGGTCCTTGCACCCCCTGTAACAATAAGAGCATCCAAGTACAACATTGAAGCCTATCAGTGTTAAGTTTCACTGCAAAGCTAAAAATTAAATAAATCACCAGATAGTTCTAGACATTCTTAAAAGCCACAATGTGGATCCTATTTCTACAGCTATAGAAAAACACCTGGCACTTCACAGGTTTAATCACAATTCTAAGTTTATTTTACCTGGAAATGTTGCTGTTTCGGGCTCATAAATAGACTGTCTCTTGAGATTTCCTCCACTACTCTTTTGAAAACATTCTGAATTCAAGTATTGCTTTCTTAAGAATTTTATAAGTGAAAGCTTTTTTTAGTACTAGAGAGCATTAATAAAAAACTTGCATGCAATGTAACACTTATTTACTATTTAAAACCACAATGAGCAGAAATTACTTATCAAGCAGATGGTTCTTTACACAGTTAAATAGGTTTGCAGCTTTAGCTACAGCCTACCTGAAAAGAGTTCTATTTTTCTTATAATTCTTATTTCATGGAAACCATTTTCTTGTTATTTTCTTATGCACCTCAGTAAAACCTCAAGATCTAGCTTAATGCAGTGCTTATGAGGTAAGGAAACTAATAACTGTTAACAACAGGAAACTGTTTCTGTTTCCTGCTGACAATCAGCTCCTGTAATTGTGCATGAAATGGATATGGATGACAAAGCTATTTCTAAACCACTGTTTTTTCCACAAGGATAAAAAAAATATGTCCCCCACTATTCGGCTGTGGGATTTGTCAGGGTTTGGAAAGGTCAAACAAACTCTGTATTGGACATACCATAGTTTAGCAAAACAAATAAGTAATGAAATAGTACAGAGGTGAGTTAATAGCATTGGGGTTACTAGATACTTCTGCACATTTAAAAACAATGGGGAGATAGAAGAACTGAAGTTTTAGGGCTTTAGTGCTTTATTTGAAAAAGTTAGAATATACGTCATCCAAAAAGAAGTCATTGTCAGGTAAGCTAGTTTTGATTAGTTTTGAAAACATCCATCAGATATTGTTTTTTACAGTCAGTTCTTTTTGGTTATTGTTCAGTGCAGAAATGAAAGTTCCAGGCAAGGCAGAGAGGTAATCCTTTCTTTTAATTACTTTTCACAAGTTGTTTAGTGGCAGATATTTCAAACGTGTTCTTTCTTCACGATATTTCTAATTCCTGTTAATGAGTTCCAGATTGTTCACTATCAGTATCATCAAGGTACCAGGAGAGTGCATGTTGTCTCAATTAATTGTTAGAGGATTTTTATCCATGAAGTTGCAACATCTCTGTGATTCAATTTTCATGAATTATTCTGGGATTTGGGGTTACATTTTTCTTTCTTTTTTTCTTTTTTAACATATGTCCAAAAAGTGGAATCATCAATATGATGATTCTTGACATTTCTTGGAAGATACTTTGTAAGAGATGAAAGGACAAAGCATTTAATTGCACGGTTCCTTCGGCACAGATTGATCAACCCTAGCATGTTCTAGATCCTGTCTTACACTCCAGGTAGTGTCCAGAAACACGTCCACAAAACTCAGCAAACTAGATTAAGGTAAATTCAACTTTGCCCTGTACTGTATCTCCCCAAGAAAAACAGTATTCATCCCCTTGTTCTGTTGCTGACGAAGCTTGTCATATTATTTTTTTATTGTTTTAATTATTTTATAGAGGAACTGTCAGTAAAAGAACAGCCTCAATATCACTCATCTTCTGACCAAAAATATTTGATACAGTCTTTAGAAAGACTCTTGGCATTCCAAATGCTTCGGCCTTAGCAAAAGAGTATTAACAGCCTATTAATCCTGCAACTTTCTGACTGCTCAAAGACCTGTGCTGTCTTAAAACACTTGCAAAAACTGCTGAAAACCCTGCTTCACATCTGAGTAGTTTTAAAACCCACAAAGTGCTGAAGATCTAACCTATTTAAGAAAACAAACAAGTAGAAATTACTACTTCACCTTTTGGACCCTAGAACTACATGTCTGTAGTTCTGTGAGTCTTGTTAAGCACTATCTGTTAGGAAATGTTTCACACATCAGAATTCACATACTTAGAAAAGCAAACATATCGTCGTTCTTCTCCATTCATGTAGCTATGGTAATTAAAGCATGATTAAAGAAGAGTCATCTTCTCCATTCTCAACCCCACTATCCCAAGTTTTGAAGACAAAGTCAATGACTATATGTTATTGCAAATATGCTCTGCTAACTACAGGAAACCCCTTAGTGTTAAAATTTTCCACTCACTTTAGTAAAAATTACTTTCCAGAGAAGAAAATAACTCTTTTAAAAGTCAGAATTTTTTATTTGTTCACTTGTTTATCTAAGCCCATTCATAATAGCTACTTTAGACCTGAGGGAATGTCTGTTGGTAAGTTTCTATAAGACATAAATACAGCATAAAACGATGTAAGTGATGTCTCCTGACACACCAATATATGTTGTCTTTTCAATTACATGCAGCTTGAGAGCCTTGCAGTTCAGCCATTGGGCACCAAAGAAAAGCATAGTTCATAGAAAGTTCATGCTTCTTAAGTCCTCAAAACTACAAACCTCAAACTACAAAAGTAAATAAAATAAAATGAACTCAGATATGGGCATGCCTTACTAAATAACCACATGATGTTGTCATCATGCTCCTCTCTTCTTGTTTCCATTTATAACGCCTTACTTGCCCTAATTTGTTCCATTTTGATATGCAAGTTCTTTAGGGGAGAAAAAACATTACTTAGCTTGCCAGCTGCAGTGCCCAGCTTCCCTGGTAAACATCCAAACAGAATTAAAAATAAAATAAAAAATAAAAATGACTACTGGTATGATCTGCAATTAAGCTTCTACAATTTTTTAATATTAAACATGTGGAAACTTTTTAGCTCTTTTAAGAAAATGAAAATTTGTTGGATTAAAAATCTTGCTTAGCAAAGAACAATATTCCAGTGAAAGCAGATGGTCTACATTTTTTATATATATATTTATACATGAAAATGTTTTCATCCTGCGTAATCTTTCCCACAAGATATATGTGAAAAACAACAAGTTACCTTTCTATTTCAAGAATTTTACCTCCTGCAGCACATTACTTAAGAGAGGTATATACATTTTTTTTTCTTAGAAAGACTGCTATAATCATAGACATAAGCAAACTAGTGTAGAATACCACATGTAATTTAAGAATTTTAATATTTAGGAAGCAACTGAATTTAGAACAGGGGAAATATCAAAATAGGATTTTGCCAGCAATTTTCATATTTCAAAATACCTTATTACAAATAAACCTAAATATTTATCGTGTGGCATATCCTGGTTCACAGAATTATTTGGCAAAGGCCCTTGAAGCCAAAAGCAGTCTGGTAGACTGTCTGCAAGGAAGAAAGATGGTCAAATTGCCAGGAAACCTTTCTGGCCTGTAGCTTACCTAATAGACCCTTTGGGACAGTTGTGTCAAACTGAAAAATTTCAGTGAAAAGCAAGTTTGCCAGTTTGTTCCCACCCCACTGTTCCCTCAAATACCAGCCTCAACAAAGGGCATACAATTCCCAAGGAGGTTTTTTTCTTTCATTTATAAAGCATTTTCTTTATGCTTTCTATGAATTGACAGATTTACATGTGTGAAATTTTCTACATTCCTGCATAGTGAGGGAATGATACAGTTCACATCATCTTTTCTGATAGATGACGTCTACTTGCAAAAATCAATCAGATCCATAAATGGCTCACAAATTTTAATTTTAAGCAAATGGTACATGGTGCTTAATGGTAACTTTATTAAGTTTTCACAGATATTAACAATTTGAAATGGAAGTCAACACATAAATGTAGTCTGAACAGCACTTCCTTCTGAAGCCTTCCCTAAGGACAACAGTGATGAATAGAAATCAATTGTTAATTTCTGCCAGATTTCACACATTCACCATTTTGTTAAACACATATGCAGAGCTATATTTATCTCAATGAATTTAATTAATTTACTTAATCAACCATAATATCTTAGTGATCTCCCTATATCAAACTCCTCTTTTAGCAGTACTATCAGAGTTCCATCTCCTACTCCAGACAGCATTTAGTCACATCATTACAACATGGCCATGTAGTGTTTAAGACTCAAGAAAATGGAAGTTGAAAAATTTTACAGATATTTTGGACCAAATATTCTTCTCCTCAAAATAGGAATTATAAATTCTGACAATAAACTGATTTGCCTGATCTTCATGTATTTTTCATCTCTGATGTCAGTACTTTCCACATCTCTATACAGATACAGTTCTTGTTCTATACTGTATAGATTTTTTAAGCCAGTTACCACTTCACAGTGAAGATTTGTTCCAAACCTCAGGCAAGAATACTGCATAATAGTTCAGGGTTCTTTGCTAACAAAAATTCTAGCAACTAGAACAAGATCAATCTACCCAGGGAAGTGGTGACACATGTCACTAGCCTAGTGTTCCATGGAACAGTATGATGGACCATACATTTATCCCAAAGTTACTACTTTGAGAAAGTCTTTGGAAAAAAAAAAAAGGGAAAAAGAAAGGGAAAGGTCTTTCAATAGGCTTGGAACAATGTTACATATAAATCAGATGTCCTATCAAACTTCAATTTCTGCAGTCAAAATACTAATCCCACACAGTTTCTCTCTCAAATGTACAAGCTTTCCAAAATTACATCTTCTTTCATCAAGACTTCAAATTTCTAAGAAATCATATGTAGAGTAGGTGAAGGTAACAGAGTTCTTGATTAACCATAGTGCATGCTTTTCTGACTAGTCACGTTTTGGTGAGTACCACCTAACCTTTATGGGTCGCTGTCTGAACTGCTCACTATGTTGTACCTCAGTATCTGATTCCTGCTGAAGAAACTTAACTTTAAATTTGAAAATACATATGTGTTAATTACTAAATTCCTTGGGTTTTTTTTAACAATGTGAATATTTTAATTTCATATGACTATGTAGCTTATTTCCAAAGATTCATTCAATCATAATCTGGTTTATTTACATTTTATATTCAACAGAACAGATGGATACATCACAACTGTTAATTTACAGAGGGCCAAGGTGTGTGTGTGTGTGGGGAGAATACAAGTTAAAAGCAAAGCAGATTCTTTGCTGGAATAGTGTTTATAGTTTCATTCTAGAGAACACCTAAAACTAGAAGGCTGAAGCCATGAACACAACTTCAAAGCTATATATCATTACTGCTATAACACTCCTCAGTTATACTACTTAAAGGTTGGAATGAAAACAAAAAAACAAGCTGGTTCTATTAAGGAAAATAATACACAATATCTCTTCTTCTCTATCTTATCAACCAGCACCAGTATTTCCTCAAAATTCTTGAAATGAAATAAATACATAAGAAGTATGGTTAAAATACTAGATCAATACACTATATCAATACCCTAAAATTAGATTAATTGCTCTAGGTATTGTAACCCAGAAATGCTGTATCAGAAAATATCAACCACTATTAATATAAAAGTATGTAATAAAAACAGCTTTTACATTTTAATTCTGTTTTACATTAAGTGTTTAGGAGATGCAGTAGTGAATAAAAATTAAGAGGATGAGGGAAGTAGTGGCAAATAAATAAGTGATTCCAAATGAAGATGCATCAGAGAGAAAATATTAGTGTTTTGTGTCCTAGATTGTGTCTGCATTTTGAAGCTGATTCTCCTTGATCCTTAAATAATGTGGTAGTTTTGATTTTTTTTTAATTTTTCAGAGTTACATCTGCAATGACTTTTTTATGCTTTTACAGGAAAGAAATGGTGCAAAGACCTGTTTCACTTGTGCTGCATGAGAAAGTAAATGCACAACTTTCATATAGCATTAAAATATTATTACATAATTGTGGTCAAAATTTGAGTCTCTAAAGACCGCACAATATTTTCTGTATATTGAATATTGTACAACTGTCCACAAATAGGCAATACTATATTATATATGAAAAATATTAAAGCTTTTAAAGTAGTCTTGGAAATGTGATTTTCACTCCACCAAGAAGAATGTAGAAATTTATTTCTTGTTTCTCTGCACTCTCAACTATCCAACAAGTTTCTCTCTACTAATTACTTTACATATACTGCTCTCACTACTTGAATTTTTGAAAAATCCTCCCAGGACCATATTGTCAGAAACCACAGTGAGGAATTGTCACAGAACTAGCTAAAATACATAAAAGTATTCTCACAAAATAGATATCAAAAGAACATGACTTTTCAAATTATTGATGACATGATTTATTAAACTGAAGAAAAATGTGGGTTATTTCCTGAGTGCTAATAAAACCAATGAGATAAGTGCATATAGCAAACCATTGAATCATCTCACCTATGAGTAAAAGCCAATGTTTGACCGCCTTCAGAATAAAATCATAATTTCACAGAATCACAAAGTCACAGAATGGTTGAGGTTGGAATGTACCTTTGCAGGTCACCTTATATAACTCCTCCTGCTCTAGGAAGCCCAAGACCATGTCCAGATAGCTTGAATATCTCCAAGGAGAGGCATTCCACAACGTCTCTGGGAAAGCATCAGTGCTTTCTAATGCTCAGACAGAACCTCCTGGGTTTCAGTTTGTGCCCATTGCCTCTTACCCTGTTACTGGGCAACAGTGCAAAGAGGCTGGCTCTGTCCTCTTTGCACCCTCCCTTCAGATATTTATGTACTTTAATAAGCTCTCTCCTGAGCCTTCTCTTCTCTAGGCTGAAAAGTCACAGCATTCCCAACCTTTCCTCTCATGTTAGACACTCCAGTCCCTTTGCTATCTTTGCAGCCATTCTCTGGACTCTATTTCCAATATGTCCATGTTTCTCCTGGATCACATTCAACCTGGTGTCTACTGGGACCTCTAGATCCTTTCCTGCAAGGCTGTTATTCTGTTAGTCAGCCCTCACCATGTACTGGTGCATGGGGCTCTCCCTCCTCAAGTGCAGGGCTTTGTGCTTCCCCTTGTTGGACACAAGCTGCTATGGGAGTAGCTATTGCACCTATTGCACCTATCTTGTTTACCCAGCTAACCTTCTGAAGCCCTCTGCAGTCATTGATAGGAATAAGGTATCATTTGCCTTTTTTCAGACAGACACTGTGAGTACAGGTCACTGTTGCACAGCACTGCATGCATACAAGCAAAAACAGAACTAGTCTGCCTTTAAATGGGAATATCCAGCATTTAAAACATTTCCATATAACAGCAGAAATTATTTTAGAGACACAATGATAATTTTTTTCGCAGGGAAAAACATTCTAAATTATTTAGAAAACTGTACTGACCATGACTGTAATAACTAATCTCTATTTAAGAGGGTCAAGCATTTACTGGCATTTATTTTTGCATGTGATTATACTGAGAATATCTGAATTGCACGTGGTTATACTGAGAATATCTGAACAAGGCATTACTCTCTTTGGGAGCTGAGAACCAGAGCAGACAGGTTTCTGTTCACTGATGTTATTTTAAGAAAGGCTAATGTTAGACTTGAGGTTTCATTGAGCATTCTTCTGTATTATGTTGTTAAAAATTTTACACCCTAAAAATAGTTGCTGGCATTTAGTAGAATTTATTATAATTTTTACCTGTGCTTTTTCCTCTATTTCCTCAATAACTAAATTCACATTTTAGTTATAACTTATGCAAATACCTGAATGATTTACATGACTTACATTGCAAGGCTCCTTGGTAAATTTTCTGAACTGTACCCTCTGATGTAATCAGATTAGCTAGGAAAAGACATGTTCACCTCCTGGATTATATTAACATAATCTCAAACTTTTGGAAACTCTAACCCTATGTGGCTGCAAAAGCATTCACATATTCATACAGAGATTTTTGGCTGAAAACTGATCTACCCTGAGCCACTGAGAGATAAACATTCAGAGCATTAACTGAACAGCTCCAGGCTTCATCAAGGAGGAATCATAAGGGACTGTTTGTCTCAGATGGCATTTAATTATGATGAGCAGAATCCAGGTTATTAGCAGAATATAGCTGCATGTGTGTTTTTGAATGAAATGTACTGAACAAGGAAAAAAGACAAAACGAACATTCAGATTTTTGTATAATGCATAGAAACAAAAACTTTGAATTGATGCTTTAATTTCTTCTCTATATGCAGCTAGTTATTCATATAAAAGATTGAGACAGCAAATTAACATGTAATTCATAAAACTATTTCCTCTTTCATTACTGGTACAGTTTTTTGAGCTTTCAAAGGAATTGATCTTGATTGCCAACAATAGAATCAGAAATTCTCAAGTGGAACACAGACTCCAAAGCATTTAGATCTTGTACTTCTTCATGTTCATCCATTATGTATAATACGAAATGACGCTGTGAGCCAGAAAAAAAAATTTCTTTCACCTTCTGCCCCACCATGATTATATCCCCAGGAGCCCTGCTGAGTCACTGCACTTCCAAATCTATGTAGGTAGAGCCTCAGACAGTGCCCTAGGGCAAGCAGCATCATTTTTTTTGATTCCAATCTTTTCTTCTTCCCTCTCCTTTGCATTTGAAGTTTATTTCTACATTTCCATTCTAAAACTCAGGCCCAGTATACAGCTATCACAGTTTGTAAGCCTTTAGAGACCCTTTCCTCAATCTTTATCAGAAAATTGTTAGATGGCTCAAACCTCCTGAGCGTCAGCCAGAGCCATGCTTTTTGTTTCAACAGCAGCAGTAAAACAAGATGTCACGTTCTCTAAATCTGGTAACTCGCACAACATGTATCATGACAGTCAGTGGCTACTGAAGCAAAAATGTAAGAAAGTAATCAATTTCCTATGTTCAAATAGGGAATAAGAAATTTTTATCATGGTATGATAAGACAAAGTATATGATATACTTGGAGAGAGGGACCCACCGACACTGAAGCAAATGAAGACTACAATATTAATTATTCCTAATAAATGCCAAAGATTAGTAACATCAGTGAAAATTAATTATACTGAACTATACTACTAAGTGCAGTTGTTGATTTCTTTTTAATAATTGATGTCTGAAAACACACTTGCAGCTAAGAGCTATGATTTTCTCACATTGCCTAGCAACCTGTGCAAATATAGAACTGCAGATGCAAAACTACTGACCTTTCTTTCCTGCCTGCTTACTAGTGACTATTATTTCTATCCTACACAGCAAAAATATAAAACCAGAAAAGAGATTTAAAACACTGAACTTTTCAGCATACACTAAGCATTTCAGATAACAAAAACATGACACCTTTGCTTAACAGGAGCCAAAATATTTTATTTGACTACACTTCAAACATTACATACTGGATACAGTCTCACTGATCTTTCAGTGCATACGGAATGGTTACTCACCCTCAATATCTGCAGCCCTTAGGAGGAGTCATCCGTGCAGATTCCTTTCCTAGTGCCCATGTACTGTGAGTGGGAGATTTCTTCTTAGACAATAATATCCACTGAATCTATTCCTGCATATAGGCATACCTGCATTCAGTCTAAAGGGTGGGTTGAACTATTCATTTCTTTTCTTAGTAAAAATGTTGGACTATTCAGCAAATAGGAAGAAAAGCACATTCAAAACATAACACACTGAAGGAAGCAAAGGTAAATAGCCTACACAGCTTCTTCCCGTTATGCCAAAATACAACTTCTTCCATACATGAGAGTATGTAATGGGACAGCACGTACAGAGATGGAACTGACAGAGAGAACTTTTACTTCTCTAGTTGGGGTTGGAAGGCTGAACAGTTACACCTGTCACAGAAGGCTAAACAAGCAGCAACTAACAGCACTGAAACAGGCCTCGAAGGACTGGGAGAAGGAAGATAAACAGAGAGAAAGAGTGGATGGTAGCCACAAAGTGCTGAAGACCTGCATTCCAAACCAGGAATCGGTGGCAAGGTTGCAGTAAAGTCATTTTCACAGGTTTCTCTCTGTAGGAACGTAAGGCCATTCAAGCAAAACTCAAAGGCCTAGGGCAATTATTGCTCAAACACTTGATGTAACTCAAGATTCTCTAGTCCTTTTTAATTTTGTTCAGAATTTTATCATTCATATCTTGAAGGAACACAGGCCCATCATTTCATCTGTATCCTATGAGAGATCCCCAGTGTTAGATAGCTGGCAATTGCTCTGCACAGTTCTCTGCTGTTTCCTCAGACTGATTCTTTCTGTGAGCCGTTATTGCTTGTCTCTGAATAAGGTCTCAGATCTGACTTTCTACGTGGTGTCCAGATCTCACACATTGATATATGTTTCCCAATGGGCAAGACTGTTCTTCACTTTGCAGAAATGCATTACCCATGATGCATACTGAGAAGTTACCACTTCAGGAATGGAAGGAAGGAGAAAAGCAGGAAATGAGAGAAGAAATACATGAGCCTCAGGTACATCTACATATTAAAAATACATACATATTAATGCTTAACATGATTCCCCTTAACGCCAGCAAATAGTCAATGTACATATTTTTCCAAAGCATAATTGGAAATACCACTTAATCACTGCTGCCCAGGTGTGGATTTATTCTGTAGATAAAGATGCACACTTCAGAGAAATATCATGAAGATTAGTTGGTTTTTAAAGTAAATTTTGATGAATGTGTTTACTTGGCTGGTATTTGTTTACTATTATGTAGCTAGCAGTTAACATAGCTATGAGTGCTATTTTTAATATGAACTACTGAAAATGATTAATATGGTAGAGAGGGGATTTGCCTTGACAGCAGGGACCTGTTACACACATGTAGAAGGAGTTAGGCTGAAATCGATCTGAGAGGTGGAAATACCACCTTAAACTGGATACTTCCCTCCTTCTTCTCATGGATGGAAGTAGATATCCATAGAAAAATATATCTCAAAACATTAAAAAACAATAAAAAAACTAAAATCAGTTCATTTATAAATCATCCCGAATGCAAACACACAAACACATTCCCTCTGAAATTGTTCCAATACAATTTGCTTAGCATGTTCGTCCAAAAAGCCATCTACAAAGCAGTCTAACACCATACTGAAACTCCCTGGTAGTTTGGGTTAGGAACCAATACTACAAGAGTTCTCAAAAAACTTATAATAATTTGTCTCAGGTATTAGACAGTCTTTTAACCCTAAAATGCATTTAGCAATCCATAGCAGGATATAGTACATGTGACTAGCATTTGGTGCAAACTCAGACTCATGTTTTTCATGACACCTTCAGTTCTTCTTGACAGTGATCCCTATATTTGTGATACTGATTTCATGCTAAAATTCAGTGTGTGGAGCTTTAGGAGCAAAGGTTTTACAGAAGCACATACAGATTAAGGCAATCATTCCACTATCCTACTCATTAAGCAAACTATTCTTCTGTTTCATGTGCCTCTTAGAACACATTGGAATATTCTGCATAAGTAGCACAGTACAATTTAAGCAAAGCTAACAAAATATTTCATACTTATAATTAGCTTACAAATAATACAATTATATCAATATCAAAGGTCATAAATATCAAAAGTAAGTTTTTTACTTACACATCCTTGCTCTCATAAACTAAGAAAGCTCTTCAAGAGACTAGAGAGAGCAACTGAAACCTTTATCATACTTCACAGCATTTGTCTAAAAACATCTCAGAAGTCCTAAACTGCAGGATCCTTTTCTTTTTTTGCCTTGTGTCTTTTGCTTCTTAATAAGCTGACAAGTCTTTTCAAGCCACACTTTTGTAAAAAGGACAGTATAGGACATAAATTGCCTTAAGGATAGAGGTCAGAATTTAGTTAAACAGTGTATTATAGTTTTCCTCTATGAAGTATAGCTGTTCTGTTAAAATTTCTTAACCAGTTCCATTTGTTCTTGAAAGTTTTAGTCGGGCAAAAATCTTTCAAGGCTTCAGAATTTTCAAAAGTGAAATAATTAATCACTAGAGAATGCAATCTGAATAAAAAGAGCAATAAAAAGTAATTATGTTGTTTTACTCTACTATCTTATGCTTAAAGAGTCATAAAAGATCACTCTATAAAGTAAAAAAGTGGATGTCTTACAAAAAATATGAATTAGTATTTTAATGAATACTTGTACTGTCTAGGAAAGAGTAAGATTTTCTTCATGAAGAATGAAGACAGAAAACCCAAGAATACACAAAACTTACTGTGTTAAAAAAGTAAGATTCATCAAGATACAGAAGTAAAAAACTCAGCCTGCTCCCTATTTTGCTAAATTTAAAGATCTATCCTTTAAAGTCCCATGCTACAAAGATTTTTTTTGTTTTTTACTTACACACAATATATATGAATTAAATAAAGTGAAAGTATTTACATAATTTAAGACATTGTATGAGTCACTACTTTGTTTAGACAAATTGTGACCCTGTCTGTGAAATATTGCCTATCTCAGGTCATTTCTTCCTGTTAGTTTCATATTTTAGATGTTATTTCAGTTCACACTAATCACTTTCATCATCACTACAATATGAAACAGAATGGACTTTACTCCTCTCTATTTATCTCCTTTTTAAGTAATGGGATTTTCAACACCTGGAAAGCAAGGCATTTGTATCTAAAGATACCACTGAAAGAAGTAATAAAAGAATGAAAATGAGTAGGAGGAGAGAGAAAAAGAATTCTAATTTTGCCAATGCTTCTTTCTTTTAAATTAAGAACTTTAAAATATTTTGACATCCATATATAAGTAGTTCTATTCTTTTGTAGAACCAATTTTATTAATATTCTTCATTTTTATTTTATGCATACAATTCTAAATTTGTAAGCAATGAACAGTTAATTGTAAGAGTCAGCAGCACCCTGGCTGCCAGGAGAGCCAACTGTGTCCTGGGGGGCAGCAGGCAAAGCATCACCAGCCCGTCAAGAGAGGGGATTGTCCCACTCTGCTCTGCACTGGGGCAACCTCACCTTGAATAGTGTGTGTACCACAAAATAAGAAAGACATTAAGCTATTACAGAGTCTCTAAAGGATGTGGTGAAGGGCCCAGAGGAAAGAGGAGGGCCAGGCACTGATCTCTTCTTTGTGGGGACCAGTGACAAGATCCAATGGAATGGCCTAAAGTTTTCTCAGAGGAGGTTTGGGCTGGATCTCAGAAAAAGGTTGTTCACCCAGAGGGTGGTTGGGCACTGGAACAGACTCGTCAAGGGAGTGGTCAAAGCATCAAGCCTGAAAGATTTCAAGAAGTATTTGGACAATGTTCTCAAACCCATGGTGTGACTCTTAGAGAGGGTCCTGTGCAGGGCCAGGAGTTGGACTTGATGGTCTTGTGGGTCCCTTATAACTTGGCATATTGTGTGATCAGTTAGTGATAATTAACTAAATTTTTTATACTTAATTTTTAACTTTTTTAGAAGCATAAATACTGGATAATTGTCACACTTTAGCTGTGTTTTAAACATGTCTATTGAAAACAAGAAACTAAAGATCATACAAAGTTTTGCATACAATGAATGCAACCATCAAGTTTTGCGTTAGACTTTGGTTAAGTCTATATGATTTTTCTGAAAAGAGAACAGAAATTTAGAAAATGTCCTATTTCTGGACTATGTGTTGAATTTTTTCCCATAACTACTGTTCTGTACTTGTGACATACTTCTTTGAAATTTCAAACACTACAGCTTATCTTTTTGTTGTGCTTGTGGTCCCTAGTCAGTAAAAGGTTTTTTATAGTTATTCATGTATGCAGCATTCTTCTACCACCATTTCAGCTATTTTGAGTATGTGATCCCTCTTTAACAATATCTAGTCTAAAATAACATAAAATTTTCAGGCATGTGTCCTTGAATAATACATATCCCACTAAATTCCAAATAAAAAGGATACACTGAACAACAAACTTGTTTTGCTGAAATGTAAACAGTAAGATGTACAACCTAATACTCCACTACACAGGAAAAACACATGTACTGAGTGCTAATTCTAAATCATACTTTACGTGTCTCCCAACAGAATTCTCGCCCTTGATCCATCACAGCATGCTAATGACTGATACTACTTCACAGGGAAATAAGCCCTTCCCTTGTGCATCTCTGCATTGCTGATGAGCACCTGACAGATTCAAAGGGCTGGGACAGATTCAAAAGGCTGGGAAAGAGGTGGGATCATGGGCAATGGCAGCACAAATTTTCAATATTGTTCCTTCCCTACCTCTGCTAATGGTTTTGGATTCCAAAACAATGTAGGCAAGCAAATATTAGTTTTCTGTAAGAAAAGTCCAAGTATCTCTTTTTTGCCATTACATTTCTTGAAAACTTCCTGGAAGATTAAAAAAACCCTCAAGTTATTCCATTTGGAAAAAATCTTTTGTTAACAGGAGGTGTTCATCAACTGGCCACAAAATACTCTGGAAAAAGAGATTAAGTAATCTTATGTTTTATCGGCCAGTAGAGCTCTTGGTGATGAAATATATTACGGAAGTCTTTGCCAATACATGTCAAGCCAACTCATTCCACTCTTACCTTGTTAGTCACAGATATAACGGAGTACCACGTCTGTTACATGTTTCTCAAGAATCCATGTTTTTGGATCAACAGAATAGCAACAACACTGTCAGTCACCTGCCTTTCAGCAATCATATGCTTGCTTTTTGTGGTTAGTGACACAAAATAACATCTAAGGAGAAAAAAGCTGGTTTATATCTTTTTTTTATACCAAGAACAAAATTCATTATCCTCTATGTCAAGACAGCTATCTTTAGCCTCTCTAACTGATTAATGCTGCTCTGAGATACTGCATACTCAAATTACATCACTACATGCACAACAATCAATTAAATAAGGAAAACCACAAAACATTGGACTAATCTTAAGGGAATTGAATAGCAACCCTGGTTTTAATTTGATCTGCACACCTCTGTTCCTTTCACTTTGGAAAAGTATATATACATCTACAGATCTTTAAGGCAATTCGTTTCTTCCTAGATAGCCATTTAATGAAATGATAAAAATTTTAAAGATCCATTCATTTAAAAGTACTGAAGCACTGGTTTTCCAAAAGTTAGATTTCTTTAAGAATTCCTTTTTGAAGTGCTAAGGAATTTCATTACAGATTATCAAGTCCAAGCAATTTGCCCAGTTCATCTCTTACACTCTATTTTGTATAAGTAACTGAACATATTTCTTACTTCTTGTTTAAATTGTTTGTAGGCTTATTCACCTTATTCACTTGCCCTATTCTTTTTTAAAAAGTCAAGTTTTATCATCATTTTACTCTCACAGTAAGATAACAATTGTTAATAGTCAAAATCTCAAAAGCTGCACTGTTTTTCTATTTTTTGTTGTGACATTTTGCATCATAATCATCCAGTAGACAAATAGCTACAGGATATCTCATCTAGAATATTTTAGCTGAATAAGGATTTAACATTAGATTGCTTACAAAACTATGAATTGCATTTTTCCTGTTTCAAAGTTTAATCTTACTTTTTAAAAAGAAAAAAATCTAAAAGGTCCTTACTTTTTTTTCTTGAAAATGCATAAGACAGATTTGCAATCATTCCTTTCAGCTAAAAATACCATTTAACTTGCTCTTATGCAATTTCTGCTCTGAGCTCCAAAGTTGATGTCAATTACAAGCCATCTCTATTACATTTATATATTTGAAATACATACATACTAAGCTTTTGCTTTTTGTACACAAACCTTCCGTGGGCTTACAATGACAAATGTCTCACATGGAACTTTCTTTTTTGGAATTCAGTTCATAACCTGAAAGACTCATCAATAAAGGTTTTATGGCCAAGAACAAAAGCAATGTAAAGCCAGAATTCTGTGAGTTTGTTACAAATAAGCACTAATCAAGAATATTAAAAATCATTACAGTATATGTAGTTAAACAAATGCATCTGCTGTTAAAAACAGAATACTTACAAACTGGCTAAATCATGCTTGTTCATATTATGGCCTTTCACTTCAATTGTGTATTAACTTTTTATAGCTTGCAGGTCCTCTAGGTTTACTTGTCATAAATGTGAGTTTCTGATACAAGGTTATGGCTTTCATAGTAAAGTGATTAGAAACCCAAACTGAGAAATGGGAGACCCAGTTTCTTAATCAAGCTGGATAAATTCTGGTAAGTAATATCAATCCTGACTTAGTTCTTTTGTTTCTTTTCTTATTGAAGAATCTCCAAGGGCCAGGAATTGAGTTATAAGATCTATTACATTTGAGACTTTTGATTTCTCCTACATTCTTAAGGTATTGATGAAAGTTTCAGGAAATTATCAAGTTTGGGACAGTAGTTTCATTGGCATTTCCACAGTTGTGAATTTGGACTTATAAAAGCATTCAACTGTCTAATTTCCTTTAAAACCCCAACTTGCCAAGACAAATCTCCATATTCTACAAACCATGATTAATCTTCCCTCCATCTATACTTTCTGTTAGTACACAAAATTCTTCCATACCCTGACACCACAGGATCTGTTCTCCCCATTTTGATATATAAGACACAAAACCACAGGCCAAATTTCTCTCTCTGTATGCGCTTTCATAAAAGCAGATGATCTGAAATGCATACTTTGCATATATACCATGAAGATTGTGGAAAATTAACAGAAAAGGAAAGATTCCCAAAGGGAGCTGAAACCATCTATTGATTTCTACAGATTCACTCCTGATCTGTTGATTTCTAAAGACTCACTTGTGATTAAAATCAGTGCAAACACTTTCTAAAATAGGCTATTCAGGAAGGAGTTCCCTAGTTTCACTGTGCCCTCACCTCTTCCAGTTTTAGCAACGGCAATAAGACATACCAGAGTAAATGAAAATACTTGCTGTAGGATTAGGAATTTAAGTCTCTTTCCTACCGTTCCTACAGTAAGACAAGTCAAAACATGGCAAGATACGTGGTTTTGCAGGAGTTTCAGCTGGCTATTTTAGCTATGTAAAGCTGAAAGCAGTAAGCTCCCTGAAAGCATGACTAGTTACAGCAGGAAAAACAGGCATTTAAAAGACCTGAGGCATAGGCATTCTGGAATGGGGTTACAGCCTTCACACCAAATCACACAATGAATTACTTGTAGTTTAGTTGGATGCAAATCTGTTAGTAGCACATCAATGACAAAATTACTTAGCTGAAAAATTGTAAGAATTTAACATCCCTTTCCACCTCAGAAACAATACATGCTCAAGTCCTGGGGATCTAATATCTTTTTTCTGCCTCAGAAAATAAAAAGCCTTTTGTTGTCCTTATCATGCACCATCTATAAATATTAAAGACAAAGCTGGCACATAGTCATACCTAAATCAAACTTTAGAATGCACAGTCCTTCAAGAAACAGTATTTTAATTAAACTATTATCCTACACTAGATTTCAGTACAGAAGTTCAGGGAATAATACATAGACTTCAAATTCAGTGCAAATGAGTTAAAAACAGTATAGGATCTTTAAAGTTTTAATCTGTTCAGCAGAAACCTATCGAGAAATCTAGAAAGATTTTTGCTGTGGCCTCCATTGGCCCTGATATTCACAGAATGGAATGCATATTAGTGAAAATGAGAGAAAAATGTGTTCCCTATTACACAGGCACTATACAAGCTAAAAAGACTGAAGAGAATAAAAATAATAAAAAGAACTAGTCTCATTAAGGATTTCTTTTTCTATTAGAATCATAATACAGTTCTGTATGATACACAGATATTAAGGTTTCATGAAAGCTAAAAAAAAAGGATTGGTTGCAGCCTATATATTTTAATACCAGTAAGCTTTCTGTCAACATTTGCCATCTCTAATACACTGAGATTTGTACTGCATAATAGTGTATTCTGCTTTGTTCCAATTGTTGAAAAAGAATGAAATCACTAAACTGATATTATTTCATATTCTGCAGCATTCTAGAACAGAACAAATAAGCTTATATCCTCATTCATCAAAAAAGGGGAATGGAGGGAGCAATGAGGAAGGGAGCGGAAACAAGGAAAACAAAACAGTCATATGGTTTCAGCCTGAAGGCTTGCATGCCTCATCACTCAAGGGAGTTACCTTGAGTGAGCAGACAAAAAATTGCTTCCCTCTGCATTACACAGTTCTGATGCAGGGATCTGAAGACACCATGCCTGAGTAGCACAGACATCAGTCATTTCTGCCATCTGCCCCACAGTGGGAATACCACATGAAATCAAACAAGTTTGCTAAGTTAGTATGGCAAAAGGCAGCTCCCTACAGTTGCTGAACTGGGGAAAGATTTTTGAAGCTGTGTATTAGTCCTTGGCAGAAAGGCAAATACACTGCACTTCTAAAGCCGGAAAGGCTCAAAAATTAAGAAATACAGGGAAAGCAGTGTCTCAAAGTTGTAAACTGCTTCCCTCCCATCGTTCATTGAAAACTAGAAAAAAATAGGAATGATTACAGGAGACAGAAATAGTCTTCGGAATCATTAGTTGTTAGTGAAAAATTATATACAGTTCATGATGACACTTCTTTTCTTTGATTGAAAATAACAGATCCCTACCAAATCTAGAGACTCAAGTGCTCCTAGGCCTCAGGCCATGTACTGATTCAAGCTTTACTCGGTGAACCTCAGTAGAGTTAATATAGTTTTAATCCTCCTGATAGCAGAGTAAAGTTTTTCAAACGTGGAAGGAAACTTGAGGAAGTTAGAAGATTTATATCACACATAATTCTGGAATTTATTCCAACCCCAGGAGAACTGGTTGGAATGGAGCAGTGTGGTTTGTGACCAATATCTACCAAATGTGAAAGAAGTCAGTGCATCCAATTTAGCAGCTGAGATCTCAGTGACTCTGTCCTCTAGCCCATTATTTAAGACCTATACAAATAGTGAAACGGAATATTTAAGACCATGAAAGTCTCAAAAGATAGTCAGAGATTTATGATATGTAATAGGGAATGCTTTTAATGGGACATAGAAATAAAGTTAGATTTTCAATTTCTAGTATGAAATGTCCAAGTTCTAATGTAGAGCTGAAAGCCTGAACATGAAAAATTACATTTCTAGCAGTTACCTCTGAGGTAGAGAGAAAAGGTGAGATGAACTCCTCAGAGCAGTCCAAAACTGCCACTTCTATAGAATAAACTCCTGAAGTGACACTTCCTGGACCAAAAACCTCATCAGGACTAGAAGAAAGACCAAATTCTGCATGTACAACTTGCAAAGCTGCAAGTTAAATTCACAGAAATGAGTGTGACTAAATGTTGTTCTAAGCTTCTTTGGTATTCATTCATATCTCTTAGAGAAGTTATTTGTGATTCATACTAGCTTTTCAGCAGACTTTGAAAATTCCTCACTATAAACTATAAGAGAGCATAACTAGAAACAAAACCCACTAGTTTCTTGAAAAATCAGTAGCATTTCATTTTGTGACTCAATGGATTCAGCATAGAAGCATGTTGTTTATAACTTCCAATTTCTATTTCAGGTTTAAAAAACTACCCACAGAAATTTTCATTAAAGATCAATATTTTATATTTAATCATCCCAATGTTCAGAATTTTGGCCTAACAAAACCAATTCTGCTGTATTCACAAAGGTCAAAAGAGTTTTTCTGAAACTTTGATGAATAAAGCTTTAAGCCACCCCTAAGGTTGATTTGAGCTATGGGAAAGCAAATGACAGAAACTTCCCAGAAAGCAAAATAATCCACATGAATTTTAAACCTGAGTTTGAGAAGAACTCTGGTTAACCAGAAATTAAAATTAAATCCAGAACCCATTCTTCAGCCCAGGGGCTACACTTGTCCCTAATGTAGATGAGACAGGATGCATAAGCACACAGTTTCCATTGACTTATGTGACAAACTCTTAGAACCAGAGATCATTTAGTCTAATTCCTCCAGCCATGGGTGTGTAGATCAAGTTCCACTAGATCAGGTTCCACTAGACCAGGTTGCTTAAAGCCCCATCCAATCTGGCCTTGAACACTGATAGGGATGGGACATTCACAACATCTCTGGGCAGCCTGTTCCATTGTCTCACCATTCTCATAAAAAAGAATCTCTTTCCTACATCTAGTCTAAATCTACCCTCTGTCAGTTTAAAAGCGTTGCTCCTTGTCCCAAGACTACCAGTCCTGGTCAAAACCCTCTCCACCTTTCTCACACACCCTTTATAAGTACTAAGAAGCCATATAATAAGGTCTGCCCAGAGCCTTCTCTTCTCTCAGACTTTTCTCACAGGGGAGCTGTTCTGTCCCTCCAATCATTTTTGTAGTCCTCCTCTGGACCCAGATTAACAGGTGCAGATCTTTCCTGTGCTGGGGGCCCTAAAATTCCAAGTGCAGTTTCACAAGAAAGGTGTAGTAATGCACAATTACCTCCCTCAACCTGCTGGCCACTCCTCTTTTAATGCAGCAGATGATACAATTGGCTTTCTGGATCATGAACCCACAACACAGGCTCATACGGGTTTTCATCCACCAGTGCCCCTGAGTCCTCTACAATGCTGCTTTAAATCCAGTCTGTACTGATACTGGCAATACTGGTGATTGACTCACCTCAAATGTAGGACCCTGCACCTGGCTTTTTTTAACTTCTTGAGGCTCGCATGGGTCCACTTCTCAAGTCTCTCAAGGTCTGTCTGGGTGGCATCCCTTCCCTCAAATGTATTAACTGTACCACTTAGCGATCTGCAAACTTGCTAAGGGTGCAGTCAGTGTCACTAATAGAGATATTGAACAGTACTGTTCCCAGTACAGACATCTGAGGGACACCATTTGTTTTTGTATATGGGAATTTATGCTAATGTACTGAGTATGTCACTTGTTACTGATATGGGAGACTGTGCTTCTCCTTACATACATAGGGACACATCTCCTATCTCACAAAAATTCTGCACTCATCTAGTTTCAATAATAACCCACGTATTTCAGCTCAGGAAAAAAAAATGGGAAGGGTTAAAGTTTTACTTATGCCATAAAGGCTTGTAGTCATAATGGTTTTTTATCATTGTTCTCAGACACAAAAAAACCCACAGACACACTTGCCTTCCTTGTAACTTCTGTAAGACTTCAAATGGAGCTTATAATATTCACTGAGACATTCCAAGAGCTCCCTGAAGTTCAAGCTTTCACATTTAATAACTCCAAAAGTTATTATGTTTTGTTCTACTGCTTTAATCAATTAACATCTCTTCTGTCATATACATTTATGAGGATGTTATGGGGAGCTGGTCAGCTTCTACTTTGACCAGCTCTCTTCCTACACAAAAGAATGTCAGGGACTACTACTAAAATGGTTCTCAAATTCACAAATTACTTCTGGGACACAGTTATGGTTCAAAATCCTGGGAAAGAAATATACAATCTCCACAGCCTAAACAAATAATCAAGAACAAAGCAAAATATGTTCTTCTCACAACATTTTAAAAATCCACTTGATAACATTAAACTATTTTTCACTAACTGGCTTCTATCTAAACCCAAATTTACTTCAAAACCTGAAGTAGAAACAGAACTTTTCTCATTTCTATGAGAAGACAGTTTGTCCAGTGTTTCTAATTATGCCTACAAATACATTTGCCTACACAAAATTATGCTAGTAGTAGCTGTTTTTAACTCAAGTGCAAAAATGCTGACACAAAAGCATGTATTTTCCCAGTCAAGAGTGGAATGGGCAACAAAAACTGGGTACTTAACACAGGATGCTATCAGTGTTATGGTTTCATTAATCTATAGAAAATATAAACTAGTAGTTCTTTTGATTCTGAAATCTAAAGTCAACACATTTTTTGGTTTGTGAAAAGCTACTTACAGATGTTGAAAAATAGATGTCACAGGATGCAGATTTTCTACAACTCTAGTAGGAAAACAAGAGGATGATGATAGAACAATCTTCTTTGGCAGACAAGATAATAATATTTAGAGAAGCTAACAGTAAAAGCTATTGCAGACAAATAACAAAGAGAAAAAAATGACAGAGCAGGCAGCCAGAAAATGAGATATTTTCTGTAAGGCTCAGGCTTTGAACTGTGTCTTAAAAATCTCAGAAATCTCTAGCTGAATCAGAACAAGGTATCAGACTTCTAAAATCAAAACCTCAGAATGTTTCATTTGGGCCACGTTCATCTAAAGAACCTTCAGTTCACCTGCTCTACACGATAAAGTATAAAAATTATAGTTAGTTAGCAGAGGTATACTAGTAATATCAAAAGGGTTATCTATTGCTGTAGCAGATTGGAAGACATGTTTCTGTCTTCAAACGCGTATCTGGTTCTCCTTTTCAAATCAATTAATTTAACAAATGTGTTTTCTGTTTACCTACAAATCTTGCCAAGGTATTTTGAGGCATTTTATACAGTTTTTATACAGAAAAAGTTCAACTTCCACCATGCAATCAGCTAGTAACTTTAAGTGAAATAGTCTTTAAAGTTTGAAGTGGAATCCTCAGAACTAGGAATAGTTGCTATTTTACAGACACTTGCTTTGGTCATTCTTAAGGTCTGGGATCTTCCTTGGTTTCATTTTTCCTTTTAGTAACTTCAAAAATATTATGTTTTAATAAAAAGAATCCATTGTGTTTAATTTTCACCACCACACACAGTTTTGGACTGCATTTTCACATGTATCTCTTCCCACATTATTCATTATTGTAATGCTACACAATTTCAAAACTAGGGTAGGACTTTAACTTTTGCCATTTGTTCCCTTTTATTTGTGCAGGTGTTCATCCTGCAAAACACTTTCATATTTTATGGCAGAAGAATAAGACACATTCAAAAATCTCTATGAGGGCAGTTTTTCTGATCACAGGTAGTTCATTCGAAGCACATGAAGGCATCTAAACGCTTCCCAAAAGAGGTCTAAAGAGTAAACAGTCTTAGTACATGAATCTTCTGGTCTTTAAAAATCAGAACTAGGCTTCTGTAGATATAAAGCAACAAGTAAATATCCCTGAAACAAGCCATAGTTTTGTTCTGTTTCAAGAACAGATTAAAAAATTGGAACTTCTGCAAGCGTTCTGCCTATCAAACACAATAAATCATGGGGCACTAGTCTGATATGACATAATATGTCATATGTCCAAATGCCATCCAGTGCTCTCAGGCCCGTGGTGTGATTCCTGTGCAAGGCCTGGAGTTGGACTTGGTGATCATTTTGGGCCCCTTCCAACTCTGCGTATTCTATGATTCTAATAGAACTGAGGCTTATACTATTTGAAAAGTGAGTAGTATCTCTTTTAACAAAACAAACAATTTTTTCTTCCCTGCTGTTTTTTATGGAGCACTTAACAATTTCACGTCTGGTAATTTGAAAAGGTTTCCTATTTCCTTATTTCCATTTATCTGAATTAATTTCAACGGCAGAAAACTGATAATATCATCAGTGCTAAAAAGAGAAGGCAAGGAAAAAGATTCATTCAGAAAAGAATGATTTTATTGGCAGTAGTGATAGCACTGTAATGTTTCCATAATAACCCAAAGGAGTTTCGGTGACACATAGAATGTGGCCTCTGAATCCCACCAGGGTTTCAGAAAAAAAAGAAAGAAGAGAAAAAGATTTTGTGCACTGTCAGTAAGAAAGGGATTAAATCACAATAATAGAATAAAGCCATTTAATTAATTGAATTTATTTTAATTTATTTCACAGATTCTGAATTTTCATGTCAAGGTGTTTGCTAGCGTTGATGAAATCAAAGTTGTTAGAAAAGAAAAGAAAGAAAGAGAGAGAAAGAAAGAAAAAGAAAGGAAGGAAGGAAGGAAGGAAGGAAGGAAGGAAGGAAGGAAGGAAAAGAAAGAAAAAGAATCGGGATAAATTTAGGAACGGAAGATTACAGAAACCTTCTGCAGTACTGAAAAATATTTGTAACTTGCTATGGCATGAAGACTTCATAGTCTGCCTCAAGCACAAACCACACAAGAAATACAAGAAAGGGAATAAAAAGCAAGTGCTTTCATTTATTATCAAGAATACTACTTTCTACCAGGATTCCATGAAGAGGAAGTAGACATTAGAACATTGCAAGCTTTACTGTCATTTTTTCCCAATCTCAAGAATTAGTTTTAAGAATTTAAATTAAAGAAAACCCAGAAGTCAGCTCCCAAAAAACTTATTTTTAATAACAAATACATGTTAAGTTCTTTTGTTCTTCTCATTTGGTTTTTGACAATTAGGTTGTAGGCAAATCACTTGCAAACCTTTTCTTACACTATCATAAGTAGCACAGAAGACCCTTTCAAGCAACAGTACACATGATCCTAAGAGTCAAAGCTTCAAAAACACCAAGAAAAACTCAAAAGTTCTTTTAAGGTTGTGGGTATCCACAATCCTATGAAATGCATTTCGTATATACTTGCTTTGCAAATCATCTTTTTATTTCCTTGAAACTGGCTTCAGGCAGGTGGGCTCGTTCTTCTTCAAAACTGCTGTTGCAATCCAGTTCCAGTTCCCATTCTCCCTCAGAGGTTGTATGGTATAACCCATAACAATTTTCCAGTAACAAGCATACATATAGTATTGTGTATGCACGTATACACAGATATACACACTAGCACAGAAACATGATTCTGCTAAATGAACACAGCAAAATGGTAACCATTATATATGTCACTTATACGTGAATTCAGCCCATGTTGTAAATTACTGTAGTGGTATCAAGAAAAATTTTAGTTATCCTTGCCATGAATTAAAAGGCTTTTGATGTGTTTGTTCACTATTCTGGGAGAAGGGAGAAAAAAGAAAAACAGAAGAAGAGGGAATGATGTGGCAGTAAATGGTCTTGCCACTGGTAGTAATATTTCTATTTTTATCTTAACCATTATTTACATATTAAAAACACAAAAAGCCATCTCATTTGAGAGGCCAAGGTAAAAACTTTCTTCAATTTTTTCTCTACCACAGATTTGATTGTTAAACACATGCACAAGCAAAATATGTAACGGTTATCTAACAAGGTCATATGAATTTGTAGCAAGAAGAATAATTAGCCTTTCAGTATAGTTAGAGGTCTGTAAACAAAGGAAAGCAAACCTTTTATTATGAAGTGTATATACATGACAGGAATGACTGCCAACTACAGTGACATTAAGAATCTGACCATGATAGGCTGGGACTGTTATATTATTCAGTGTAATAAGATATATTAGAACATGTTTACTTTTTAAAATCAAATTTCATTACCCCCCTTTAGTGTACTTTAATTCATGTTGAAGCGTGGTCTGGAAGTGCTTGACCTATGCTGTCCTATCCCAGCTAACAACAATTATTCAGAGAGATAGAAAGTCCTGGCTTCGCTAAAAATATTTATTTTGTTGTGAATGTTCTAAATGAGCTCATTTGTTCTAAATGAGCCTTTGCAGAAATTGTCCAGTGACTGACAGTGTTCCTGTTCACAGAGTTTTGGTAGCGTATTAGTCAGTTATGGTTGTACCTTTAACTATACCTAAAAAATGCTATAACAAGCAGTACAAAGACAAGCTGCTATTACTTTTCAGGGTTCGAAAAAGTATATGTGAGCATCTGTCTCTCCCATAAAGCCTATTTCTGATTTTAAATATGTTTATGCTGCAGCGATTTCAAAAATGAAAATAGAAGTTTTCTCACTATTTCCTTGTATTTTTGTGTCCTTCATGAGGACTAAGTATTAGATTTGTGTCTTCCATGAGGACTAAGAATTTTAAACTAATGCATAACCCAATCTAAAACATGCCCAGAATTCTAAAAAACACTTTCTTACCTCTTCCTGATTTTGCAGGTATCTGTTGTCACTGGTATTATACCCACTGATAAATATTAACAGCAGAAGAATTTAATATTCTGCTAAATAATCATGGCTCTCAGTATGTCCCTTTCTTTATTTTGGATGCTTTAAATTGATTTTCTGGTATAGTCTTTATCATTCCAAGCACATAATTTATTCAGCCATGACTGAAGCAGTAAAAACAGACTCCTGAAATTTCTTTAAAAACCAGAAGTAAATAAAACTTTTCCTTTTATGCTGTACTTTGCATAGATTCGGTATAAGATTATTCACCAAATAATATTCATCCTTTCTAAAAAATAGTTAATGAAAACAAAAAATTCTTTGAGACATTGTACAGTGTTGGTTTCTTTATGTATGTATTTGCAGCACAAGATAAATTTGGTTAATTAAAGCATTCCTTTAAATTCCTTCATGATGTTTGAAAAAGTTCTTTATTAGTATTTCAACAAAGAATCTCTAACCCAAAAATGAGTTCTGCTACAATAGGATATAGCAAGATGGATATTTTCTTTCCCAGCCCTTTAGCCATAAACAGGCTAAACTATAAAATCACTGACATTATTTCAGAATGCTCCATTCTAAAAGGCTTTTTTTTAAGCATGCCTTTGAATTAAGGCAGACTAAAACAGCATTACAGCAGTCCTGGGATTTGGGAAGCAGCATTTTAACAGAATGTTGCCCATGTTCTCATGCTGTGAACATGTTCATAGCAGTTCGATGAAAGTCCCAGGACTGCTGGTGTAGCATCTGTTCAGTACCACCAAAGACTTGGATATTACACAAGAGTCTGTTTTCTATTCATCAACTGCCTTTTTACAAACACAGTACTTCTTTTCTGCAAGGGAATTTTGTATCTGTGTTTTCTGATGTTAACACACAAACACACTTGTTATATATATTTTTTTTTATATTATTGGATATTTATCAGACTACTCTCAGAGCTACTCTCAGGCTAAATAGGGACTTTTAGGCTTGGATGTTATCCATATCCAAAAACATATACATGTTTCCAAAGGTGCTAACACAAAATCATAACCTTGGAACAAAATTCCTTTCAGTCGGGATAACTGAGTCACTATGCTCAAAGTGGTAATTACATGTCAATTCACAATTCAAAATACTTGACCTGACTGTGACATTTAGCATCTCAGATCTTGCCCAGTGATGAAGAGTAAGTATGTCTTGGTTCCACATAGAGATTCAGATCTTGATTTCTGCTATTCTCAGAGATGTAGATCCCCAGTTTCAGGAGGGCATTCCCAACAAATAATTTTAACAAGAATCATTTAACGGTGCTACTTCTGTTGAGTGCATCATTTGTTCCAAATCATTAGTTTTATTTTTGTTTGGATGTGCTTACTTTACCAATTAGGCTCATTTAATGGTCCAGGCAGGTTCACAGTCTGCTGATTGCATTTGCTGAGATCTGATTAGTGAGAGAAGCCTCTGCCTGAACTAAAGTGCAAACAAGACTATATGCTGAAGTGAATAATATAGATTTTATTTAGCAATGAATGTGAGGTAGAGATATGGAAAGAAATATAAAGGGAGGAAGGCAGGGAGAGAGAGAGAGAGAGAGAGAGAGATCAAGCAGAAGATAGTCAACATCCATGGATCCAGAGGTGTTCTTTTGGTACTTCTTCACCCTGGGGCTTTTGGTGGTGGGGGAACCAGGGTCACTAAAAACTTTCCCCCCTTTATACATCTTAGCAAACAAAGGAATTAATGCTCATTCGCTACACAGTCCTCTTATTCTATTAGTTAAAATGTTCCCTCACTTCTTATGATAATTAACCCACTCAGTTTTTCTCTTCTTTTCAGTCAGTGGATTTCTTGTGTTGTGTCATGAGTCAGTGGCCATGATCTCACCCTGCCAGAATTACCTTTTACCCAATTCAAACTGATTTCAACACAGTTGCTGAGTTGCTTCCCTTGTGGCCCATAAATTCTGCATTCTTTGTGTCCATTATGAATGATACATTCTTCTCCCCCAGCTTTGTTAGCTTCCCTCTAGGTCTAAGACAACACCTAAACAATAGCGCCACTTTTATCTTGTCTCCAGTTCCTGCTGGATGGTTCATCCCCAAATTCCAGGTACCCATGGGGGCATATTTGGTGTTTGTTTGTGGTTGCAGGTGCCATCTATCCCATAACTTGGGGTGATATTTGTTTGGCCAGTGATATGCGTATAAGCAGTTATTTCTTTACACAGTTTCCCACAGTGGGAATTTTTGTCTGGATGCATAGCCTAGGATGTGCTAACCCAATCTTGCCTAGGCCTGGGGTCAGTGCGATCCTGTAGCTTCCTTCTGTGCTTATCTCATGACAAAGTCCTTCTCGGGCCTTAACATGTTTGAGACAGGCAACTGTACTCTCTAACTCCTCACAGCACTGCAAACCATCTAGATCTCTTCCAAAATGTCTTTAGAGATAGAAAAATCTGGACCAAGCTGATCAGTCACCTTCAAACGTATGACCTGCGCACAGTTCGCAGAACAGTGTATGCCAAGATCACCTCCAGACAGAGAGTATGGATGCAGACAGGACAAGTATGGCTTCCTTTTCTTAGGAGTCTCACAACACTTTGTTAATAGACCTCATATTATTTTGTAATGACATGAAATTAAAGTGTGTGACTAGACATCTTTCCCCTGCCCCCATGCTATATAGCTACAGAAGAAAAAACTTCAGAGGTCAAAAAATAAACCTCCACACACCCATATAAACATGATGCTCACAAGCTCATGTATACATATACTCTGCACTTCCATAGCCAGTCATCTTCGCTCCAGTATTGTAAATAACAGGATGGTAAAGTAACAATGAATAGGTAGGGTGAATTGTTTAACTTTCTTTCTCATTCATGTAAATTCTGGTCACTGCAGACTTCAGTGGAAGATGGCAAGGAAGCTAAGCTGGGTACGCTTGTCCCAAACAAGCTGCCTGAATGTTCTCAGATTAGAAGACAATCAGGTTAAAGGATCCTGTACAGTCATATTGAGGCTATTGAAAGTAATTGTTCATGGATTTCAAGAAATCAGATTACCTCATAATCCAATAGTAATATTTGACATGCTTTACCTTATTAAGAAGTCACTGTAAAATTGTTATGCAAATTAGATATTTGCAAGAAAGAGTGCAAAGAATAGAATAACTAGAGAATTACATGGTGGTATGAAGTAGCTGAGCAGTATCTTGACTGTTGCCAATTACATACCAGTCTAGTTTTTGAAAAGGATTATGTTTCTGCATAGAATATATTTCCAGAAACTCCACTGGACATCATTAAATGTAGGTTCAATGTACAATCCTCTGTAAATATTCCAAAATCCCATTGCACTTTCATGTTTTGCTTTTTACATGAAAGACATTTACCAGCCATTTTTTGTAGTACTGAAGTGAATACCTACATAGAAGAAAAGAAAATAGTGCACTGGGAACAGGGATAGTTAAAAAGAGTAACATTACTAGATAATTGTCAGACAGCTGATTAGTTTAATGTCATCAGTTAGTTTTCACAAGCTTTCCCCCACCTTGCTCACCTTCTGACATTGTTCAAATAATATGATTTTCTTATATTCAACTGTTATTCCATTGCACTATGCACTACCATTCAAGTTCCATATCCACAGTGTTTTGTGGAAAGAGTATAGCATTTCACAGTGTGAAATGTGTGCAGACTGACATCTATTCTTTTAAAAAGCAAACCTGAAAAATACCAAATGACCTCTTTGCTGGTATTTTTCCCATTACAGTGTGGTTTGGTTCAATCACATGCCAAGAAGCTGTCTAGAAACCTAATTTAATTGTTAAACCAAACACATTCCTTGGTGTTTCAATGCAGACAGCACGCTTTTCCACTGCTGGAGCGTAAAGGAAGCAGCTGCCACGGCACAGAGCAGGTGCCACTACGGCAGGTGCCACCACAGCAGATGCCACCACAACAGCTGCCCCCTGCCTGCACGCATCCCTGCGTGGCCACAGCATCCTTGTGAGGGGCTGTGCCTGCTCCACCCAACGCAGCCAGGCTTCTCGGCCACTGCTGTTGCCATGTGGACTGGAAACAGTTGTACAAAAATAAAAAAAAATCAACCCTAAAAATAAGCATAAAACCCTCAACAAGGCTTCATTAAAATATTAAAACCCACAGTCTATAAAATAGCCACTTCATATTCCGTGAGGCACGTGCTGTTTGTCATGATGACCTTGATATTCAGTTTTATCATTTCCCCCTGGGTAAGAGAATTGGCAAAGGCATACCCTCTTTAAGTTTAAAATCTTCCATTGCAAATATGATTTGTCTTCCAAAGCAGAGGCAAATCAAATTCTGTGTTTCATTGTAGCTGCTTATGTGCATTTGCAGGTTTGTTGATTTGGAAATATAACATCTGCAAAATAAAAAAACTAGTCAATTAAGCTTAGGAAAGGCTTTGCACATCAGCTAATCTCCCCCATTGTATGCAGGCTAATGGTATGTACCCACACGACTGTGAACTAGTCTGGAAAATGAGAAATGCCTGTGATCAGTAATAATGTCATTATCTAGAATTTTTAAAAATGTTTTCTGATTTGACCAGCCTCTACAGGTATCAGTGGTCATTCTAGCATTTATTTCCATGGTACAAAGGTGAACACCTCCTGTTCTCTTTTTTTCAGTCTATCACTTCTTAAAATCAACATCTAGAAAGAAATAATACATTTTTTAGAACAAATAGTGCAGTCGGAAAAAAGGGAAAGATCAAGCTTTAGGGCACACAAGCCCTTTCTCAAGCCTAACATGAGTCAAGCATGCACTGGAAAGAGTTACTCTAGCTGCAATTCAGCTAAGGGAGAAAAAAATATTTCCAAAGCTCAAAACTAAACTTTCAGGAGATTGTTTTGCTTACTAATATGCATAATATTACAGGATAAGTAAAATTCTGACCTAAAGTATGGGGTTCTTTGATACCCTACTAGAACTTTCTACTTATCTTAAATGCTTCAAATTCATCACCATTTTTCCTACTATTCATTGCTGAAACATTAGAAGTAACAGCCATTTTCAGAATAAGCATGTACATAGACACATTCCTTATCTGACTCTCTAGTTTCTCAGTTATTCATGCAATTTCCTAGTTTATTAATATAAATCAATAATATCCAGAGCAATTACTACCCACTTAGTTTAATGTTTGTTCTGTTTTTATTTGGCCTGAAAAAGGACTTGAGAGCTTCAGCCTTCTGCTCCATTCAACACACATCATATTGCCCATCTTATAACTTGGCTAGTGTAGCCAACTAATGCTGCTATTCATTTTGGTCTGTTCTTTATAGTAAATAAACTTGTTCGGTATGCAGCAGAGAATTCATTACTCAAAATGGAGGGTAAGATCCCGCTATTTACATTCTGCTAACATTTGATAAAAAGACTAAAATAGAAGAAAAATCATTCAGAGATAAGCAAAAAAAATAATTTTAGTGCTGTGCATTATATGACATCTTTCCTCTGTGTGTTTAAATACAATTTTATAGTATTTTTTAAAATTAAACAATATTTTCTATTTAGTTAGGAAAATAAACACACTACAAATCAGCATAATCTGCAAAATAATGTTATTTATATACATAAGAAATTGAGTGTATTTTGAAAATCCTTCTTCATAGGATATTTAATAGGAAAATTCTTAGCAAAGGTTTTTCATTACTTTGCAGAATCACGGATTCATATAATTTTCAGAGTTGTAACAGACCCACCACCAAAATCCAACTCCTGGCCCTTCACAGCACAATCTCCAAGAGTCACACCATGTGATTGAGAGCATTGTCCAAATGCTTCTTGAACTCTGTCAGGTTTGGTGCTGTGACCACTTCCCTGGTGGGGAGGCCTGTTCCAGTGCCCAGCCACTCTCTTGGTGAAGAACTTCTTTCTAATACCCAACCTAAACCTCCCCTGACACAATTTTAGGCTTTTATCTTGCGTCCTGTCACTGGTCACTACAGAAAAGAGATCAGTGCCTGCCACTCCACTTCTCCTCATGAGGAAGTTGTCACTGCCATGAGGTCTCCCTTCAGTCTCCTCTTTTCCAGGCTGAACAGACCAAGTGACCTCAGCCACTTCTCATATGGTCTCCCTTTCAGGTCTTCACTATCCTCGTGAGCCTCCTTTGGATGTTCTCTAATAGCTTAATGTCTTTTTTTATATTGTGGCATCCAAAACTGCACACAATATCCAAGGTGAGGACACCGCAGTGCAGAGCAGAGTGGTACAATCCTCTCCCCTATCTGGCTGGTGATGCTTTGCCTGATGCCCCCCAGGGCATGGTTGGCTCTCCTGGCTGCCAGGGCACTGCTGACTCATATTCAACTTGCCATTGACCAGGATCCCCAGGTCCCTTTCTGCAGCACTGCTTTCCAGCATCTTGTTTCCCTGATGTCTAAACCTGCAAAAGACTTTCAAAACAATATTAGTGGAGATAAAGTAGTTCCTTTATTAGAAGCTTCTAGGCACACAACAAAAGTATGCACACACATGTCAGCTAAATGTTACAGTTTTTATAACTTTCAGTAATTAACATATTTGAGGGCTATACCCAACCTGTGATACCCTTTTTCCCTGGTGCCCACCGTCGGAACTCCTCAGAACTGCCCCTTGGAGCCCCTCCAAGGGCTCTGATCTTACTCTCCTGTTTTGACTACAAGCTATCTTATTGTCTCAGTGTTCTTGCAGGTGTTCTTCAAAACAGCATGTCCTTGGTAATGTGTGTCTAACAGAATTTCAGGAATATGTGATAAAATGTTCAGTAACTTCAAAGTGCTACTTAAAATGTGAGACATTTAAGAAAACTTATTCAACTTATATAACTCTATGAAAGTCTATAAAATACACATTAAAATCCTTAGGCATCACCCCAGCTAATACGTACATCAGGGGTTGGCCCAGCTGAACTGTAGAATCCAGCACTTGCCCTTGTTAAACTTCATATGTTTTATATCACTAGAAGGGTGTTATACTATTCGTTGTCTATTGCATCCAAACTCAATTACATTTTTTCAGCTTGCATGGTGCAACACCAGATGCTCACTAAAACAGCTCTATCACTCCCATCCTCAGTTGGAGTAGAGAGAGAAAATACAAGAAAAGACTCATGGGTTGAGATAAGAACAGGGAGAGATCACTCACCAAATACCATCTTGGGCAAAACAGCCTCAGCTTAGGGAAATTTGTTTAATTTATTACCAATGAAATAATGAGAAAAAAATGCCAAATCATAGAACACCTTCCCCCACCTCTTACTTCTCTCTAGGCTCAGCTTCATTCCTGATTTTTCTACCTCCATGCCCAGTGGCACAGAGGGACAGGGAATGGGTGTTTTAAATTTTCAGACTTCTCAAAAGACTTTTGGTCTCCAAACTTTTTTTTTTCTTTTAACAAATACATATGTACATATACACATAAAAATATGATTGTAGTAAAGCCTCTCAAGGACAAATTCTGTGATTCCAGGCCTGAAAACAAAAGTACGCTGTTGTGAAAAGGTTCCTGAGATAAAAAGGAAAGAAGGAATGAGAAGTGAAAATCCTCAGAAATCGATTGTATAGCACTTGATATCCAAGGCATCAATTATGCCCTGGAGCACTATGCTACACTAAATCAAACTTCATCTAAAGCCTGAGGACCTCAACTAGAATAGTTAATAGCAAAATAACAAAAAACAACAAAATAATAACAAAAATTATATCCCTCAAGTAATTCCTGATTCAGAATTGTAGAGCTGTCAAAAATTGTATTCTTTCAGCAAAATATGAGTCTTATTACAGCCCTTGATGCATGTGACTGTCTAGGCTATAAGCTGCTTTCTATGACAGAGCCAACAAGGATTGGTCTCATTAGGTGCAGATGAGATTTGTTTTGCCTCTTGGGAATGAGCAGGCTGGGTTTTTTTTTAATCTATTCCTTTGAATAAATGCTCAATAAAAAGCTGAATTTTACAAATTATATAAATTGGTTCTATTAATGTTGGATTGACTGATAGCAATGGATTCAAAGTAAAGAAACAGAAGCAGAAGTCTACCAGTATGTGCAATTGTTCTGTGCAGCAGGAATCTCAGTGTGGCCACTGTACACGATAGGAGCTCTGCAATGACACCGGATCACCCTGTGTTCAGGCTGATGTGTCACATAGTTCTGCAAAACGAAGTTTTCACACTGAAACGAAGCTCTATGCAAAGGACATCACAGTCCCCTGTAGTGTCCTCCATGTCTTAAATAAGACTAAAAACATAGGTCCTTTTCCATTTCATCCCAGTTTCTAACAACTAAGAAATAGTATAATGGTGAAAAATTCATCAGAATAAATAGTTGCTGTTTTTTCTTACACAGATCCTCAACTCTAACATTCCTAATAAATAAAGTTTGCAGAAACAACTTGATTTATTTCAATATTTACTCCTAATTGATACCTGAATTAGAACTTCTTTTTAGCACAAGCATGTAATGACAGTTAAAAAAAAAATGCTGCCAACAAACAGAATTTCCTTACTTAATGATAAATACAACAGAAAAAATTACATCTTATAAAATTATACATAAGAGAAAACTAAGTATAAGAAATTAGCATTACATTTGATAGGTCAGTTCATAATTTGGTTTTCTTTGAATCTTTCCACACCACTTTTCATCCATTTCCCTACTCTCTGTAACATATAAGCAAAATCAATCAGGGAGGAGAAAGCAATATTATTAGGAAAATGGGGCATCAATAACTTACCAACAGTTAAGCTAAAACTTTTCATCTTCCCTGGCATAAGATTAGCAGTTGTAATCCAAGTCTTAAAACCAATTTTTGCAATCAATACAGTGAAAGAAGTTAAGGCAGAACAACAGCAAAACATTCTTTTTCCTAATTTGGCAACCCAGTGAACTCCTATTAGAAGTTTCTTTAAGTGTGCTATGGATTCATTGACAGCTCTGTTTACAACCTGTCTGTTAGCTTAAGACAGGCCACATTCTCATGCCAGGAAAAAGTCACAATCTAAAAGAGATTGGCCACAGACAGTGGCTCAACACCTTAAAATCAACCATCTCAAATGAAAACTTTTTGATATAGTCAGGAACTAAAGCTTTTTTCCAAGTTTTCTTTTGAAAGGCATCAACATGGTGTGAAAAAAATAGTTTTTATAGAATGCCCATTAGCACATAACGTGTTTTGCTAGGCTTGCTTTTATGGAGGTTCACTACTTTTATGACCTCAAATATTATTTTTAGTTCCCTGGTAAGCCGTAACACATTTACTCAGGGACTGGTGTCCAGTAATAGATGTTTTTATCACGGACGCATGTTTTTCTTTCTGTAATTAACTCATTACCAGTAGAGGTCTAGCCTGCTCTAATCCTACTTAGCTGAGACTTGATTACTGGAAACCTTTAAGATTTTCCTACTTGGGGAACAGCAAGAGCAACAGAGAATAATTTCTCCATGTGTGGATCGTGTTAACTCCCCATTACCCTAAGAGCAGCAAATATCCAGAGATGTCATTTCCAACACCAGTTCCCCACACTACCAAAATTTACCCAGCTGTACCAAGATTTAATATCTTTCTTAGGATTGTAAGAACTTTTTATATATATAATGGCATATTTGAAGGATTTTAATCTTCTCAACCTAATCTTTTTATTTGCAATATTTATGTCCTGATGCAAGGAGTAGAACTGACTATTCTTGCAAATGCAAAAGCAAAAGAGAAAGATGTGATTGTGACCTCCCTAAAACTTAATTGGACTACCCAGCAACACAGAATCTCTGATGTAAGGACATCAAGTAGCACTACTATAATTTCTTTGAGAAGAACATAGAATGGCCATCACTGAGATTTCTCAAGAGTATGTTACACAGACATTTCATCAGGAACAATGTAGGTATATTAGATATTTCCTTGAAAAAGCCAAACTGGCTAGGGTATTTCCTCTGATCACTTTCCACCCTATAGACCCAATATATTCCAAAGAGATGCAAAAACATCCTCAGTAATTATGAAAACTTGTGGAATGTACTTGAAGCTTGTAGAATGCAGAAGACGTGGTCTTGTAAAAAGTACTCAATTGCCAAAAATTCTTTTTATTTATATGCATTTTTAAAGAAAAAAAGGATTGAGAAGAAAAGGTTTGATCTTTTTAAAATGATGGAGCAAACACATGGGAATCTATTAATGTCTACTGAATTTGTCAATATTAAAGGTAGTGGTTTGATTTCCAAGAATTTTGTCAATGAGAACAGACAAATAAGTGTTTTGTTAGCATACTTTTTCATGTTTCAGTATATGAAGTGAATATTTCATATGTGCCCTACACGATTAAGCATGATCTGTGTATCATCTGACCTTATTAATTCTGCCCCACCAGCTCAGAAACAGTTTCACCTCATCTGGAGTAAGGTGGCTTCCTAAGGGCTACTGCTGTTTGGTTTACACGTAATGTTCCATAAACATCACTGAACAGAAAACAAAAATGTGCAAGTTAATGGAAATTAGAAAATAAAATCATGCAGAGCTCATTTTTTGAAAACCTAAAGTGTTAGCTCAAACTTCAAATGGATGTTTGATTTGTTTAGCGTAGAAATTTGGTTTCCTTTTATTCAGATTGCTACAGTAATGCCATGTGGACATTGCCTGAGTTTTTCTTCAGAATATGACACTTTGGGGTTGTGTCTGGGTTTTTTCAATCTGTGACCCTGAGAAAAAAAAAGGGGGAATGAAAATTCATGCATGTGCAAGTATATTTTCTCTTCCTCTGTTTTTTTCTCCACAATGCAGAAAAAAAAATAAGTAAAAGCAGAACTTGTTCCGGCAGGGTTGGAGCCAGGCAGGCCTCTACCTGTGTCTTTTTCAACATTTTATTTTATTATATTTATTTTATTTTATTTATTTTATTTTTAATGAAGGACTGTCTCATAAAGCAGAGATGGTCATACATAGTCATATCCATCAATAGTGTGGAGGGCCTAAATTGCTGAAGTTATTACCACTGTCATAAAAAGAGGAATTGTTCTCTAAAATGAAGAGCATTTATTCAGTGTATACAGCAAGACCTCCCATTTCTTTAGTTTGTTGTACTTGATAAATCAGCCTAATATTGCAGAATATTATTTCTTAATTTAAACAGCAGTATTTATCTTCACTAGTATTTTCCATAAATCCCAAAAAAAATTTTTGGCAAAAAAAAGTACTTTAGAAATCACTTCAGCATATTTTTTCATAAGGCTTCAACAAGATTTAAAACTGCTTTTAAGCTTTTCGCAGCTCTAAATGACTAAACATTTAATCTGAAAAATCTAATGCAATTTTCATCAGGAAACCAAGAATACTATTTTAGCTTGACGAAGCAAGAATCTATGGACATATATATGTCCCAAGTGTTTTAAAATTGCAGTAAATGCTCAGAAAGTGAGATCTGTAGGAAAAAGATTGTGATTCTTATGCTGCATTATTAACATATGTGTAAAATATCTTTAATACAGTTCTTTAAGGAGGAAAAAACCCAATTATTTTAGGAAGTAAAATTTCATAAGGAACTGAAAATTTATCTTGAAAAAGGAAGAAAAATTATGATATTTATGGTAGCAAGAAACCAAAAAAGCAAAGGGGAACAGGAAAGACAAATTTTGCAATTTTATTCACCAGTGTCATGTATGAGATATGCTTTTCTAGCGTGTTTTATAGCATAGGATTATATAATTTTTGCTAACAGTCAAAATATAAGACTTGCACTCTATTTGTTGAGAAGCTGTGGCAACAAACTCCAGCTGCTAAGTGCTCCTCAAGAAAAACTCATTTACCAAAATGCCCAATGGCCATTTTAAAGTAGAGATGAATTACTGGAGGCACACAAACACACACGCCCCCATAGAAAGGCTTTTTATCTTAATATGCACCTGGGAAATTAAGCTTCCCCAGATAGTAATAAAAGCAAGCTCCTTGCCTCACTTAAAACATGAGATATAATTCAGTGATGGGGGAGCAGAGCAGGGAGAAGGAGGTAGCACAACTGATGAGTTAAACAGTTCTGGTTACATCTGTAAGCTCACTCACCTCACTCCAGCTAAGTGGAGAGCCCTGCTCAATCATCTGCAAAGGAAAGTAGAGGTACACAGATCACAGTCTGAAAGAAAAAAATAAGATCTGATCTGCAAAACTTTCCCTGGGAAGAATCCCATGCAAGGACTCCTGCTGACTGACCCAGCTCAGTCTTGAGTTTACAGTAACAGAAAGAATAAATAACATTTCTATTCCCTCTGGTGCATTCTTTTTCCCCACCAAAGACTTGTATTTCTTTTATTACAAAGAATGTTCATTAATACTGTCTAACAAGCAAAATCCTTGCAGTTTTGAGACACATAAAGTACCATGAGCTAAAAATACTTCATTATGCAGTTCACTGTGTTCATTTTTTAAATAACATATGCTAGAAAACTTCCAATTATTAAGACCTCCACATTCAGGAACAGCAAGACTACACACATTCCGAAGGCCTTATATTTAGCATAATGCAACTATGAAAATTTAATTAACACAGTTATACCATTTCATTCAACTATGAGTTTCCAGATATAAAGTGAACCCTAACCACTAAGCACTAGATAAACCAGGAAAACATTATTAGAAATAATACATTTAAATACATTTTTTCTTAATTGGCAATTAAAATGTACTTCTTTAAGGAAAGGTTGGAAAAAAAAAATCACCCCTGGATTCAGTCTTTCATTGTGCTTTTTGGCAGGAGTAATCATGGCAGAAGGGTAAAAGGAATTCAAAGTTGCATTCCTTTATTCTTAAAACAATTTTCTGTCTTTAGTGTTCTCTCTTTGATCATTTTCTCCTCGTCTATCTAGATCAGGACTCTGTCCACGTGTAGCTTTTTGTAGGGGAGGGTTTTTTGGGGTGTGTGGAGTGAGAAGAGTGAAAAAAAAAGCAGGGAGGAGGACATAAGTGCAAAAATTGAATCTCCTCACCTGGCAATGTTTCTAATAAAAGTATATACTTTACCACAAATTAAGTGTACTTTTTCTGTGGGTCTCAATGCACATGCATTTACACACAAGCTTTATATGGTAGGCAGTAAGATTGACAGGGAACACACAAAAATTGAAATGTAGGAGTATTTTGGTGGAGAACTACAGTGGAAGTTGTACCGTGATTAAGCAACAATTTTACTCAAGTGTACAGAAAGGGCAAGAGGATTTCCCTGGGCTAGATATTTCTTTTATAAATTTCTGACTTCTGAGCCGTTTCTTAAATTATTAGGCAGTGCCTACCCACACAGCAATTTCAACTTGGCCTCATTTACATAGCAGAACTCCTTGCTAAGGGCATTTCATATATCTACCAGAGAAAAATGTAGTCTCTTATTTCTCAGTGTTTTAGACAGTAAAGTTTAAGAGGAAACTCACTCTGGTGAGTTCAGTTATTAAATTAATGCAGAGAGGACCTGGGAGAAGATAAAGTCCAGAGTTATAAAGTAATTGCCTGATCTGTAACTAGTGTGCTTCCTGTGTGTTCCCCTCCTTAGCACAGAGTTAGAATGACAGCTTATATTCCCAAAAAGAGAAGTATGGAGAGATGCCAGGAACTAATTCCTGGGGAGCTTCCACAAAAATATTGGCTTACAGTAGGAACAACTCATTTCCTAACTTCTGCTGAGTTAAATAAAAGCATTTTTATAATATTTTAAGAAATTGCTATATTTAATTATTTCCACCATGCACTTTCATAACTCATTTAGAAATACTGGGTTTAATTTTCTCTTTGTTTTTTTTTTCCTCCTACAACAAATCAAGCCTAATTCCTACCCCACAAAAAAATTGCTTTTAGAAAAAATATTAAATTAAAAAAAAACAAACAAACAAAACAAAGGCCAGAGAATTTCAATCCTGCAACTCTGAATCACTAAAAAACCACAAAACAAGCCTGGCTCACAGGCCTGTGCTAGAAAGGGGAGACCATCCACAGTACACTTAAAAATCTGTCCAGATTTTCAAATGGACACAACCATTTTCTCTTTGAATATGATTACAGTAGTTCTCCTTTCTTTTCATTGACCTGAAGAAGCTTCTCCACATGTTTTTTTTTCAATTAAAAAATATTTATTTCAATAAATCTAATTAAACTGAAATTAAACCAAAGGAGACACTGTATCTCAGAGTAACAGAATTTATTATTTTTTTCAGTAACTTATCCATTGTACTTTGTGGGGACCATAATTTCAAGGGTGGCTGTTCATTTAAAAAAACATTTTGAATATACTGCTTGCAGGAGTATGAAATTACACTAAATGGAAGAGAGACCACAAGGTGATTTGAGGAGACCAAGGAATCAAGAGGGGGAGCTGCAAGAGCGAGCTATCCTGCACAAGAGACAGGTTATTGCCATATATCTGGTTGTTATGGGTTTCCCAGCTTATGAATTCACAGTTGTAAACATAAATAGCATTGTTGCATGCTACACAAAATGGAGTTTGGTGTTATCCCTGATTGGACAGATTCTGCCACAGTGGAGCTTTTCCTTTATATGCTTATCTCCCCCCTCATTTACCCCTTACGGTTATAATCCTTCCCTGTTTTTTTCCTTTTCTGTGAAAGGATTTGCATGCTCCTCCCAGAACCCCACCTCCTTTCCAGAAAGTTCCATGCCACCCCTATATAAGCCGGCGCCATTTTAATAAATGTGCCATTCCATCATTCCACCATACCCCTGCCTGGAGTGTGCCTGTTCTTCTTACCCACAAAGGGTCTCATTAATTACCCATAAAGCAGTACTTTGAGTGGAGAAATGTCATAGGAAAACCCCCCAACCACCTGATGAAAAAATAAAAATACATTAATCTGAGCTAGTAAACCTTCTAGTTTCTTTCCCATATAGAAATTCGTGCAAACCTTAAAGTCAGTTTCCCTTCACCTCTGCACATTACTCCTATGTAATTATTTGATTTTGTATACCAGAATCTGTGAAAGAACTGGAGTGTGAAACTATTTTGCTCTGCAGATCATTAGAACCATCAACATTTCAGCCACTTTTTTCCCATGAATATTGCAGAGACAGTCATTGAGTATGAGTTCTTTCAATTGTTTTTGTTTATAAGCAAAATGTGAGCTTTTCAGCTTTGCCTCTTTAAAGAAAAAAGTGTAAGCATGGAATAGACAAAGAGAAATCACTATGAAATAACTGAGAAGTTATCTAGTCTTTTTATTCAAGCTATTTTATCCATGGGTAGAACAAGTTCTTTGAGATGCTGACTAATTTTGACCTACAGGTTTCCCATTATGCACTAACTGCTTAACACCACATTGACTTCCACCATTGCTTGGCTTCTTCTCAGGGTAAGGTATAAATTGGGATTTCTTCAGAAAAAACTGTTCTATTTCTGGATGATGGGGCAGAATGTACTCTCCACAAGGCTGCTGACACACCAGTGGGAGGAGTGGCTGACACTCTAGAGGGTTGTGCTGCCATCCAGAGGGATCTGGACAGACTGGAGAAATGGGCTGACAGGAACCTAATGAAGTTCAACAAACGGAACTGCAAAATCTTGCACCAGAAGGAACAACCCCAGGCACCAATTATGCTGGGGAATGCCCACCTGGAAAGATGCTTTGAAGAAAAGGACCTGAGAGTCCTACTGAAAACGAAGTTGAACATGATCCAGCAATGTGTCCTTGTCACAGAGAAGGATAATTGTATCCTGCACTTCATTAGGCATAATATTGTGAGTAGGTCAAGGTAGATGATCCTTCCCCTCTGCTCAGCACTAGTGAGGCCACACCTGGAGTACTTTGGCCAATTTTGAACTCACCAGTACAAAAGAGACATGGACATACAGGAGAGAAAGCAGAGAATGTCCATGAAGGTGATGAAGGAACTGAAGTGTCTTACATAGGAGAAAAAGCTTTGAGAGCTAGGACTGTTCAGTCTGGAGAAAAGAAGTCTCAGAAGGAATCTCACCAATGTATGTAAATACTTGGAGGGAAGGTGAAAAGAGGAGAATGCCAGGCAATGGGGGACAGTGGATCCCTCTGAATATCAGGAAGAAGTTTTTTTACTCTGAGGGGGACCAAGCATTGGCACAAGTTGCTCAGAGGTGTTGGAATCTCCCTCCACAGAGATATTAAAAAGCTGGCTGAACATGGTACTGAGCAAGAAGGGCTAGGTGGCCTCGCTTGAATATGGTGGTTAGACTAGATGCCCTTCAGAGTTCCCTTCCATTCTCACCCATTCTGTGAATCTGTGATCTGCCACAAATGCAGTTAAAGGACATTTTAATCCATTCTGTTCACCTCGATCTTTATTTATTGGTTCACAACTCTCTATCAAAGCAAAGAATAATGCCCATGTAGGACAGATCAGCTACAGGTTAGACATCCAAGGACCTAATTCCATATCCTTTTCATTGACTTGGTCAGAGAGGGTAAAATACTACCTTACTGAAATCCTGGCATTTGACATCACTGAAACCAACTTCCCTATATGCGAATTTCATGTAAATAAGATAATAAGATTTATAGTGCTGGCATTCTCTACATTGGCTTCTCATTAACATAGTCAAAATTATTCTTGCATCAGCAAACTTTGGGTACTTCACTAAGGCTTAATTATAAAAGGGAAAGGCAGTGGGTAAAATTAACCCAGCTGTTTCTAGAGGATGGTACTGAGGGTGGAAATAGAAATTGTTAGCTACTGAGCCATGGTCATTAGCACCATTTTTGTACATCAGACCATCTAAGAAGACAAGTTTGATCAGCATCAGGTAGGAACTATTGCATTTTTTATTAAATACATCACATCAGGCAGATATCCTGTTGATTCTTGAAGGACAGTCAATACAGGATCCAGTGTAAGTTTACTGACATAAACAGTCACTACCTCAGTCATTCAAGTTGCCAGTGCAATTTTTAACCAGCAAGTTTAATTTATACATACCAGAGCAGTGATTTGTTGCGTGGCTTTAGCATTTTCCTTGCAGAAGCTGCCATAAGCAATTGCTGACTTAGCCTACAGCTAGAGCTTACATTAAACGTGAGTTTTAGAGGCAGTTTGCAAGACCAAATTCTTACTCACACTTCTCTGGGTACTGTCACAACAAGAGCAAAGCCAAGCACATTGCCAGCCTTTGTTCCATACTCCCTTACCCTTCCCCCTATTTTGAAACAAAAGCATTGAAATCCAATTCCAAACACTGAAATAATGTAAACAGAGCTTGTTCTAGCCTGCTAATCATAACATCCATATATAACATGGAAGTCGCAAACCATACAGATGTATCTTCTTTTCAGCTTTTCCCCTGAGGGCCTCAAAATGTTTATTCTAAGATTTATACTGTGAGTTTTCCATAAAGATATATACAGGTATATGCCTACCAAACATTTAAGGCCAATACTTTTTTTATTTTCTTTTCCTAAAGGCTTAAACATAGAAGAATAGTGTCTTCCATAGTAAGACTCTTCATTTGTAGTTACAATTCTATTACAAAAAGTTGGAAAGAGTTGTTGTATCTTCTGTATTAGGCTGATCCAGATTGCTTTTTGTCAGAAATAGCAGTAGACCTAGACCTTTTTGTCCCTCAAAAGTTCTTTCCTATAAACTTTGTTAAGCTCTTTGCTGTATGAAATATTCATCATAGTTTTACTATCAAACACCAAGCTTTCCTTCCTTGACCATCCAAGAACAGGGACACTTGCTTAATGTATTTCTTTTGATAAGGAGCACAGACAACCATTCTACTTTCAAAATTTTGTCACTCAGGTTATGTTAAACATCTGACTGTGTTTAAGTAGGTGATAACAAAGCTCTGTATCTTTCTACAGTTCCCTTTTCTTACAACTTTAGCATGTTCAGAACTAATATCAGTTCTTACCAGCCTGTCAGAAGCTCTTTCTAGGACCTAAACTAAAATCTTTAATTCAGATTTCTATCTGTCTTGCCAAGGTACTGGGCTGTTCCTGATAGAAGAATGCGTCCAAAACAGAAAGAGTGAATTTTCTTCCTCTTCCCAGGAATTTTGCTAAAAAATATGTATGAAATTCCCTCTTCAGGCAAAAATATTTTTATCTTTCAGTCTTCAGAAGACAATAGTAATAGAAACTTGGACAACATGGAGACTTGAAAGCCAGATTGAGATTTAACTTCCTCTTGTCAGATGCTTCAGGCTGTCCCTTAGTGCCACATCTACATGTCTTTTTAATGACTCCAGAAATGGTGACTCCACCACCTATGTGGGCAGCCAGGTCCCGTGATGGGCAACCATTCTGGTGAAGAAATTTTTCCTAATAGTCAATCTAAACCTCCCTTTGAGCAACTTGAGGCCATTTTCTCTTGTCCTATCACTTATTACCTGGGCAAGGAAACTGACTCCCACTTCACTTCAACCTACATTCAGGTAGATGTAGAGAGCAATAAAGTCTCCCCTGACCCTCTTTTTCTCCAGGTTAAACAACTCCAGCTCTCTCAGTCGCTCCTCACAGAAATTTTTACAAACATTTCACCAGCTCTATTGTTCTTCTCTGGTCACTATCCAACACCTCAATGTCTTTCTTGTAGTGAGGGGTTTAGAACTGAACACAGGGTTTGAGGTGCAGCCTTCCCAATGCCAAGTACAGGGGGACAATCACTGCTCTGGTCCTTGCTGGCCGCACCATTGCTGATGCAGGTCAGGATGCCATTGGCCTTCTTGGCCACCTGGGCACACTGCTGACTTGTGTTCAGCCAGCTGTCAAGCAACACCCCCAGGTCCTGTGCCTCTGGACAGCTTTCTAGCCCCTCTTCTCCAAGCCCGTAGCACTGCATGGAATTGTTGTGACAGGACCCAGGACTCTGCCTTATCGAACCTGATGTAATTGACCTCAGCCCAACAATCCAGCCTGTCCAAATGCCTCTGTAGTGCCTTCCTACTCTCCAGCAGATCTCACTCAGACTGATGCACATTTGATCCCCCCATCCAGATCATCAATAAAGGTAAGAGACAGGACTGGTTAGGAATTGTTATTCATTTTATATCATTATTCATTTATGTACTTCAATGTAACTTTTCCTAGACAAAATTTAACAAACATACTTTTGATTAACAAGCATTGTTTGATATTTTTAACATATTGGATGTCGTGGCAAACTTTACAGTGGGAATTTTTTAATTGAGATTTGTTTGGTAAAAAGCATTTGTTTTAAAAGGCTCTTGAAATTTTTTCAAGAAAAATATTAGAAAAGAACGTTTTTAAATACTTTGAGAAAGACAAGATTAGATATCTGCCTAGCCTTTTGCCACCCTTGTGTAATAGCCACTTCATTGATGTAAAAAATTATCAGAAAACACAGAGAAGTCTTGTTCCTAAGTACAAAATACAAAGTCCCCAAGATTGGTTTGATCCTTCCTAGTTCACCAGGCACACTCAGTAAGAAAGAAGAGACTGTGCACACAGTCTCTTGTCACCTCACGTCTCTCCATGACGAAGGCACAATTATGCAATCAGATAGGAGACAGTGCAGCAGCCCACTAATAATAAATCAGAAGCACTCCACAAGGAGGGGAGAAAAATTGCTGGAGAAGGAAATAACCAAAATCAAATGGGAACTGACAAAGATTTAGGAAGGAAACTTTTGAGCACTCCAGAACTGTTTCTCACAATGTAAGTTTGCCATTTGACAAGCTCAGTGCTTTGGCATGTAAGATCAACATGAAAAAATGAGATGGAATTTCTATTATTAGTGCTTAACCTACCCCTCAAGAGTTCATCAAAGAGTGTATTTCATAGCTGTAACAAGATAAAAGCAGGCTTCTTGGACCTCTGATTATGACCAGTAGCTGGAACTGTATGTTGCTGTTCAGATAAGTTGCAGTAACACCAGTCACTGTTAGTATTTGAATCATTGCCTTAATATTTCAGAGAGAACTCAGATTTAGAGTAGCTGAAAGCATTGTGAAAAACCATAAGATAGTCTTAGAAATATAACAGATTTTACCTGTAAATTTGTCTCTATAGACAGTAATAGGAGTAGTAGGAGTCTCAGGGCAGCAGGATAATGTTTCTGCATGTGCCATAATGCTATCAATTAAGATTAAATCCTTAATTAGCTTCTAAATGAAGTTTATTCTTGAGCAATAATAAATTTATACTGACCTCTAGCAGGACACCTCTTACAAAGAGCAGCTACTATTTTTAAGGAATCTTCTGCCTAAAACATGACAGAAAATCTAAGTGGCAAGTTCTGCAGCCAAAACTGATCATCTAACCACTCTAACTATACAAAACTGAGCTTTCAGCTCTTCCATTAGAAAAAAACCTCTTTTTAAAGCAACACAGAACTATTCACTGGAGTTCAGATATTATTTGTGGAAGACAGGTGTGCTGAAGCCAACAGGATTGCTCAGACCACCTGATCCTCGTTCAGGAACAGGAAAGAAGGAGAAAAAATCCTAGTGTATTCCTTGAAGTTTTCTAGCACTGCACAGTCCTGGTCTGTGCTTGTGGGCCAGAGGAAGGGGAAGAAACTACCCCTGTGACTCTGTATTAGGAGCAGAAGCACTTCTAAGAAGCAAACAGGAAGGAGGAGAGTTTAACTGACGCTCTTGAACAGAAAAAGTTCTGTGAAGCACCAGCAGTAAGAAAAGTGATAAGACAACACCCAGTACACCAGAAGGCTGAGGTTTAGGCACAGGTGTCTAGTGTCCAACTTTCATCAGTTGTTCTCCCAGAAATATCTTTTAAGCCTCTTCTCTACTTCAATATTTAAAATAAAAAATTTAAAAAAAAAAAGTTACTCAACAATAGTCAGGTCAATCAACTCCCAGTTATAAAGCACACAACAAAACATCTTCCCTAGAATTTTAAACAACACTAACTAAGGGTTGGGAAAGGGAAATGAGGGAAAACCAGGGAACACATTAATACAACTGGTTGATAAACTTATTAAATTAGTAGAAATTAGAGAACATGTAAAAATTTTAGTCCATGTATTCATAGAGAAACAAACAAGAACAGCTGTTTAATTCAAAATTAATGAGAAATAATTCCCTTTTCCTCAAAAGAGCAAGACCTTATTGTTAGCTTGTTATTATGAATTATTATTTCTGATAAAAAACAGAGCTGAAAAGGATTTGATTTTTTTTGTTTATTGTAAACTATTTGTATTTTATCACATCAATGTAACACATTAGGTGTGTCATTATATATGTTGTTCTACAATAAGCAAGCTCCGTATATTTTTGGGCTTCAGTGAGTTCTGCTGGCATGTTGTATTTAGAAGATATTTAAAAAAAAAATCCTTCTGGCTCTCCTCCAATTCTAAAATGCTTCTCATTTCTCATTTTTTGTGCTCACAGTTAAATCAGGCATCATCAGTGCTTGGAACACTTTGAGGGTAAATCCTGCTAAGGGCAGACTACACAGTAAGGGTAGAGAAACAAATCAGATGCAATCAAATAAAGCTGGCCAACAAATTACTGCCTGTCAGGTAGCCACAGTAGCCATCAACTTTTGCTGCTTTTTGCCACCTTTTTTGCAGATTAGGGCATGTTAATGCAAACTCTCACTGAAGAGTTCTCCCTCTAAACTACAGAACGCTAAATTCACGCGTGCAAATAGACAGTGTTAGTTTGGCCCTGGGGAGGCAAAATCTCAAAACTTTTCTCACTCCATCACGGTCAGTTGTATGCTGACAGCCAAAGGCAATGTTTTCCAAACTGTTTCCAGCTCCTTTCCGAAACAAACCCTTCCATGTAGCTCTCTGGTCTCCTTTTCTCTCAGCCACTCACATGAATATTATGTTCCATCCGTCCCTGCAGAAGTAACATAAACAATTGCTTTTTCACTTCCTTCTCACTGCTTTCATTTTTCAACAGATAGATACCTGCTATAATTTTGGGAAACATTTTGGGTCTGTATACATCACATAACAACCCATACTACAGAGCACTCGTGCTCATACCCAGTGCACTAACAGTGAGACTAGAGGCAATGTTTCAACACTGGTGTAGTGATGTGCACAAGACACTTAGTCTTTTGAAAATACAGGGTTTATGTTCATCTGTCTGTTTGCAAATAAACTGTCCACATAATATGTTGTTTTGGCAACACAATGATCAACTAAACCATATAGATAGTCTAGCTTTTCTGTAACCTACTACAGCTATGGATAGGGCTGAGGAGCTATGTCCTTATATGTTGAAGGCCGAAAGAAAATGTCATGACATCTAAATGCATAGCTTTTGGAGCAATTTTCTCTGCATTTAGACAAAGGAACAGAGGAGTAACCAGCTCATGAAGAGCAGAAACTTGGGAAGTCAGAGCAGCTATTAATTTTATCCTTTCAATTTTTCATGATACATCTAGGTAAGAGCAGTGCATTTTATCTGTGAAGAGGTTAAGCAAGAGACTGTTCTCTTTGTAGTGGTTAGCTCCTATGAATGAGCTGTTACATTTTCTGTAGGATTACTCTGTAGCACTTAAACAAGAGAAACAAGAAAGGAACTGCTAATAGTCTCAAAAGGGAGAAAAAGAATGCAAACATTTCCTGTACGCATCATAATAGATGTACAGCTTATAAAATTGTAAGTTGTAGGACGGATGCTTTTCCATGAAATTATAGATATAGCACTAGGGATGGCTCTGAGACCTCCAAGCAAGGACACCAGTATTACAGAAGCTCACTTTGCATCCTTGCCCCTCTGTTAATGGCAATAATCACCATCTGCTACAGGACACACAAAAAGGAAGGCCACAGTTATTTCCCAGGTATTGTCTCACAATCTATTCTGCTTTTGTTTTTTCAAGGCTAGTTCCGAGGTGCCCTTACTCGGCTGGACACAATGCCAAATTAGCCTGATTGTCAGGCAGCTAGTATCTGAATTCAATATTTTCTGAAGAACGATCCTTTGGGGCTTATCAACAAGCCTGCAGGTGCTGCTTTTGCTCAAGAAAAGTGTCTGGACAGATGAGGCTCACAGCCAGTTGTCCTTGCTTCTCATTGCTTATTAACCAAATGTAAGCACTAGCATCTGCAATCAATACAAATGTTTCCTTGTCAAATGAAACAGGATGGCAGGGAGAACTGTGCATCTGATGCATCCAGCAAATCCTGAGGCACCAGCACAGCTTCCTGCCCCTGTGCTATCTGGCCTCTAAATGCAAGGCCTGGAATGCAAGCCCAAATTCACATAGTGCAGGCTTCATATCACCATCAGTACTGGTGTTTTGTACTTATCCAGATGCTTCTAGGGATGCAGAGCCAGACCATGGTGTTATAGGTAAGAGACCATAATCTTGAAAATTTGGAATATTAAACTTTAATAAAGTAAAATTAAAGGAAAATGAGCAAAGCAGCGCGCTGAGTGCCCGAGGAGTCTCCTGCTCCGCACAGATCACGCCCTTAACGGACCTACGGTCTACTTTTATATCCTCCGTTCTCCAACCAAAATCTACCCCGTTCCCTCTTTCATTCGAATCTTCCAATTAAAATCCATTCCGTTCTCTCTCTGGGCCGTGTCTCAGTGCTAGAAGCAGTTCTCTTTTGGTTTCACTTTGTTCTCTCCCTCTGTGTTAGGCGTTGTTCTCTTTTGGTTTCACTTTGTAACTCAGTCCCATTGCTAGGGGCTGCTAGGTGCTTCAAAGATGAAGACAGCGAATCCTCCCTTTATCAATACAGTCCAAAACCCACAACCAGCATGACATACCTAACACTGTGGTTTAACATTTAGCAATTTAAGAAAACCTTAACAAGCAAACTTTCACAAGTTTTAATTTGATTAGCAAATTATATGTTGTTGCATCTATTACCCGTTACAATGGGGAACATGAGCTGTGGGAACACAAGGGGGGGAATATCAACAACATTTCCAGCATCTGACACTACTGTAGTCACCTATTTCTCAAAGCATTTTAGACCACTTATTCTTCATCTTACAAGCTGTTTCTTTGCTACCTGCACATAGGATAATCTCTTCTTTGTCATTAAGTCCAACTGAGATGTACACAAGTTCAGTAATTAGTGCCTGTCTTTTGCACATAATGTCTCATACTTTTGCAGGTGCATCTCTGCAGCTAAGCTACCCCAGCTCCTGCTGGTACCCAGTTCCCATTACCAGTCTCATCTTCCTTCAAGCAGGACTTGAGGTTCCCGAAGTCCAGTCTGGGAGGACAAGGGAAGGGAAACATCTTCTCTCCCCCCCCATCTCAGGAGAGCAAGAAACATCTTCCTCCCATTTGCAAGCAGAGCTTCTCTGAGTTCTTTCCCCCTGCCTTTCGGGGGGGAACACCAGGCACCACACCAGGCTGGGCAGCAGAGTGTGTGTGTGTGTGAGTGTGTGTGTGTGTGTGTGTGTGTGTG